>CM035787.1:53401714-53566714 GCA_020466265.1 Siphamia tubifer
CCCAACCTGCAGTTCTACCTGGGACAGAGCCCCTCCCTCCCTGATGGTAGGACAGTTCTAGCCCAGTTCCCCTTGTGTAACAAAAATATATGGCAATATGTTGAAAAATATAATGTATTGTATTCAAAAATATCTTCTTATATCTGACCCTCCAGCACAAAACCAGTCACTTTGGTCAAATTTCATAAATTCATATTTTATATTTATCTTAAAGTTTATTAAAATGTTTGTGTGACACTAATTCAACCAATCAGAGGCTGTTTTTCAACATCGCCATAGCAACAAGGGCTTTAGTTTAGTGCAGAAGGTTTTGTTCTGAGGCCTCCCATTGGTTCAAATCTATAATTCTGTAGATTTCTATTTAAGGGTTGTCTAGAGGGAATCCCCATCTTTCCAACGGTAACAAACATGACGGGGAAATACCTAACGCCAGCGCCAAAGAAAGTCGTGTTTGGAGTCGATTTTTCTTAGTTTTAGACTTAATTACTGTCAGAGTCAGTTGTTGTTCTTCCTAAAAGACATGATTTGAAGAAGTTACGCTAGGAATTTAACAATCACTCATAGTTAGAAGTGTTCAGGAGACATTTTACTGGGATTTTATCAATAAACTTAAAATTAAATCATTTTGACAAATATAACGTATTTGAGGCTAAAGTTAAAAAAACTGCTGTGACTGAACCACTGCTTTAATGATGGACGGACACACATGGAAATGTAGTGAATATACAGTAATGCCTCAATTTATGAAAGACCCAACCAACTAATAATCCAAGTTACAAAATGTCTTTACATAAAATGTTTATGTCTGAATACGAAAACAAATTTCAAGTTACGAAACGAAATCCCCAAAAGGTAAATATGTACGAACTGTACACTTGTACGTACCATCCTATTTGCTATTTGATAGAGCTGTTCTCCCATTGGCTATGAGGGAGCTACCCATGATGCTTTTGGTGTGTCTTCAACCCTCATTGGTCAGAGTTCTTACCGCGGTCAGTGTGGAAGCACCTTCACTGTTGTTTGGTCAGTTTTTCCAGTGTGTTCACTACAACTTTATTATTCGTTATTCATCATGGGCTCAAAGAATGTGATTCTCAGTCCGTCAACAAACACTGAAGGTGAAGGTTTGACCCAAACTGACAAAAAGCACGGACCACAATTAAAACAACCACAATGGTATGGACATACTTTGCATGTCTTGTTCATTTTAATGGTTTAATAAATAATTTCCTTTTACTTTTAACACATATTTCATCCTTAATGTAGATACTTTTATCATTTTTAAAAGGTTTAGGGGGTAGTATTGGGGGCCTTGGAACCAATCAGGCTTTTTATATGTAAAATGTGACTATTTACAAAAAAATTATGTTACTAAAACACTTCTGGAACAAATTAATTTCGTAAATTGAGGTATTACTGTATATATATATATATATATATTTTTATGTTAAATGTCAGGCAGTAATATATTTATAGTATATGGATAAATATATTTTAGTTTCACAAGGGTGTAAAGAACAACTGTCAGACCTTTGGGTTCTGTTCTTTAGGTGTTTACATCGATGACTTCCACAGTAAGTGGTTTGGAAAATACGAGACCCTGGAACGCGTGCACTCCTACATTCAATGGTAAGAGTCGGAATAATCCTAAATGTTCTGGAATGAGTTTCCTGTGTGAAAGTTGGACTTGGATCTGTGTTGGTTCCAGGCTGTTCCCTTTACAAGAACCAGGAATGAACTATCAGGCCAGTGTCCTGACCGCTGAAGAAATACAGGTACCAAGACTTCTGGATCCTGTTCATGTTCAAAATGCCCGTACGTATCCTGGGAAACTGTTTTACTATAAAATGTATTTGTTTAAGGAATTTTGTCAGAACACAACTGCCAAAGAAAACCTGTTGAAGTCGTACAAGCTGATGTTGGACTTCTACGGCATAGAGTTATGGAACGAGGAAACCGGAGAAGTGAGGAGAGCGTCCAACTGGAAAGACAGGTTCCGGAACCTCAACAGGTACTGACTCTGGATCCACCTCAGCTGTTATAAGCAGGCTGTGTCTACACCCACACCAGTCCCATAGGTCCACACCAGTCCCAGTGTGTGTGTGGGTGGGTGGGTGGGGGGCGCCATCCCACTAATCATCTGTTTGTGTTCTTTCCAGTCACAGTCATAACAACCTGCGCATCACCCGCATCCTCAAGTGCCTGGGTATCCTGGGGTACCCGCAGTACCAGAAACCCCTGGTCCAGTTCTACCTGCAGGAGACTCTGGTCCACAGGCAGCTGGATAACGTCAAAGAGAGCGTCCTCAACTACTTCATCTTTGCTGTTCGGGATAAGAAAGAGCGCAGGAAGCTGCTGAAGTTCGCCTACATGAACTCTGACCCCAAAGAGGACTTTGTGTGGTGTCCAAAGAAGGTGCAGAAGAAATGGTCTCACTACAACGAAACGCTGCCGGTGCCCAACCTCACTTCCTGTGGCTCATGGACTTAACCCCAGCCAGATGTGGACTACCCATAGGTCACCTACCCATGGAACACCCACAGTACCCCCACTTTCCCCTGAAAACATGCTGAGGGGGGTCGACCCAGACCCACAGATTCACACCCACGTCATGACCACATGACCGGAATAAACAGCAGCCTTACACCTGTAGCATTCATTCTGGTCACAGACAGTAACAATAGTGAACAACAGAGTATCAGAGCAGGGCTCTACACTAACTTTTTTTTTCCAGGAGCACACGTGCCCCTAAGTTAAAAAATTTAGGAGCACACACAAAAAATAGGGGCACAAGTAGGTTTTAGTTTTAAATGTTTATTTATTTACAGTGCAGTACTTATGCACAGATACCAACATTGTTGAATGACTGCTGTCATTTGTGTTAATTTAGAGCAGACCATAACATAACTTTGTATTATGGGATGTTTTGTCCTTTGATACATTTTAGAACGTTGTATTGGCTGCCTTGTTATTAGATCCATTTTAGAATGATTAACCCTTTAACTCCTGAGACTGAGACACAGTAAAAAATAAAATAAGATAAAATAAACAACACAATGAACAAAAAACAGTCAAAGTGATCAGTAAAATGAACAAAAATGAATAATAAACCAACAAAATAATATGTAACATGAACAAAGTAAGACACTAACAGAACACAATTAAAGAAAAATAATAAAATAAAAAAACAAAAAAATAAACAAAATAAGCAACATCAACAGAAACTTATATATATTCACAAAATAAGAAATAACGTGGAAAAAAGGCAAAAAACAAAAACCCACAAAACCCAAAATGAAGTAAAAAACCTGTACATCAGTTCCATGAACAAAATTCTCAGTAAAATAACAGTTAAAAAAACACTTGAATTCAGAACGTGTCAGCGCTGACGCATCAGGAGTTAAAGGGTTAATCTTTCAATATGTGCCGTGTTCGTCTCTATGTGGAGCTGTTCACACACTTTTAATTCATTTCTAGTAGGTTTTCATTAACTCCTCAGGTCTGTGTGTCTTATTGTTGCTGCAACAAGCACTCGCACATATGAGACTGTTTTGTTTTCCTCGTTCGCATGATGAAATATTTGCTGCAAATGCGAGTGAAATGGGTGCACTGTAGAACCCTGTATCAGTGGTGAATGGGTTAATGTTAAGGTGTTTGCAGTGTTATTGTTGTTGTTTGTGTTCAGTGTGTGTGTTGCGTCGGTACAAAAAGGATGTGGGCACATGCGCACTACTTCTTCTATTGTTCTTTTGTATCTGGTGGGAGTGTCTTACAGCGCTCATAGTGGTGTGTCATGTGAACTGCATCGTTTCCATTGTAGATGGACGAGGCCCCCATAGTCCCCCGCTACGATAGTGAGGATAAAAGTGGGTTCAGATGATGAGACATCTCTTTTGACTTTTACTAACGTCTGCCATTAAATTAAATGCATCGACATCAACTTTTTGAAAGGTGAATCTCCACATGTAACATTGAAAAGGTGAAGGAAATCTATCAGATTATTTATGCAGTTAGAATTCAGGAGGCGCCACAGTCTCATACTTAACCCTTTAATGCAGGTAGAAACACGGGTGTGTTTTTGGGTTTGTTTCTTTCATATTTAATTTGGGAACAATTGTATTCACTATCAACTGCCGATATCCCCTTTTTTCTTTTTTTCCCCCCATGTATACCAGGGGTGTCAAATATGTGGCCCCCGAAAGAGTCCAATCTGGCCCCTGAGATAAATCTGTGGAATATAAAAATGATAGTGAATATATTGATCATTTTATTTCAGGTTCCATAAACACATAATAGTTTTTTGGACTAAAACAAAGAACATTTTGAAAATGTTTCTATTTATCTGAATAATCAAAAAAAATTGAATTCACCCCTCGTGTATTTGTAGATCCACTAATAAATAATCTGTACATTGTAAATGATAAACTGTCACATGATCTTATTAAAATTACATATGTGACCCACCACCAGTAAACCAGACATAAGTGTGTGTAAATCCAAACAGAGTTATGTGTGTATCTTGGTAGAGTGGAAACTAAGGTTTAAGATGGTGAAAAAATGATGTTTCGATCACAAGTAGAACCAAAGTTATGGTCATTTTAATATCCACATTTGGACATATTTTACAATTTGCATATTTTTAGATATTGTCCGTTAAAGTTTTGGACTGTTTTGGGGTAGGAAGTCCTTAGCAACGCATAATAATTTGTATCCGATTGACACAAATTGTTGACAGATGTTAAAGGACACTCTGATGGACATGTCACAGAAGTTTTATATATTATAATAATAGGACAGAAGTGTGACGTATTATAATCATTTGGCTTACACCATTGGACAGAACATTCAATATAAGCTTTTACCTCGTACCAAACACTTGGGTGTTTACCCACGGAACGGAGATCGTTTTGTTCGGCGAAAAGAGGTGGAAGTCGTCTTTGTCTTTGCTCAGCAATACCTGAACTTTTGTCACCGCTTAAATAATTGACTCAATAAACACCTTTATTGATTGGATTTCAATGTAATGACCACAGGAAGTGAACATAGAGGTGTTAAGGTACCGTTTTTTGATAAGGTGTAAACACTAATAACAAATCACCTTCCAGCCTAAATTTGGCTGTAGCTCTGAACGGCTCAGCGCGACTTATGCCTGGTTTCGTGGTGGTGGGTCACATTAAGTTTTCTTAACAAGTGTTCGTTTACGTTATTCACGTTGGTTTAAATGACAGTTGGTAGATGTGAACATTTTCATCACATAACTTTTTTTTTCTGTAAAACATAGAAAAATATTCGGAGTTGACATTATTTAAATATTCTATTATTTCAGTGGTACGGCCCAATTCAGACCACATTTGGTTTAACGTGGCCCCTGAACTAACACCCCTGATGTACACTCATATGGAAATGTTTGACAAAAGATGTTCATGTCTGTAAAAATTTGAATATTTGTGTTAAACTGAATAAAGACAGTATTCAGAGAGTCTAACCTCACCTCTATTTTGTGCTAATCTCTAGTTTCTATGACAACCTGTTCTTGAATTACAGCCAATAATGTGATTTTGATCTTTGTGTTAAATGCGACCTTTGACCTTATGCGCCAGTGTGTAATATTAAGATAATATATCCAGTATTGATTAAGTTATAGCATATGTCTTCTGATCTTCTGTCCTCAAATCCAAAAATAAAAAATATGATGATTGTTCATTTGCAGTTTTTGGTCCAAGGCTGTGGAATCTGCTTCCAGCACAACTACAATTGACTGAGCTACAGCAGTTTTTAAATCTCAGTTAAAAACATTTATTGAGGCGAGTGTTTGACATGTAGCCGTCTGTCCACATCTCTTTTATGTTGCTGCTATGGTTTTATAAGTTTTTATCTCATTTTAGAAAGCACCGTGTGCACCTTCTTGCTGTTGTAAGGTGTTATTATAAATACAATTTGATTGACGATATGCTTTACACACAGTGTTACAGAAGTACATTTTGCGACATGTCACCTTTGACCTCCAGAGATCTCAAAAACTATTGGTCGTAGGTGATGGCAATTGTATAAATCTTCATTCCGCATCGTTCTGTGACCCTCCGTTCTTGAATTATAACCCATAACGTGACCCAGAGTCCTGCACGGGTTCGGGTACCCGTGGGTGACCCGTGGGTGAACCGCAGATTTTCACTAAACGGGTGAAAAATGTTGTGCTGTGTCGGATACAGATTCGGTTCGGGTCGGACGTGGGTGATCGCGGGTCTAATTTGCGGTTCATAGGCTAAAAACTGTTCTTTAGTTTGGACTTGTATAACTGCCTCCTGTCGGCTTCCTTCTTGATGCGTTTTTCAAGCATGTGTGTGTGTGTTTGTGTGTGTGTGTGTGTGTGAGCTCACGGATAAAACTAATTTTTGAGTTTATTATTTGTCTGCTACTGTTTAACAACATTTTTATTTGGCTCTGCCTTGGCTATGTCACTGTTCAGTATATTCATGGCAATAAATGTTTGTATTTAAGTTTGGCTATCTGACATTTTCTTCCGGGTTCGGGTCGGATATCGGGTTCATATATAGCGGGTCGGTTTGGGTGCGGATTTTTAAAAAAAAAAATTTCGTCAGAAAACAGCTCGGATACGGGTTTGAACATGACGGGTACGGGCGGTTGCGGTTTGTCAAAATCAGAACCGTGCAGGACTCTGACGTGACCTTGACCTTTACTCAAATGGATCATTGCATCTAATACACATTAGCTACATTAGCTACATGCCCATTGAGTGGTGGGCTGTCAAGGCCAGCCAGGCCTTCTATACTGGCCTAAACATGCTCAGAAAAGTACCTTTATGTTATTTTATTTTCATAAATATGTAAACAGAATGATTCTCTATTCTCTGTATTCTTTACGTCTTATTTCCACTTAGTCTAACGACTTCCAATGGTGTTTTTTTTAAATGGTAGAGTTTTCAACCACTTTGATTTGGGTTAGCTTGTGTTGTCAGGTAAACTAAATTTGCTTGAGACCTTTAGAATAAACACAGCAGGCCCCTCTGCACTGTAAGTGAACAGGAACAGGCAGGTTACAATCCAATCAGATCTGAATTCTGCAAAGGCAAGCTAGAAGGTCTTACGCTCGACTTGACGTGTACGTGTTCAGTGATTGGATTAGCATTTGCTAGGGCCTGACAAGCAGCAATCTGGAGAATATTGAATCAAACTAAACATGGATATTAAATAGTCAGCTGTATTTTTAAGCCATAATGGCTGAAGGAGAAGACATGATTTTCTCCGGAGCAAAAATCTGAGTGAGAGTTTGGGACAATTTTACGCACTGGTCTGTTTGGCTGTTAGTGTTTTTGGCTGTTACAGATACAGTATCCACTGCATCTGTCCAATGGTCATTTTCAGCGTTAAAGCCAATTTATGCCACAAACACGCATTTTCAGCATTAGCCTCCATGTTCATAGAAAAGGAACTGACTGATGGACCTGAAACACACAGATAAACTGTTCTAGACAAAACAAAGGAGGCTCCGTTATTTTCAAGTAAGCAGACGCTGTAGAGAACTATGTTGGTGAGTAAATACATTTTATTTTTTTTTATTTCTTCTTGTCATTGCAACATTTTCAGTTATTTGTTGTTGTTGTATAGCCTATTAAAAATGCCAATGATCTCTAACTTAATTTTCAAAATTATACTTTATTTAGTTATTGTCTGGTTGGTGTCTGACATGAAACGGTGACATTGTGCAATTTATTAGACTTGATTATGATCATACAGCGGAATTTTGGTGTAATTTTGTTCAGTGTGTTTAAATCACCTTTTTATTTTTGATAATATCTGAATTGTGAATGCATACTTTATGGCTTTAAATACTCCTGAAATAAAGTGCTGCTTTACAAGTCTATATTGAGATGAAGTTAATGTATGGGGTGTCACTGAAGGCCTAATGTTGAAATGCACAGACCACCACTGCCTACAACCAATAGTTTTTGAGATCTCTGGAGGTCAAAGGTGACATGTCGCAAAATTAACTTCTGTAACACTGTGTGTGTCAAACATAGACATATCACGCTATAACTTAATCAATACTGGATATATTATCATAATATTGCAAACACTGACACATATATACATATAACACAATCATTAATATTGTAAAAGGCCAAAGGTCAAGGTCACATTTAGCAGAAAGGTTCAACATTATTGGCTCTAATTCAACAACAGGTTGTCATAGAAACTGGAGATTGGAACAAAATAGGGGCAAGATTAAGCATTCTGTGAATACAATTTGAGTTACAGCATTATGTCTCTGCAGACACACACACACACACACACACACACACACACACAAGGTGATTACAATAATCTCACCCAACATGAGATGGGTGAGATTAATCAAGTTTAAAAAAAAAAACAGAAATCGACATACTCAATTCAATACGACAAATGTGTAAAAACTGAGAAATAACTGTAATCAAACTGGTTTAATTGGTTGAGTTGAAAGAAAATCAGGACATTGAATTCAACCGCTGTTGGGTTTTGAGTGCAGGGAGCTGGAGCCGTTTCCATTCGAAGCTGTTAAACACAAAAACACAAAAGTACCGTGCAATGGCCACAGTAGGGAACAGTGTTTCTTCAACTTTCACATTAACCATCTGAGATATATGGCTTTTACTCTCTCTACTTTAGAAAAGTATGATTAAAAACATCAGTATATACACATCGACATTCATATTTACAGTTTCTAAATCATGTTAATCAGTTACATCATGTTTTCTTTAAAAAAAAAAAAAAAAAAATTATAGAAGGAAGGTACATGTAATGGAGGACTTGGCCAACCGCAAGATCTTGGACACAAACCACTTAGTAGATGGCCTTCAGGTTTGTCAAATATGATAAAAAAAAAAAAAAAAAAAAAGTAGAAACCCTAAATTGACGAGAGAATACAAACATTGTCAAACTTTTTTTGTAGGAACACAAAGGTGGAAGTTTGATGAAATACTGTTCATCTGATCGCTTTTACAGTCACAGTGTCCGATAAAGAGTCCGCTGGGCGAGAGACTAAGATGCACTTTTGTCATTTTCAAAAGACTTTTCCGATTCTCTGGGAGCGTCGTGTTTACTGTCCTTCTTGTCTTCCCTCTTTTCTCGGCTTCTGCTACTTTCTGTGCGACCTCTGTCTTTGTCTCTATCCCTGTCCCGCTCCCGCTCTCTGTCCCGCTCCCGCTCCCTGTCCCGGGGTCGTTCTTTTCCGCGGTCCCGGTCGCGATCTCGGTCTCTGCTTCGAGATTTCTCCCGTCTCCTTTCTCGTTCTCTGTCCCGTTCTCTGTCCCGTTCCCGATCTCGGTCACGGTTTCTGCCTCTGTCACGATCGTGGTCCCGTCTGTCGGAGTCTCTTTCTCTGGCTCTGTCTCTTTCTTTTTCGCGTTCCTTCTCCCTCTCCCGTTGTTCCTTCTCCCTCTCCCGTTGTTCCTTTTCTCTCTCCCGTTGTTCCTTCTCCCGTTGTTCCTTCTCCCTCTCCCGGTCTCGTTCTCTCCTCTTGTCTAGTTCTTGATCCCTGTGCCGTTCTCCCTCAGCCTCCCTGTGCCTCTCGCTTTCCCTTCCTCGACTCCGTTCTCTTTCACGACTGCGTTCTCGTTCGCGACTGCGTTCCGTCTCCCTGTCCCTCTCCCTGCTTCGGTCCCACTCTTGTTCCCGGCTCCACCGCTTGCCCTGACCTCTGTCCCATGATGGCCTTCCAGGGTGGAGGACCTCCCGCTCCCTTTCCCTCCGTCGGTCCTCTGACAGCTCCCTTGGCCTGTCTTCGGAGGGTTGAAGACCAGGAGGTTCTCTGTGGCCTCCTTCGAAGCGACTGAAACGCTCTCCGCTGCGGGGTTCAGAGTCCTCTCGGGTAGTGCTCCTCCTCCTCCGCATTTCGGGAGAATGGTGGTGCCAGTGGTCCTCTCTGTGCGGATCGGGACTGTGGCCTCCCATGCGACCTGGAGGACCTATGGGAGCATCTGGTGGAGTGGGCAGCAGCGCACCTACGTGGCGAACAGGTCTTGGCTCATCTGAGTGCCTGTCAAAGCGGTACCGCTCCGAACCTCCGAAAGGCTGAGCTCGACTTTCTTGAGAGGAAGGACCTCTGTGATCTTCGAAAGATCCTCGATGTGGTGGCGAAGAGTGTAGTCTGGAGCCTCCGTACTGGTTGTGCAGATTGAAGTGTCCTCCACCCATCTCCCCACTGGGAGGTGGACCTCTTCTGTCTTCGTACTGATTTAGGGGAGGTCCCCGATAAGATGGACCGGGTAAAGGACCTTGATTGTCTTTATAAATATGGAGAGGGTTTGAACTCTGGTGCTGTTCTACTTTCAACTTGAAAGAATTGGGGGTGTCATATTGTTCTGGAGGACCACCACGAGGTTGGTCAGCATTTGGAGGCTGTGTGCCACGGTCTCCGAACTGAGATGGAGGCGGACCCCGAGAGCTTGAAAAATGGGACGGAGGAGGAAGCCTGTTATCAAAATGACCAGGAGGTGGCGCAGCGAAAGGTGGAGGAGGTCCTCTATTTCCGGGGAAATTAAATGGGGGTGGTGGACTAGTGAATCTGGGTGGTGGTATGTTGTTTTGTCCATCAAAATTGGGAGGAGGGGGAAGACCTGGAGGTGGACCTTGTTGTACAATGTGCTGAGGGGGCATGGGAGGGTCAAACATTTGAGGAGGTGGTCCTCTTTGAGCCAGTGGGGGGAAGGGAGGAGGTGGGCCTCTGGCTGGCATGATGTTCTGAGGTGGTGGTCCAGGAGGAGGCAGTTGCTGTGGTGGCTGTGATCCCACCCACTGGTTCTGATAGGGAGGGTATGTAGCTGGAGGTGGGCCGTACTGTTGACCACCTACTCCTTGCATTGGGAGAGGGCCACGGACAGGAGGAGGAACATGTATGGATGGAGGAGGTCCCTGTATCGTAGGGGGCCCTGGTATTGGAGGAAGGCCTTGCATGGGTGGTGGAAGTGACATTGCAGGGGGTCTTGCCAGCAGATTCTGTCCCTGCATTTGTTCTGGGGGAGGGAAATTGGATGCTGCAGGTATGTCAGGTGGAGGTCTGTACTCGCTATTGAAGTCTGATGAGGAAACGCGATGTGGCATGTGATGAGCCTGAGTATCGACCAAGGTGGCGCTCTGAGTCAGTACCGGGATGCTCGAGGTTATTATGGAGGAGGTTCCTGGTTTACTGTAGTAGCCTGAAGCTGGCCCGTCCCCATTCTCCTCCTCGTACTCAGACACCTCAGAGGCTTTTAAAATGCTAGCGGCGTTGGGCCAAATACTGTACTTATCCATCTCTGTTTCAGCCTTAGCTGGCTCGTCTTCCTCACTTTTCACCTCTTGCTCGTCCATGTAGTTGACCTCCATATCGGGTTCCACCTCCTCTCCCAACAACGGAATCAACACCTCGTCTTTGTCAGACTCCATGAAAGGAAGGGTCTCACTTTTCACATCCTCTTGAGCTTCTTTCATCTCTGAGCTTTGTGAAGAATCTGGCTGTTCCGCTACATTAGCCACCGGTTCCTCTTGACCTGTAGTCTGTGTGGAAGGACTATCTTTTTCTTCTTCTTCCTCCTCCTCATCCTCTTCCTCCTCAGCACCATCACTCTGTCTTTTCTGACGCGGATCTCTGCTCTGCCGTGGATCTCTTTTCTGATTAATCAAAGGAGCGACCGATGACGACTTTACAAGCTCCTCGACTTTTTTGCCCAGTTGCAGGAGTTGACTGCTGGCCAAGAGGGATTTAGACGGTTGAGAAAGAAGCATGTCTGTTTGCTGTTCTCCTTGTTTCTGAAACGTCTGATCCCCAATGTGTTTGAGGCTCTCCAAGATTTTCTGTGGATCACTTGCACTGTTGTTGACACTGGCCTGACCTAATGTTAAAGGTTTGACATCGTCAAAAATAGAGTCATCCTCTGGGTCGTACGCTACATCATCAACTTCGCCTGTAGCTACGTCAGGCTTGGAAACCTCAGGTTTGCTTACGGCCTTTTTGGGCAAACCGTAGCCTCTGCTGGGGTCGTACTCTTCTTCTGGGTCGTAAGGTCGGTCGTCTTCGTCCTCCTCCACTTGCTTTTCTTTAGAACTTTGTGCAAACTGCTGCACAATGGGGTCCAGCATCGTAACGGCAGGTATGGAGAGCTCCCCGCCCTGGTCAGATGGAGAGTCAGAAGACTCCGAGTCCTTTTTCTTCCCAAACAGAGTCTTGAGGATGGTCTGAAGCGGAGTACTGTTTGCTGCTGAGGACGTAACAGAGCTGGATGAAGATGGAGAATCCCTGCCAGTGGCCATGGAGGGTGCAGGTGCTTTGACAGAAGACAGAAAGGACAGGACAGAAGAGGGGGTTGCGGTGCTGCTCGGGGTCTCGCAGGAGTTAGACGGAGGTGATCCTGGAGGAGTTGTACTGAAGGGTACTTCCAGACTCTGTCGTGCGCTTCTGTCTGATTTTCCCACAGGGGTGGACTTTGTCAGGCCAGCGTCATCGGTATCTTTGGTTTGTGTCTTTGCCCGCTTCTCCTCAGTTTCCACGGGAGCACCGGCTCGCTTTCGGTCCTTCTGGCAGATCAACAGCCCCAAAAGAAGGTTGGGACGAGCTGGTTCAAGTCCTGGAAGACAGACCAGACAAGTGTCTTAGCAAACAAATACCTCCAAGCATTTTTAACCTCCTGAGACCCAGTAATGAATTTTTGTCCTCTGTAGGGGACAAACATTTGACATTCTTTTAAAAACTTAATGACCATATTTTCTGGACTATAAGGCGCACTCAAGACTTAGGTTTTCTCCAAAAACGACAGTGTGCCTTATACATCGATTAATTCTGTTTATGTTCATTGACTTGGAATTTTGACTTTTTTAATCTTATAATATTGGCTTTTTGTCTCATGAGTTTCACTTATCTAATAATTTTTGACTTTTTGTCTCATGGTTTTGACTTCAGATCTTTACTTCACTTAATGTACCTTATAAAATCCATGACTTTTCCAAAACCTTTCCAGGCCTGGGATTTGCATTTTTCAAATTCCAAAATTTTTCCAGGTTTTTTCAAAATGTATGAACCCTGGCTTTGTGGAATAGTTTGGACATGCCTGGTCTTAGAAAACACCCCAAGGAATTTCAATAATATCCAGTATTTCTTTAAAAGATAATTACAAGAGGGGCTGAGGTGATGTGAGAGCTGTTGATCACTTCATACAGAGTGAAACAGTAGAAAAAAAAAAAAACTAAAAAAAACCCCCAGTACTTCCTCAAGAGGGAAAAGTAAAGCTCTTAAGACAACAATTTTAAATTAAACTTGACACGTATATTTACCTTTATGCATCTGGTTGATGTTTTTTTTTAGCAAAATAACTTACAGGGGTTAGGTTTAGTTAATTTATTTCCATTGTGTCACGGAGTAAAAAAAAAAGAAGAAACAAACCAATGACGAAAACAGAGATAAATAAATGACAGCAGTCAGATTTGTCATGCAATTCTACAACACATTTGAAAAGGACTAGGAGGAAGTAAAACTTATCAAATCCCACCCCTTCATAACAAAAATGACAACATTATGTTACAATTGAAATATATTAAAGGTAAAAAAGCATCTAAACAATAGACGTGTTTCCACCATCGGAACTTCTGGGTCATTTTACAGGAACTTCACGGTATACACGTTTCCACTCACTGGGCGTTCCAACAAGGACGCCTTCCGGAACTTTTACAGGAACCAACGGAGTACCTGCTCAGGGGGTAGGTACTTAAGAGCAGTCCGGTAGATTTGCTGGGCAGAAGTCGTGAAGTTGTAGCAAATGACATCATCAACTCAAGAGTAGTTCCTGAGGGAAGTTTACCACACGACGAAGCAGAACAGTGAAAAGAAGATAGAATGGACCAGAACAGTGTCCATGTCTGGTTGTGATTTCTTCCTCTGCTGCTACTTTGGTGCTTTTTATTAGTGATGTTACCATAGCAACTGATGCTATATAATGACATCATCGCAAGGTTCTTACAGGGCCACTCCAAGTCTGAGAGGACGGGCGCTAACTCATGGCCTGGTCAAAGTACGTCTCCCAAAAAGTCCAGAAAGTTCTAATAGTGGAAATACGCCTAAAATGGGCTGATGAGTGGCGATTGATTCGAGCTTAACAGTTAAGTTCTCCCTCTACTTCCATTGTGAAGCACTTTAAAACAACCACAGTGGACCAATGTGCTGTCCAGAATAAAAGCCAAAATAAAAGGATAAAATACAACCCATTAAAGACCTCTGGTATTCGTGATGTTGCACCGCCTTATGTTTCCTTCTTTCATATGTGAAAGAGGACGATATTTAATTTACTTGAACTTATGTGGAAGATGTGCATCACCGTATAATATCAATTATATGTGCAAAATACATTATTATATTAAAGGGATTATCCAGAGTAAAAATGAGTTTAGCTCATTTTTATATGACTGGGAGTACATACATTTAGTTGACATCAAAATTACACCATTTGAATGAAGATTGAGAAATTTCAATTTTGCCGTTTTGACTCGAACTGTGTTGACATGGAAGTGAGTTGCGCATGTCCAGTATTTCATTAGAAATGTAAATGAAGCTGCATGCAACAGGAAGCTTAGTCTACTAACAGGTTGTTGTTTTTAAAAAAAATACAATGAAATTGTGAATTTCCAGTGCGTGTAAACAGCAATAGACTATTATGGTCTTCCTCCTCAGACGTCTTCTGAATCCACAGGTCCATGTGTGTAGATCAGTAACTGTGGACACACTATCTGAGGACATGAAAACCTCAGGACACTTGGGTTTGTCTTTAGGGACCCTCTTACTTACTACCACATAAGTGTGATGTTGTTTAGAACTTTCGAAGAGTTAGTCTGAAAATAGAGTTTCATGTTGGAGAAAAAGACATGTTCTAATCACTTCCATGTTAACACAGTTTGGCTCAAAACGGCAAAATCTACATTTGTCAATGTTCATCAAAATGGTGTGATTTTGATGTCAACTAAATGCATGTACGAACAATCATCTAAAAAATTAGCTGAACTGATTTTTACTCTGGATAATCCCTTTAACCCTTGTGCAGTCCTTCGGGTCACAGTGACCCGGTGGCTAAAAAATTTACCTTTTTATACGTACTGTATGGTGCCATTCCTTACTACTGAAAACAGTAAAATATCCTTGGGGGAGTGGGGTGATGAGTCTATGGAACTGAACTTTGGAATCTGGCTCTTTAAGACCCAATTGTAGGACACAGCCAGTGTGCCATTTATGAAGGACCGCACAAGGGTTAAACATGCAACATTCCACCCACTCATATTTATTTAAAAGAGGAATATGTGCAGATGCGATGATGCCGTCGTCTGACAACTTATTGATGAACTGATGCTTGTGATGCTCAGAGCTGAAGTCTTCAGGCCTCCGTATCACTGACTGAAGGTTGTTCACTGACAGTTCCATTTGTATATATCCAGAATGTTACAGTTTCTTATTAAATGATGCAGAAAAAGCCATGTCTTAAGAAACAACAGGCTGAGACTGAACTCAAATTGCACCAACCTGCGATGCAAACGTCTTTTATTAGAAATGTGTCATACAAAATCAGATACATTTAGAAGAAAACAGAGCAGCTGTTACACAAGTGCTTTCCAAAGGAGGTCCAACAAAGACTGTGACTGCCCCCTACTGTACAAACCTATGAAGGAACCAAACAAGCTCTCATTTCAACCACAACCCCGCCCAAAAAAAAACAGGATACATTCATGAAAAAATACTTACCCTGTTTGAAAATCCCAAAATTTATGATTGGAAGAATGTGTACAGAAATGACATTCAACTGACCACAGCAGTATCCCTGTTACATCCTTACCTGGCCCATCAAACGGTAAAAGTTTGGGGGGTAACGGGTCCTTTGAGCTCAGTGGGATGAGATACAGGTCTTTGATTCGCCGGTTGTTGTTCGCCACCACACCGAATCTCTTCCTGCTGCTAAAGTAACAGAAGAGAGACACGTACGCCACCTCCTCCTCCTCTGTAGCTGGATGGAAACGGATCAAACACAGCTCCTGCAAAGTGGAAGACAGCAAAACATATTACAGGGTTCATACACACTTCAACCAATACTTTTCAGCAAATTTCCATGACTACATACTTCTAAAAATGCAAGTCAACTTGTGAACAATCAGAATAAAACGTTAAAGTGTTGTGTTAGAGTTTACCCTCAGAGGTTTAATAATAAAATAAATAATGTGTGGTTCAACATTAAATTAACATTTATGTTCACGTCCCAGTGAAGACACACTTTGTTAAATCCACACTTTCCTGGCATTTATATTTAATTTGGGAAGATTTTAGTCCGTACACACTTCACCACATATACAGGATACATCCCAAGAAGCGAATGAACAGGAAATTAACTTCTAGTTCATTTCCTGTTTTCGATAACTCTGTCACTCCTCTTCCACACCATGTGGCGGACCCCCGCCCCTGCCTGTCTGGACCAGCCCCCCCTCCTGCATTTATACATGGACGTTCATCTATAGTCTGTCCGTCCATGGGAGTGGATCTGTCCTTCAATGTGGTTCTCCTCAAGATTTCTTCTTTTTCCCACTGGGTTTGGAAGTTTTTTCTTGCCGAGAAGGAGGGTCTAAGGACAGGGGATGCCTGGGACTTTTCATATATCTCTGTAGTTGATTGTGTTTTTGTAAAGCCCTCTGAGACGACTTTGTTGTGATTTAGGGCTTTATAAATAAAATTGAATTGAATTGAATGTTTGTTTGAGGTCACACACCTAGAGTGCCTGCGTGAATTTGATGATCTGCTGGGGGGAATGTTCACTGGTGGAAAAATGTACTAATAATATATATTTTTTAAAAATGTCAATATTTGGATGTACGAATTGATCTAGAATCGGAAAATCTTTTTTTTTTTTTTTCCTAACACAGGCCTACTTCTCTATATAGAAGTAACTTCAAACAAACCTTAGAGAGTGACGTTTTCAGCTTCCCAACATAGTCCCACACTGTGCTTGGAGATATCCGGCCTCCGATATAGATGGTGTCTGGCAAATCCTGCCAAAAACAAGAAATGTTGAGTTTGTTTCTTAAAACTGAAGACCAGAAGGAAACACCGAACCTATAGAAATCAGAAGAACAAGTAAAAGCCTCACCTCCTTCAGGTGTTCAAAGGATCCTGACACCAGGTATGCTTTGGTCACAAACTTGGCCACGGACTGCATGTTAATAAACCCTTTCCAGATCTTTTCTTGACCGTGGAGGAAGATGGCGGTTTCACCTTCAGGGGGAGGATCGGCCGTACTGTAGAAGAACATCATCATATTTTAGACCAGTGGTTTTTAATGGTCTGGGACGTACTGAACCCCACCAGCTTCATCTGCACATTCACTGAACCCTTCTTTATTGTCCACAGTCACCCCTGTGGGGGACATAGACAGGCTGTTTGTCCGTCCGTAAACATTGTACTCTCAATAACTTTTGACAGCTTTGATGGAGGATCATCGATTTCACAACACATTCCTCTCATGAAGGCCTTGAGGACTAGTACTTTTTGACACATTTTTTGTCATTTGTGCGACAGTGGACACAAGAGCAACAGCAGGTTATTTTTTTTCAAATTCAAGACATAGGTATATGTTTTACTGGTGCATAAAATGAAGCATGTGTTAACTTCACTGTGTTCAAAGAACAAAACCAATACAATGCATGAACTGCATGAATTACATAGCTTAATAATGTTGCACCAATCGATCGGCTGCCAATCATCATGGGCCGATATTGCCTAAAAATAGCCTGATCAGAAATCAGAAAAACACGCCGATCAAAAAGCCAATCACGTAATGTAAATTACTAGCGGTCATTTTTAAACTGGCAAACACACTACAGAACAGGTGCATCTTGTCTTGACTGTTTCTGTACTTTTTAAAATATTATCAATAGTTTTATTTCTTTAAACAATGCACCCTCTGCTCGATGAGAGGTATGGACATTTTAAATTGGCAGTGATTGGCAATTGGCAGATCAAGTGTTTTCGCTGATCGTTAGTGGTGATCAGCCCAAAGAATGTTGATCAGTGCATCACTATACCTTACTTATTCATCAGTGATGCACACGGGCTGACCCGAAGTGAGCGGGTGCCTGCGGTCATCTGCAGTTGCATTAAAAATGTGTGTCGAGAAGCGGGTCGGGTGCAGTCCAAGTTGCGGGCGGGCTAGTTAAAATCACTTCACTGTTATTTATTGTTTTGTCATCTTAACCCCCTTCATCCTCATTAGGGTCAGAAAAAAACATGATTTTTTTCCCAAATTCAGGACACATGTATGTGTCTTCCTGATGCACAAGTGTTCCTTTAGTTTTGTCGGTGCTGGACAAGAATTGCTTAACTTGGCGTTGCAAATCACACAGATAGGACGCTGACTCATCACGTTATACATGTGACTCCATATTGTACATCAGGAGTCAGCTACCCTGCTCCTAGATGTTTCCCTCTTCTATCTTCTATCTGACAGGGTTGCAGACCCCTGTTCTACATCGTTGTCCGACCACTTTTTTTTCCCCTCGACATAGTTAATATGGATTCAAATATTAAAGAAAAAACACAATGTCACAGGTCAACTACTGAGCGCACCAAATTCCCTGCAGCACATATTGGTGAAGAAATGTAATGTGATCAACCTGTAGCCAATGATGGCCAAGCAGGGCGTGTCATATGAGTCAGGTGGGTGTCTTGACCCTCTGCCCGAGACTAGTGATGGTAGATGAGGCCTCGTGAAGCCTTTCAACACTTTTCCAAACTGCATTGATATTGTGTTGCTCAATACCGACACCTGCTGGACATTAAAAATCTGTACAGGTAACCATGGTGACAGACTCAACTGACACTGATTTGACAGTGTACAGTGTTTCCCCAACCTTTTTGAGTCATGGCGCCACCTGATGATTTCTCATGGCATAAGTGGTTGGGAAACACTGATTTAGTTTATACAATATCTAATAATAACATAATTTAAGTCATTGTATTTTATATTGTTACTTTTATTGACCCACTGTCTTTTTCATAACATTGTTTTAATTATTAATTTTAAATTGTGTTTTAGTTTCTGTTTCACAATGGCCTTTGTCTTCTGACATTCCAGCCTCTGTGTTTCTCTAACTATGAGTGACTGGAACCATTATGTCTGTATTCGATGGAAAGGTACGAAGGCTACATTTATACGGAGACGATGAAAACAGAAGACGCAAAAGTGTCGTCTCGTCTTCAGTTTTTTCATCCACGTTTAGATGAGTGTATTCAGGAGGAAATCCTTGTTTATATGAAGATGCAACAGTAGGAGAAATTCGATCAGATAGTCCTGCCAGGCCACTGTGTGGTACTGTGATAGACCCGCCCACATGTCCTTTTCTGTTTTTGACGTATGTAATTGTCCACCTGTCGCTGTTTGGCTGTGGTATGTGTGTAATGTCTGTACAATAACTGAAACGACTCCTGTACAAACAAATCTAATAAACGAATCTTAACAAATAAATCTAATAAATAAAATGTCTGAAGGGAGGGGCCTTCAGTGGCCATGGTGTTACTCCCCTGAGTAGCGTCATGTCACTCAACAACTGGGATGTTGTGACTTAAGACTCCTAACTTAAGACAAACTAAACTTTAAGAAACTGAACTTTAATTGTAACTTTAATGTAAACTTTGAACAAAGATAGATTGTTTTAGTAACTAATTGTAAAACTACTTTCCTGACATTAAAATGAAACAAAAAACCAAAGACCATTGAAAAACTCCAGAGACTCGTTGCTCGTGTCATAGAATACACATAATAATTACATTTTTACCAAAACAGTGTCATTACATAACACTACATTCTATATGCTACTTTAACATTATTCTTTCCATTCTGTAGTTAATGGTCAGTACTAATGATATGCTAGCGGTGCCATTAGCCTACCTAAACTTTATGTAGCCTTCAACCCAGGTACTGTAGCCTTTCGGTAAGACGGCTCGAGGAATACAGCGGTCGTTACACGCCCATTTTTAAACAATATTGATCATTAACTCCAACACGACGGACAGATTGGTGGTCCAAACTGCTGGCATGTTGCCAACCCAAATGTTCGCTGAAGTTAGTGATTGACAACGAATGAAACTGTGTACTGATGTTTAACTTCCGTACCCCTCAAGTGTAAACATGACCGCCAGGTGAATAAGGCGAATTGCACTTCCTCCTTATAAACACAGCACTGGAGTCAGTTCCAAACAGTTGCTGTATTGGTCACATGACTTTCGTGAGCGATACGTGGGTTTTTCCTCCATGAGCTGGAGGCATTGGTGTCGCTGGATCCGTCACTACCTGAGACTGACTCACCAAACCACATGCGGGTACCCCGACAGTGAAATGTACAGGAACTGTTTTATTACTGCTATTCCAGACGTGTCTGTGAACTATTTTAGCACAGCTCTAATAACAAAATTAAATTCCTGACATTTGTCAAGTACCTGGTTTTAGTTGTTTTGGGTGGTGGTGGAGCTGGGGGCATTGGCAGGGGTCCTTTGGGTCCTACATCCAGCAGTGTAGTGGCAGCAGTCGGTGCTGGGTCTGCTGAGTTGTTGGCTGTTTTTTCTGGCCCGGTGTACGTCACGGTCACAGCAGCACTGTGCCTGGCCATGCGTGGGTCTCTGCGGGTGATGCAGACAGAGGACACTGTGGGTGCGACTGTGACGGGGGCCACGGCCTGAGGTGGGAGGCTGTTGAGGTCGTCTTTGTAAAGCTGCGGTTGCGACTCTGGGACGGCTGGCTCCATGTTGGGTTGGTAGGATGAGGCATCTTGGTGTTGGTAGGGGGCTGGAACTTGTGCTTGGCCTGTGAGCGAAGCGTCTCCTGACCTGGATGGATGCAGCTCTTGCCGCGGTGGTTTCGTTTCTGGCTTCTTGGTCAGTTTGGCTTTCTTCGCTGCTGGCTCGTCTTCTGCCTTCTGACCTGAAAAAAGCCAAGATTTGACAAAAGCAATTAACTTACACCACAAGAAATGACTAGAATAGAATGATCTTTATTGACGTCGTACATGCTACTAAAAACTAGTCAAATGTATAAAAGGCAGTAACATTTAAAAGTGCATCGTAGAGAGGGCACATACTGTATGCTCGTCACACTTACCTGTACATATTTTACAGTTGAGGTCAAATAAATGAGTCCTGTGTTCAGAAGTGGTGTCTTTAAGCATGTTGCTGAAAATATCTGGCATGCTGCTCCCTTCAGCAGAGGAAGGCAGAGATGCAACTGATGGAGTTGCACCACCTTCTTCTTGGTCCTGTGGTACAGATAAGAGAAGATCAGTCAAAAATGTAACCAAAGGATATTGTTCTGGACCAGGATTTACAGCAAAAAATAAAAACAAGCTGCTATACTTTCTAAAGCAGGGGTCTCAAACCACAGACTAAAACCACATTTAGTCTGATCTGATCTCCAATGGGTCCGACCAGTAATATTAAAACAACGAATAATTAATTACAACTACACATTTTTGTCTTTGTTTTAGTTTATAAAAAATTACGAAAATACTTATATAAATTATCCAAATGCAAAAAAGTGAAATTTCATAAGTCAATTTGAACAATATTATTCCTCAGTTTATCATTAGTCCATGTGTCAGTTCTACAAAGACACTAAACTCTTAGTAACAGAAGCAGAAAATGGTTCAAATTGTGACATTTCAGGTTTTTCACATTTTATTGTTACAGGATAGTTTGTAAATGTCAATATTTTTATGATTCAATATTATTTTTTGCAGTGAAATAATAAAATTTTGAAGTTGTCAGAAAAAACTGAGAAGAAAATATGGAGTCATTTCATATTTAAATAGGTTATTATGCTCTTCATTTAACGGGCCACACGTGTTTGAGACCCCTGGTGTAAAGAAGGAAAAAGAGCAGAAGAAAACACAGTGAAATACTTGGAATAACCACAGCTCCACAGTCTATGGTCAAGAACAGAGAGAAAAGGTAAAAGGGTGGAAGCAGATGCCACCACTTACTGCAGCAGAAGCCATGCGACAAGAGGAAGTGGTTGCAGAGATACATACATCTGCATCAGCTGCTGGTGGAGCGTCTTCCAGATCCATACTCTGAGAACTGGAGTCGTGCCTGTTGCCCAGTTTGTGTCCTGAATGTGCTCTGGCACTGGACGAGTGGCTCTGGGGGAGGAGCACCACCACAAAATACCATTGATTTAACATTGCTTTTCATTTCAGCCATTCTCCGACTACTTGTTTGAATATTTCATCGCTTTTTTGTCTCAGTTCATTTGTTTTTTGGTGAATTTTAGTTAATTTTAGCATGTTTCCTATATTTTCCTGCTCTGCATTTTTTTTATGTTAGTTTATTTTTGTGGGAAATTTAAGTACGAAAAACCTAAACAGAGACAGAACAGTCAGCTGACATGAAGTGTTCTGATCACAGTTCATCAAAATTAATCCAAAGCAACCCTGTGACTAATCTGATTAAAAACTTTAATCATTTGACAGGCCTACTTTTAATGTTTGATTACTTTTTACCTGCGCCAAGGAGGTATTCAATTCGAGTCTGTCCGACTGTCAGCAGGATTACACAAAAAGTTCTGAACGGATTTCGATAAAATGTTCAGGATTTGTTGGGAGTGTCACATGGAACAAATGCTTATATTTTGGTGCTGATCCGGAACAGATCCTGGGTTCTGAATCACTTTGAAATTTATTCTCCATTTACAGCAATGTAAAATGTCTAAGTGATCCAGAATCCAGGATCTCTTCTGGATCACCACCAAAATAAAATCATTTGTTCCTTGTGACACTCTCAACACATACCAATTTTTTTTTTTATCAGAATCCGTTCAGAATGTTTTGTGTAATCCTTTAGACAGACAGATAAACTGACTCAAATGTAATACCTCCTTGGCGGACCGCTCTTCATTTGAAGGGGGGGGGGGGTCTGCCTTGGTGGAGGTTTGTGCTCTGACTGTTTACATGTTATACATGCTTTGTTTTCTATTGTTTGTTTTTTATTGTAGTTGGCTTTTATTGTACTTCATGCAAAGCATCTGAGTATCATGTCAAGCAAATAAAGTGTATTATTATGACAATGATCAACAGCAGGGGTGTCAAAGTGTGGTCCTCGAGGGCCGGTGTCCTGCATGTTTTAGATGTTCCCCTCTTCCATTCCACCTGGAGGCCATTACATTATTATCAGTCTGATGAGGAGCTGATTATTAACTCTTTATGTGTTAGGGATGATGCATTCTGAATGGATGATGTTTAAATATTCCGAAAAATTCAACAGTTTTACTTTATTTTGTGCATGGAAAAGGTGCCAAAAAGCAAGAGGTGTTTTTTTTTTTTTTTTAATTTTATTTCACTATTTTTTTTAATTGCTGTGACCAAATGTCAATACTAGTTTTCTTTTTTAGTAATTTTTTCCCCAAAATTTTCCACATTATTTGTCATTTTGTAAATATTTATTAGTTTTTGTTCATTTTGTTCATTTTTTCTACATTTTGGTTCTTTTAATTGTTTTATTTTACTTGGATTTTCTGCCATTTGTGTCTTTGCTCATGTTACCAGTTATTTTGTTAGTTCTCAGGAGTTAAAGGGTTAAACTGAATCACATGGAAGAGGGAGATATCGAAAATATGCAGGACACCGGCCCTCGAGGACTGGAGTTTGACACCTGTGCTCTACAGAGTATCAGGTAAGATGTAGTGACTAGAACAGATGTCATCTCTTACACATCAGCTGGTGTTGGTTTTTATGCAGGTTCAGTTACCTCTGGGGGTTCAGGCTTCCTCCACTCAGATATCTCTTTGGACAGCAGCTCTTCGGCGCTGAGTCGCACCAGTCTGAACGGACTAACCTCTCCACCAATCACCCTGTAGAACAATCCCTGGGAACAAACATGGCGCATCATTATGGAAACACGACCCAAACCCAAGCTTTAGTGTCACTTTTAAACACAAACTCCACCCAACGCATGGATCTGATGTGAGAAACTTTTGACAAAAAACTTTTCGGTTTAGTGTGTATGTATGTATATATGTATATGTGTGTGTGTGTATGTGTATATATGTATGTATGTGTATGTATGTATGTATATGTATATATATATGTGTATATATATATATATATATATGTATATATATATATATATATATATATATATATATATATATATGTTCTGACTGAGTAATACAAAGGGGTAGGACTAGACAAGTTTTGTTAACTTCATCCTACACCCTTTCGAACAAGGTATAATTATTTAGGATATTAAAGAGGTGTTGCTTTAACTTCTGATTAAATACTTTGTATATTTTACTTATTTTATTTTACCTGTTCGAATGAACAAATAAATGAAATGAAATGAAACAAGTGCACAATCATTGACTGTCCACTTACTTTGTTTTTCGGGTCCTTGAGGTTAAACATGAGGGACCTGTACTTATTCTTGTACTTGCTGTCGGTGCTAAGGCACAGGTTGAACATCTCCTTCTCGATACCAACTGCCAACCGCCCCACTTCGCTCTCGGTCATTTTCAGATCATCGCTGTCACTCACCCTGTGGACCAAATAAGAATGTACCAAATGGAATGGATGCACAAGTAATAAAGAGTGGTTGATGAAAGATTAGGTGTGAATGCGTCTGTGCTGTTGTCAGTAACTGTCATGGTTAGTGGGACTGATTGTTTTCATGTTATTATTTAATGTTATTAACAACCCGTCACACCCACTTCACTCTTGGGGTGTTTGGATAGAGCACCTTCAGCCACAAACTGAGCCCCCCCCCCAAAATCTGAAGACTGAACGCTACCGGAAGTCTTTTCTGCTGGCAGTAATTACACTGTTTAATATGCAACAGTGAACTTTTTATGGGTAATAGTGATCATTTCATTTGCCAGGGACTACAGATGGAAACTAGCTATTTAGCTATAATCTGGTCCAGTACACCTGTGTCTGTGTGAACTTAATGTTCTGTACATTGTCCCTTAAAGGTATGTATATGTGTGTGTGTGTATATATATATATATATATATATATATATATATATATATAAACCTGGTGGGACGGTGACAAATAGGATCCACAGTAAATACACTTCATTTAGTTTTTGTTTTAAATGTAAAGCACTTTGAACTTTTATGTCGTTGTTTAAAGTGTGATAAAAAAAAACAACTTTGATAATTCATCCTTCGGTGTGAGAACATACAGAACACAAGTGTGGGAGACTCACCTTTTATAGAGGATGTCTGTCAGCGAGCGGCGGATGTTCTGTCTCATTTGGTTGTTGGGTGGCGGTGGCATGGGCGACACAGTGGGTGCAGACGCCCCTGGGTGGGGTGGTCTGGAGGGAGCTGAAGGAACCGGAGACGACGGGACCCTGGAGGATAACTGACTATGGGATGCTGTGTCCTTGTGTTGCGGCTGCTTCTTTGGAATGGTAAAGTTGGACTTGGTGACCCTCAGGGCTCCTGTGACGTGGATGGGACCAGGAGGGAAAGGGGACGGCGTGTGGGTGGGCGGCGGCGGCGGTGGACCCGGCTTCTTGGACTTGGCTGTAGTAGATCTAGTTGGGGGTGGTGCTGCAGGTTTCTTGGAGGTCTTTGAGCTGGGGGACTGAAGGGCAGGCTTCTTACCCTTGGGGGAAAGCTTTGCTCCTTTAGCAGCTGGTGACTTCTTGTGTGCCTTGGCTGAGGCTGTAGACGCTGCAGAAGGCTTCTCAGGTGTCTGGGCCACAGCTTCCTTGGCTTTCTGTTCCTTCTCGCTCAGCTTCTCCTCTTTTTGCGGGGCTGAAATAATCCAGAACAAGACCACACGTTTTAAAATATACAAACAGCTTGGCTTCCATCACCCACTTGGACATCCTCTCTAACATTATCAACACTAGTGGGATTAAAAAATAAATAAATAAATAACATTCAAAGTGAACGGATGACAAATCTAGACGAAGATCTTCCATAAAACTGAGGCAAATGGATCGTCACAACATGAAGAATGATTTTTTGCAGTGAGAAGTGAAGACGTTAACATCCTGCATGGAACATGAATCCGACCCTGGGCTGATGCTGATGCCTCCTTTTAGTTTTTTTTTTTTTTTGGGGGGGGGGGGGGGGGGGGGGGGGGGGTCGCTGAACTGCAGACACACGTTCTTCACCCAGGGTTCCATACTAAATATTATTCAGTGTTTGCTTTAAATTGCATCAGGTATGATTTAAAACAACTTGCCTCTGCTGTGTTTCTCCCCCCCCTTTTTTTTTTTTTTTTAAATAAATAATTTATTACTTTAAGTTACTCATCAACTGCTGCATGGAATAAATCAAATGAGATTTTTTTTTATGAAGGGGGAAAAAAACAGCATCAACTAATTTAACTAATCATTAACTCAAGTGTATGTAACTTATCTTAATAAGATTTGAACTGATTACATGCATCTTAAAAAGGAACAATAGAAAGTGGGAATTAACTTGAGAACTTCACTTATTCATCAGTGTGTGGAGGCGGTGCTTAGAACCACTGGATTTATTATCCACTGATAGAAGGAGCTGTGAGAGAGAGCACCAGAGAAAACAACCCTGGGTCTGGTTAATGCTTCACTACATGTACATGACGTGCAGGGGGAAGGTCTTCTGGCAAATGTCCCATCATCACCTACTACTTAGAACAATTACACCTGCTGATAAAACACCAATGACTTGAAAGCTCTCATCACCAAACTGCTTAAAAAAAAGCTCATTTCAGCTTGGATTAAAAGTTGACTTTAAACATGTTCACATTACTACCCCCACAGCAGTGACATATTGACACAATAATAATAATAATAATCCCAAGCAGCCCCAACAGTTCTGAAAACCACAGCAACAAGACATCCATTCACAAAATCATATTAAAACATTGCCCTGTTCACCTTCACATAGGCTTCGAATGCACAAGTAACTACAAGAATGTGGTCTAGTGGTTCCCACCAAACTATCTGATCTGCTGACAGTAGATGTACTCTTCATTAAACTCATATCAGTAAAGGCTTCGTGTGCTCAGCGACCTGTTAATGAAGAACAAAATATCCACAAATATCCAAAATCTCCACTCATAAGCAAATGTGTGAAAAACTGAGGATTCTTCTGATTATCCGTGCTCTGAGCCCCCCCCGTCTTCTGTGTCCTTGGGTCTTTTCGGAACTTCTCTGCACTCCCAGGTAGGTGAGGTGGTCTGGTCTGGTCTCTGAGGCGAGGCAGGGTCTTCTTCCTGGTGTGTCCACTGACCACCTGGGGGGTGGGGGGCAGGTCAGGAGTGTGCCATGGCTGCCATCGTGTGTGTAGATTTATCACTTCTATGTGCTTGTTTATGGTTGAAGAGGTGAAGTAAGAAGAAATCCTACAGCAAGCCCACACTGCTCACAGAATCAATCGAGGCATCCAAAAATCTGTCACATCACCTTTTATTTTAAAGCCAGTTTTTTTCCCACGAGTAGAAGTTATTAAATTCAATAAGAGTCAAAAACTTTGGAAGAAAAGCCCACAGAATTCAAGTTTAAAAATACAAGGTGGTGCTTGAAAGCAAGGTTTATGCCTGATAGGAACCATTAGCTTCTAGCATCCGCATAAATACGGGAGGGGGGGGTTCTGACACCTACCTGCTGGAGAAAAGGGAAAGGATGTGTTCTGAGACGAGGCCCCCGGGATGTGAAGAAACTCAGGTAAAATAAGCAGCACATTTAGCATCAGGCTGCACCATGCACGGTCACACATGACAGTGAAGCACTTTGTACCAAAAGGTTTCGGATACATGTTCAACCATGACTTTGGCCTTAATGACCCCCCCCCCAAATATAAGCTGAACAGATTCAATACTTACCCAAACCAACATTTTTCACACTTACCTTTTTCCACAGCTGCCAATATTTCATTGAGTAACAAACCTTTTCTTTCTTTCTTTTTTTTTTTTTTTTCACATCAACTGTCACAACAGTGCGAGTTAGTGAACGGTCTAGTGTACAGAGAAGTTCATCTCATGTTGAGTTGAGGTACGGGGTGAGGGGAATATCTAAATAAAAAATCAATAAGCATGGCAATAAACCACATTTTTTTTAAAAATGGAAAAAAGACAAGCGATCAAGACCTTCAAAGAGATACATACACTTTTTGTTTAACACTGTTGATGATATGGATGAAGTCTTTTCTGGTGTTACTGCAATGTAATTATGGTCACTGGACCAGGACGCAGTGGTCGGGGTGCGGCGGGTGTTCCTCGGCGTGCTCCTCTTCGTCATCGTCGTCTGGATCGGGGCTGTAGTCTTCATCGCTATCCGTGTCCTCCTGGGCCTTCTTCGCCGTCTTCCGTCTGTCAGGGGCGCTCCTCTGCACAGGGAGGAGAAGACAATTAAGACTCATTCACCACTCCAGCTGCTATTATATTCCATTACTATCCAAGTAGCTTTTCTAAAAAAAAAAAAAAAAAAACATTGCATTTTAATGACAAATAGGTTTCAGTTTTGTCAAAATGTGCTGCTGTGGAACATCTCTGTAACAGGGTTCTTTCAAGAATCACGAAATAAAATGTTCGACCTTTTTAAAAAGTTTTTTAGATCATTATGAGAAAAATTTTAGACCAACATCGACACCCCCCTCAAATGAAAAGACGACCACATTTGATTCTCAAATCCATGTCAGATTTGTATTGTAAATGACAGGGTTCAGACACACTTTTAACTAATAGTTTTGGGTAAATTTCCATGACTACGTACGTACTCCTGCAAATAGACTTTAAACACTCAGAATAAAAAGTTTAAGTGTTGTGTTAAAAGTTTACCCTCAGAGGTTTAGAAATAAAATAAATGACAATGTGTGGTTCAACATTAAATTAACATTTATGTTCATATCCCAGTGAAAACACACATTGTTAAATACACACTCCTGGCATTTAGATTTAATTTGGGCAGATTTGAGTCCATACCCACTTCACCAGATGAGGCAGGATACATGTAAAGAAGTGAGGGAACAGGAAATGAAATGGAAGTTCATTTCCTGTTCACTGAATAGAACGTTAAGGTTAAGACGACGTGAAATTAACTTTTTATTCATTCAGACTATTTCTTTTCTTTTATTATTAATCACACATTATTATGTCGTGTAAAAACACTCTTTTCCAAAACTTTCTGGGTCTTTTGACTTTTCCAAAACCTTTCCAGATTTTTCAAAACATATTAACCCTAAAATGAAAATGTGCAAGTTTTATATTTATGGAATATAAGAAATTTAAAAAAAGATGGTAATGTGGTAACTAGGGATGCATCAATGTGAAAACCTGGGCCAACACCAATATTGATTTTTTTATTGAGATGATAAGCAGAGGTTTTTCTGGGTAACCGATCGTCTAATCCAATTAAAAATTAGATAAAAATGGCACATTTAAATTAATTTCTATTTATATTCTTAAATACGTCGACAGTAGAAACAACAATAGGCTCTTTTTTTTCCTAGGACCACCGACAAGAATATAAGTAAAAAATTACTTCTGATGGTTTAGAGACAAGAACTTGATGACAACCTGTGACAAACCTTATTGGAGCTTATTTATATGATTTAGAATATGTTGCAAAATGGTAAATCAAAAATAAGGCCAATGATCATATTGATTAATTATTGCCATTTTTAGATGAATTATGATTAAGTATTTTCAGCTGCTCACACTCTACCCCTGATCAGACCACCGCTGTCCTCCTGTGATTAAGGTCAGAGGTCAAAGGTCAAGTGGTTCATGCTTGTGTTAAAGGAGTGAGTCCGTTTAAAACATACACTAAAGCTGCTATGGAATTTCTGTTTTTAGAATTATCAAGTTGAAGTCGACCACAGACAATATTTTTGTTGTCGTTTTGAACAAAGAAATTTCTCCGCTTGTGCTTAAGGAATTTAATTTGTCAAACCTCCTCAGACTAATGTCGTACAGTAATACCTCAATTTACAAAAGGTTTTTTTTTTCTTGTGTGGAATAATGATTACTTCTTCTGGAGATTGTACCTTGATGCTCTAATTGTTGTGGTCTGGCTTCTGAGTTTTATTCCATTTATTCAATTTTGTCTAATATAAAATTATAAAATAAAAATACAGTAATACCTCAAATTAAGAGAGAACGAACTAATAATCCAAGTTAGAAAATGTCTTTACATAAAATGTTTATCTCTGAATACGAAAGAAAATTCAAGTTACAAAATAAAACCCCGGAATTGTAAATATGTACGAACTGTACACTTGTACGTACTATCCTATTTGCTATTTGATAGAGCTGTTCTCCCATTGGCTATGAGGGAGCTACCCATGATGCTTTTGGTGTGTCTTCAACCCTCATTGGTCAGAGTTCTTACCGCGGTCAGTGTGGAAGCACCTTCACTGTTGTTTGGTCAGTTTTTCCAGTGTGTTCACTACAACTTTATTATTCATCATGGGCTCAAAGAATGTGATTCTCGGTCCGTCAACAAACACTGAAGGTGAAGGTTTGACCCAAACTGACAAAAAGCACGGACCACAATTAAAACAACCACAATGGTATGGACATAATTTGCATGTCTTGTTCATTTTAATGGTTTAATAAATAATTTCCTTTTACTTTTAACACATATTTCATACTAAATGTGTATACTTTTATCATTGTAAAGGGTTTAGGGGGTAGTATTGGGGCCTTGGAACCAATCAGACCTTTTATATGTAAAATGCGACTATTTATGAAAAAAATCATGTTACGAAACCACAAATTTCGTAATTGAAGCAGCACTGTGTGTATATATATATCAATGTTCAATTTCAGGCAGTAATATATTGAGCTATGTTACATTAAAAGGCTTTTTTAGTATAATTTTTTAAATCTCAGAGTGCCTCTTCTCCTGGACTTAGACTTCACCCGGTAAAGATGAGCACCTGTGTAACATTATTTACAGTCTCCTGAGCGCCTTCCCAACCACAATGGTATGTCAATGATTTGCAGGTCTTGTTCGTTTTAATGGTTTAATATAGAATTTTCTTTTACTTTCAACATTTAATAAAAATATGTTATAGTCTTAGAATTTTTAATGGGTTTAGGGCAGGCATGTCCAAACTATTCCACTGAAGGTTTTTCTTCCAACAAAGCAGCAGCACACCACACTGGACTCAATCAACTGACTTCAGTCTTCAGAGAGTCGATTTGTCAAACTGTGAGCTCATTGGTTGGTTGGAACAAAAACCTGCACACACACCAGCCCCTTTGTGGAATAGTTTGGAGATGCCTGGTTTAGGGGGTAGTATAGTATATGTAAAATGTGACTCTACTTACAAAAATAAATAATAATAATAAAAAAAAAAATCATGTTCTGAAACAAATTAATTTCGTAAATTGAGGTACCACTGTATTTAGAGTTTTAGACAACTTTTTGAATGCAGGAAGTAGCTGTAACAAACCTGAGTGCAGTCAACACTTTTCACCTCCACAGTACATACGTTTAACATGTAATACTTCTGTTCCCCCAAACTTCCACCCAGGCAGGAGAGCATTGCTGCTTTACAGAGCTCCAACACCACGTCATTGCTACGAATATGTGAAGCTAATTCCCTGTGGGCGTCTTAATGCATGGCTCCACTCTTCAAGTAAATGTCACTTTATTGTACATGCAGTGTTTTAATCCATGTCATGATCCAGTGTGAAAATAGGTGATCCGTTATTCCAGTAGGTGACAGGACAGTAGAAGTTAAACGCCCTCATTCTGAGCCACTGAAAATCTTCCGAATCATGTTAGCACATTAGCAGAGCTTACCGTGGTTATTGTCCAATAAATACACCACCCGTGTTTAATTGAACCTGTTCAATTAATGCTAGATCAATAAATAATAATTACCTGGACTGTGACAAAAGACAAGCGAAGGAAAGAAGTGATTAAAGACTTTTGACTCAACATATTCAGGCATAAACATGGAGCAAACACTACCATTAGTCCAGTTCTTCAAGAACCTCAGAGTAAACCAGAGCTTTCTGAACCATTTTATTAAGACTATGACATACGTTTCTGAACTGACATTAACCCTTTGACGCATCAATTATGAAAACCTTAGTCAAGATTTTTTTTTCTTAAGTGTTTTGAGCTGAAAAAACAAAAACAATATAATTGAAATCTTTTTAATGGAGTTACAAAAATGTCCACTTAGCTGGAAAACATGAGTTTAAGCTTTGAAGCAAAGAAACGTGTATTTAAAACGCAATATCAGAACACTATGAAATTATACATTTTAATGTAGTTTTGTTTAAGAAGAGACTGTTAATTATAGTCTAATCACAAGCAATTGTTTTACAGGTAAAACACTTTCATGCAGATCAGATATTAAGAACAGCCCAGTGACAGTAATGGTATGAACTGACTGATATGACACAAACAATAAAACCTGTGAATATACAAGAGAACAACTGTCCACTGGACTGACCAGTGTATGCATCAAAGGGTTAATATGAAGCAAAAAAATCAAAAAACCCTAGTTAACTCTGAGAAACACTGGAAAATATTTTAGAGTTCCCCAAATACAGGATGTGACTTAAATAAGGTTAGATTTTAGTTCTTTTCCATTAATTTATGGATGAAAAACACATTCAGGAGGATTCAGTGAATGGTTACAATACATCAGTAATAAAGCAGTCATTTGATGCTTTCGTTGTTTAAATGTGCTCAGGGTTTATACCAGGGCTCTCAAACTCATTTTTTCATTTTCCACATTCAGCCTGATTTGATCTCCAATGGGCCGTTATCAGTAAAAATTACACCATAGTAACCTATAAATAATGACAGCTCCACATTTATGTCATTGTTTTAGTGCCCCCCCACACCCAAAAAAAACCAACAACATTAAATTATGCAAATACTTTCATAAATTATCCAAATGCAAAAATAGTTAAATTTCATAAGGAAAACACAGGCTATTTTAATAATATTCTGCCTCATGTTTTATTATGGATCACTTCTACAAAAGACACTAAACTCTTCGTAACAGAAGCAGAAAATGGTTCAAATTCTGTCTAATTTTCTTTAGACATTTCAGGTCCTTCACATTTGTTCAGGCTTTTCACATTTTACTGTTACAGGATAGTTTGCATTTTCATCATTTACTAAAATTTTTTGGCAGTCCAACACTGACAAAATGTGAAGTTGTCGTCATTTATAGGCAAAGAAAAAAACTGAGAAGTAAATATGGAGTTTAATTTAATAGCTTATTATGCTCTTCATCCCATGGGCTGCATTGGAATTGTCAGCGGGCCACATCTGGCCCCCGGGGTGGCATGTTTAAGACCCTTGGTTTATACAGACATTACTGTTCCACACAGGTGGGGTTTGGCCTCAGATATAACTTTACTCAAACAGATTTCTGGTCTTAGAAAAACACTGAACACTCCCAGAACACCATGCCTTCTATGCTGGGCAGCCCCCTTTTTGTCATTGGATGACTGACAGCTCATTTTAGCTGAAGGTCAGGCTAAAAAGCACCGATTGAAGCAGTCCTAGTTACCTTAAGTGTAGACTTGGCTTTGGGAGTCTTCTGTTTGGGCTCTTTCACATCGGTTATGGACTTCATAGCGGCGGCGGCGTGTCTCAGGATGCAGTCATTGCCACAATACACAGAGTCTGGCTGAGCATTGTTTTCACAGCCGGGCCCGATACATTTGGGGAGAGAAGACTCCACCTTCTCGTCCATTGGCGGCGTGGTTTTCACCTCCACGTTTGACGCCACTTTCTGCTCTGTGTCTGGTAGCGCTTTGGGCTCCGACGAAGGTGCAGCCTTTTCCACCTTCGGCTCAGCTGACTGCTGTACGACCTGCTTCAAGTCAGTGCACAATAAACATCAACTAATCAAGCAATGGTTTGAATTACTTACTCTTCACTGGTAATTATTATGTTACCAATGACAATAAATAACAAATTCACTAGGACTTTAAACACACATTCCAGGTTACTGCGCAATGTCTTTTTACATATTTTATATATGCATATGCAACTCATTTTATCACAGACATAACTTTACTTTTATTTCTCGTCATCGTCGCAGGGGTCACTGGGGGCCTAATCCGGCTACAATGGGCGAAGGCGGGGTACACCCTGTATGAGACGCCAGTTCATCTCAGCGCTGAACATATATAGACAAACAATCACTCTCACATTCACACCTACGGGCAATTTAGATTAACCAATTAACCTATCAGTGCATGTGTTTGGATGGTGGGAGGAAACCAGAGTGGCCCGGCGAAAACCCACACGGACACGGGGAGGACATGCAGAAAGGTCTGGTGTGGGATTTCGAACCAGGGTCCTTCTTGTTGTGAGGCACGAGTGCTAACCACTGCACCACCGTCTTTACTTTTATTTTCCCCTTTTAAAAATGTTGCACTGAAGGAGATGCTTAAAATGTCATTGTACATTTGTTTGTATAATGACATCCATCTATCGACCCCAGTACCAGTCACCTACCGGCTGAAAGATCTTAATCTTCTTCTTCCCAGTTGGATTGGTGGCTTTCTCGATCCTTCCCTTGATGCCCTGGTCCTCTGCCACTTTCTCTTCAGCTGCAGTTGTCGTCGATGGCGGTGGAAGCGACGCCCCCTGAGCGGCAGGAACAGAGGACTCGGACAACTTTACAGTGGTTTTCTCAGTCACGTCAGAGGTGGTGATCGTGGTCATGGGGGCGGCGGGACAAGCCACGGCGGCCTTGGGCTTGGCGGTGTCGGCGTTTGCGGACAGAGTACACGTGGCCGGCCTGACCACCTGGCTCTTCTTGGCAGTACAATTGGGACAGATATAGTCTTCTCCATTTCTCTCCATCAGGCGTCCACGGGCCTCAGTGATTCCCACACAATCTCCGTGAAACCACTCCTCGCAGCGGTCGCAGCAGATCATGAACCTAGTGACCACAGAACAGTTAAGACAGGGTTCGTACACACTTTAACCAATACTTTTCCATGGCTTTTCGTCAAATCTCCATGAGTACGTACTCCTAAAAATGCAAGTTGACTTTAAATAAGGATAAAAAGTTCCAAGTATTGTGTTAAAAGTTTACCCTCAGAGGTTTAACAATAAAATAAATGACAATGTGTGGTTCAACATTAAATTAACATTTATGTACACGTCCCAGTGAAGACACACACTGTTAAATCCAACTTTCCTGGCATTTATATTTAAATTTGGCTAGATTTTAGTCCGTACCGAAGTGAGTGAACCGGAAATTAACTGGAAGTTCCCTGTTCGACGACATGAAATAAACTTTTTATTCCCTGAATTCAAACAATTTTATTTAAATTATTAATCACATATTATGATGTGTAAAAAAAAAAGCCATGACTTTTCTAAAACTTTCTTAGTCCTTTTACTTTTACTTACGTATGAAACCTGCTTAGAGTAGGTTTCCTTTCATAGGGTATATACACCAATCTTTAAGTTAAATTTACTACCATTTACTACCTTTTTTTTTTACAACCATCTGGACACTGAGTTGCAAGTATTAATTACAAACCTTTTGTGATAGATAACACAGATGACATTTAATATTACACTTATTATCCAAAGTGTTAATTATCTCCAGGGTGTTAGTTTGAGTCCCTGTACAGTAAATGGTGCAATGTGAGGTGCCTTGCTAAAAGGGGACTTAAGCCCATGGAATGTATAGAACTCAAACTTGGAACCTTTCAAAGACTGATTGCCAACCATTAGGCGACTGCTACGAACACGATGCAAGAACAGATTTAGAGAAAATATTACACATTTGCAGGCTTATTTCATTTTCTGAGTAAACATCAAATTTCATGAGCTCAATTTGTTAAAATTTATGTCATAAAACAATTTCTTTAAACTTTGAAAGAATGAACTAAATAAAAACTAAAGTCTACAGCTTTTCATAAAACACTGTAATAATGACACAATACCACACATTAGTTTTAAATCTTGCTGCGAACAATGAACATATGCAAACTTTACATGTGAGGTATTTACCTTCGCCAAAGAGGTTGTGTTACCTGACGTTTGTCTGTCTGTCTGTCTGTCTGTCTGTCTGTCCGTCTGTCAGCAAGATCACTCAAAAAGTTATGGATGGATTTTGATAAACTTTCACAGATGATTGATAATGCGTCAAGGAAGAAACCATTACATTTTTAACTATAAAGGTCAAAGGTCAAGGTGCCAGTGAAGGTCAACAGTTCAAACACATCAGTGGTGATATCTCAGAATCCAGACCAGATAGTATCAGCTGTTTTTTTCCTTCACTTCATCTGACCTTCTGACCTCAGATGAGATAACACCCATAGGCTCCATGACGTCATGTTTTGACATCATACAATGTCAAGGGAAAAATATAAATGTATGACCTTTACCTTAAAGCAGGTTATTGACATATTTAGTTCAATCAGACAATATCTTGTGCTTCATATTTAACATTAGATCTAACATGTGACATTTGGTCGTTGTGCGACGTCACATAACGTCAGAGTGACGTCATACGTGGTCGAATATTGAAATGGACATATGTGAAAAACAGGAGCCAGGATTTCTTTACATTTTAAAAAAACGTTTTAAGGGATTGTTATTGACCGATAAAATAAACCATTAGTGAACACTGAACAATAGTTTACGAATAAATTACAAAACATTCAGATCCAAACCTTGGCAGACTGGTTCGTGCTCGCGGTGATCTAGTTTTTTTATTTGATCATGGAACGTCTCATTGTCCAAAAGGGAAAAGAAAAACCCTCCTTTTTTTTAAAAAAAAAACCTTTTGACCTAATTTAATACTTTTAATTACCAATCAATTTTACGTTGTTAATTTATCACTTTTTAAAATCCCTGTTTCAAATACACAAGCAGTGTTTTTCATGGTATTTCAAATGGTAAATGGACTGAGCTTATATAGTGCATTTTATACACCCATGGTGCTTTACAATTCCTCACATTCACTGCTGTCTGTCTACTGGGGGCAACTTGGGGTTCAGTGTCTTGCCCAAAGACACTTTGGCACGTGGGCAGTCAGGAGCCAGGATTCGAACCGCCAAACCTTTGGTCATTGGACGAGCCGCTCTATCAACTGAGCCACGAATTTGCAAGGTACTAACTGCTGCTACTTAGTGCCTTTACTTGTGTTATTGGTTTACTCTTCTGTTGTAAATTTCTATTCTATATTTCCTCCTCCTCACCCATAAAGAGACATCACTATACTGAAGGTAAACATACAGCAAGACTGACGTGAAAATGTCTACAGCAGTGACTGTTGTAATTCTAAAAACAATAACCTACCGTTTATTGTGTTTCTGGCGACAGATGCAGTAAAGTGCATTTGGATCATAACCGCCGTCGTCAGACTCGATGGATGACGAGGATGATGATGAGGAGGAGGACGAGGACATGGAGGAGTCATTTTCATCTTCATTGTCCTCTTGTAGGGGAGCCTTGCGTGTCTTTATCAAAGCACCTTTTGGTTGGTTTTCCTTCTTGACTGTAACAATGGCCTTGTTGACAGGAGCAGGGCTTTTGACGGGGCTACTGTTCTTATTAGCCACCCTTTTTTTGTTGATGTACGTTCGGACCGGTCCTCGTTTCACCACCATGGCTGTGGACTTGTCGGCCTCCTCGTCATCATCGTCTTTTTCAGTCTCATCGGTCTCCGCTTTGGCGTTGTTGTCTCCATGATCGCCTTTGTCCTCAGAGTCCTGCTCTGACTGAGGCAGTCCCACGCTTTCACCCTGCTCGCTGGGCTTTTCCTCATCTTGCGTCTTTACCTGAGGCGTGGTGGTGGCGTCGTCTCCTTTGCCCTCTTCCTCATTCTCGGAGCTGCCGTCGTCTTTAACGACCCCTCCGCGGCACGACCGGGTTTGTCTGCCTCCGCGTCCTTTTCTCTGGACCTGCCTCCTCGTGGTGCTCCTGGTCTTTCTTTCCGGAGACTCTACATTGTCTTCTGTGGCTTTAGTGTCAACGCTACCATCGAAACTGGCCTCGGATGCTGTTTCAGCATCGGTCGGTGTTTGGGAAGGGGGATCCCCACTTTCAAGAGTGGCAGGGGCACTCTTTCTCGACCCTCGTTTGGCAGTGGAGAGGAATTCCTCAAGTTTGTCAGTGCGCTTGGGTTGCCTGCCACTGCGACGTACAGGATTTGGACCGTCAGTTGCCTCCACTGGCATCTCTCTCTTTGCAACAGTGGACTGACGGAAACCCCAAGTTTTTTTTTTACTTCAACGTTAGGCTTTGATGGTTTTGCTGGCTCCTCTAGTGTCTCTTGGGCCACATTCTCAGTTTGGGTTTGAACTGGCTCTTTCTGGTCCTTATCACCTTCTTTACCCCCTGTAGGCAGAAGAGATTGATGAAAGCTTTAGGAACATTTTCACTACTCCATTAACACAATGTTATTAAAAAACAGGGCTGCACGATATTAGCAAAACGTGCGATAATTGTGTACAGTAATAATACGATAATGTTGCAATACTTGTGTTTCATGTACAAAAATGCCAATTTAATCTTCTAATCAAAATGTTTCTTCACCCATAAAGACCTCGGGGTACATTTGTGGCAGTTCCGTTTTTAACCGTTCTTAAGCGATTCATTATCTAGCCTCTTTTTATGCCCCATCTTGTATGTTTAAGTGAAAATCTGTTACTTTCTGATTTGACTTATTGATCGTGTGAATGTCCATAAAGTTTGTATTAAAAGTTGAGGGATATTTAAATAAAAAGAAAACTTAATAAAAAGTGACTTTTTTGTTTTTCAATATATCATGAAAGAACAAACTAATGCCCTATTCACAGGGGATAAGTATTACCTGTGGACCACTGGAAATTTGCAGTTACCCCTGTACCTCTGTGTTATTGTGTGGTGCATTTGGACAGGATAAACAAAAGTCTGTAATTCACACATATTACAGACATTATGAGCAGATATGGCTTAAGTTCACACCATCCTGTTTCATCTCCATACATTAATAAGGTAGTATAAAAACAAAGTATGCATAAGAATAACGGGGGAGAAATGTCATTGATAGGGATACAGTCTGTAAATTTGCTCCACACCTTCAAAATAAGAGCAGGGTCAGTGCAGATGAAATGGAAGTGAACCAGCAGTTCTTAGAGACCTTCCCTCTGGAAACCGGCCGACTGAATCTATAGAGTCAACTTCAGATAGTTCTAAATATTGAATATAAATATTATTAATATGGCGTGATATCTTCCTTTCCACATGCTGCCACACAATTTCAGCCACTTCCTCCTCCATTATTCACTCCAGAAAAAGACAAGAGGCGCGCAATTGAAATCACAAATCACAGACATGGTGCATTCACACGAGACTAAGAACTCAGGCATTCTCTGTAATTATTCCAAATTACCAGTGGTCCATAGATAATACTTATCCCGTGCAAATAGGAAATAAGTGTGTCCATCTGTTGTCCATTGGTCCAGTAGTTTTCATGTAAAGCTGCTTACATATAAACAAACCCACAAACCGACTGATAACAGATAGAAATGATTAAACATCTTTCAGTTATGAATACTGCAATCTGCACGATCATAACAAGATTTTTGCAAATATATTGTGCAACCCCATTACGAAATGTCTGATTGTTTTGTGATCAATTATTCATGTGAATTTAAAGTGTCTTTCTTCACTTCCGTCACCTTTATTGAAGCCCACATTTAAAATGATTCAAGACCATAGAACCTAAAACCAAATCCATGCCCAGAATTACTGCAAAATCTTCACCCATTAATTAATTAGGAGGAGAAAATAAGCTCATCAAGATACCTTGAGACAAGCTATCCATATGGTCATGGCTCTGCTCTGGCTCAGGGGCTTCTACATTCAAACTGAATGTCTACAGTTAAAAGAAGAGCACATGACACCAGCTTGGAGTCACTGTTGAATGACAAACACTAGGGGGCAGTGATTGTTGTTTTCCTCTTATATTACATTCTCACTCCAAAATGACGCTTTTAAACTTTACGCTAAACCTTCAAGTGAAGAAGCATTTATTGGATTCAATATTCTTCAATAGCAGCTATGCAGAGGGTATGACAAGACACGGCAAAACTGACCAAAAACATGTAGAATATGGATGTGTAAACAACTATGACAGTACGTCTACCACCTCCTACTTCCATATTCAGTCGAGTTAAGATGTCTGTGCTTCCAAGTCCTCTGTAGACAGGTTTGTGAAACGTGATAGATTTAGTTACACTTTAAGAAATTCAAAAACCTGTTCAGTAAATGCTTCCTTCCTCTTTAGTGTTTAACTGTGTATAGCTAGAAAGCACAATTTCCTAGTAAGTGCATAACATCAGCTGTTGTGTCATGACTACTATTGATACTTATTAGTATGGTCACATCACATGTATACCATCTAATGCTCCCATTTAGAACAGGTTGGTTTCACGTGACGTCACATTGTTATATAGACAGTGCACGGTTTTCAGATGGAAGGCGGGAAGTGAAGCTGAGGGAGTTTTCCATTGGGAAAATGTCTATGTTTTGTGTAGTTTACGGCTACTCCAATCGTTCTGAGAGAAGGAAGAGTGATTTTCAAGACAACCAAAGATTGTCATTCACAAAGGTGAGAAATGGGAAAAAGCTCACAGAAAAACGCCCTACAAAGTGGATTTTAAATCTGCGTTTGTGGTCGAGGAGCAGAATCTGCTAATGCCTGTGTCTGCAGTGACCACAATGGTCAGAGGTATGTTCCAAAGCTCACATTTTTTTGTGGATATGCTATATATCATTATGTTGTGGTTAAATGTTCATTTACACTGTTGTAATACGGTTTACGGAGACACATCAAGAGGAGTTGCATGTTTGTTACCATTATTTGCTACTGTTAGCAGCTAGCAGCAACTAATATAAACAAACATGCAATATATCGTGACGTGGCATCGTTGCAAATAAAACACTCACCCTAGCAAAGACCAAATGATAATTATGGCTGAGCCTTTTGGTACCGAGGTTGTGCACACACCCGCTGACAAAAATGTTCTACGTTTTCAAACTTTTCTAGTTTTTCATGTGCTGCTGGTGTAGTAGCATGTCTGCAGGACCAGGGAGTTAGTAATATCTACAGCAGAGATTGTTGGACAATCTTTGGGCTCTGTCCAAAACTCATCATGTCCAATAATTTTTTTAAACTAAATGTATGTACCTGTGTTTCAACACTGCATCTAAATCTGTACAACAAACACTCTTCAATGGTTTCCTACATAGAGGCATTCTCCATGGTTACTTCTTGCCCTACAACTGAAATTGCAACATCATCATCGTCACATGGCTGAAACCTACCTATTGTGTCTGCCTTAAAAATAAACACTGATGTTTTAAGTGGAAATATAATGTTAAACTGTTTAAGGCCAGGAACCTAAAACTAAAGAAATGGTTTTTTCACCACATTTATTCACTTAATCCTGTTAAGTATAAGTCAGTATTAAGAACAGAGCCAGTACTTTTCACATTTATGGTTAATAACACAGAATTAAATGAGGTCATGCCAATACCTGCAGTTGTGCAGAGATGATACCAGAAGTTCTTCTAACAAACAAAGGCCTTTTGGCTTTAGTCATCAGTCTTAAACAAGGTCACTGGATCTGAAAGGAATTAAAAGAGGTTATGGTCAAAGCAGTGTGGAACTCACACCGATGTGAACACATTGTGTGTGTATATATATATATATATATATATATATATATATATACATATACACACACACACAAAAACAAAAAATGACAGCTTTGACCAATCTTACATGTATAAATATTCCAAACATTAACTATGGTCAAGGTACACTAAACATATTCAACTACAATAATATCCTTGCTCTTTCCATCAAAGTCAATTAGTAAACATTTAAACATGTGGGACACAAGGAGAGGTTTCAGATTCATGAACATCAGTATATTTATGAGCACTTCGGGAAATTCAACTTGTTGCCCTAGTCCAGCTAATTTAGAAGTTTTCAAAGCCATATATAAACCTCAATCAGACTGTTGTCAAACTGAACTGGAGTTTTTAGGATCTAACTATTTAGCCCACACTTATTTTAGCGTTTCCATTACAAAAAAAAAGCATACTGGTCCCATGGTACCTGTTACTAGTTTGGTAACCCTTCTGCTTGGGGTCCCAAATGTACTGTACCACTCCCATTTGGGAGGGGCCAAGCACTGCCAGACGCTGATTGGTTGAGGAAAAAAGTCGTCGCGCAGCATGGTGGAATTGTAAGAACAACAAAGCGCACTATTTTTAAAAGTCCATCTGCATTGGAAAAAGAAGAAAAGATGTCTGGCAATGGAGTTTGCAGTAGTGATGAGGTTCAAATATCAAATATTATTGTGCATTATTGTCTTGGAGGTGGTGCAGCAGGAGTTGAACAGGGCTGGTCACAATGAAAAAGTGTTCCAGCTGGTTTGGGCTAAAATGTCAGAGAAGAGCTTCATTCAATTGATGGCTCAGTGTCAGATTAAACTGTTAAAAAAAAAAAAACTGTGCAGCGATTATGTGCAGGTGAAGGATCATAACAGTGGGAATGGCTCAAACAGCTTTGACCTTTGCCCGAAAAACCTATTCTAATTTCATTTGGAAATGAATGTAGATATTCCAATAATATTGGAATATTTATTAATTATATTACTCTGAAAATTCCTCACAAACTACTCGGCATTAAAATTAATTATATTCAGTCCACCAGGGGGCAGTATTCAGCCAAATATTCTGGCGTGTTTACAACCATTACTGATGAAACATGCAGTGTCGGCTGGTACTTTTAACGTTACATAATCCACAAACATCTTTTGTCTGTTGCCTTGTTGTCTGTGAAACACTGTCCCTTACTTTTCCTGGTTGACTGTGCTGATGAAAACCTCGAAACTGTTAGTGTCATTGACAATCAAAAGGGGATGTTTATAAAATGAGCAGATACAAAAAAACGGACACGATCTGTAAAACAGCCAGATTAGTTTTACTTGCCGACTTTGTTAACTTATGACACATACATTTCTCAGAGTGCCTCAGCTATTGTTCATGAATGTGAGGGACTGACCAGTGACCACTCTATTGTTCATTACGTCCGAGCTGGATGCTAACAACCACATTCATAGAAGTAAAAGAAATATCCTGATGATACCATATATAGCTTCCAATATTAAGAGCTGCCTAATATTTGTTACAACATCTCTTTTATTTTTTTAAAGTAATGTTCGATTTCTATTCAAATATCAAAATTTGAAGTCAAAGCCCAAGTGGCTCAGAAAGAAAACACTAGAAATGACTGTGTTATTCCTCTACTTCGCCGCTCTGTTTGTTTATATTTCCAGCTCGCGGCACGCTGCGACGTGAGGACACTTCGATGAAACAGCACACGTCCTTCTGAAGGTCTCCCGAGACAATGGAAACACAATCTGTCCAGAAGAGACCCGTACTGTACCCGACCAGACCCGCACCGTTTCCATTCAAGAAATTACCCGAGTCACAGCATGGCAACACAGTAGCAGAAGGAGAAGACAAACAACAAAAGCATGCAGCTTACATGTAACATGATCAGGGTGGACAGTTTGTATGAAATGCACTGAGCTGCTGCATCATTGTCATCCATCCTGCTCCTACTACATCTGCTTCAAATCTGCTGCATGTTTACTCACTGTTCTTTATCTACGATGCCAACCGGAAGAATGCCAATGTTCAAGGGTGTGTAGTGCCACCTCCTGTCTCTGAGGTGAATATACCTCACAATTTGATTCTCTTGCCACACAAATACACTCTGATTTCTCAGAAAGTCCAGTTAAATCATCAGCTCAGTTATTGCCAATAAATAGCTCAGCTACAACGTGCATGTAAACATTCTGAATCATTTGTAAAAATTAACCAAAACTCGGTATGTTTAGATGTGCTTAAAGAAATTCAAGTTATTGCCAAAGTCTGGATAATAGCGAGGTTTTAAAAGCCATATATACACCTTAGACTGCAGTCGAACTAGGCTTTTTGTAATTGAACTATTCATACCAGATAATATGGTTTTAAGTTGAGCTTTTCTGGGATGTATATGCAAACTCTGGTTAGCTTAGACCAGGGGTCTGCAACCCTGGTCCTAGAGAGCCGCTATCCTGCATGTTTTAGATGTTTCCCTCTTCCAACACACCTGATTCAGATGATCAGCCTATCATCAAGCTGTGTGGAAGACTGATAATGTCTGTCAAGTGTGCTGGAAGAGGTAAACATCTAAAACATGCAGGATAGCGGCTCTCTAGGACCAGGGTTGCAGACCCCTGGCGTAGACCAAACATGGGCTAACTATTCTACAGAGGGCCAGTGTGGCTGCAGGTATTGTTCCAACCATCCAAGAGCTCACAGTTTGAGCAATCAACTCTCTGAAGACAGATCAGTTGATTCATTGAATCAAGTCTGGTGTGCTGCTACTTGGTTGATTGGAACAAAAACCTGCAGCCAGGCCTTTGTGGAATGGTTTGCCAATGCCTGGACACTTCCCCCCTTCTAGCTATGGCATGACAACAGAAGACGGAAAACAACAAAGAGGAAGACATGGTAATAAATAGTGGTCGATCTGTGCACTTCTGGATTCAAAGGGCGTGTAGCGCCACCTAGTGTCTGGGAGTTGAACGTGTCTCACTCAATAATCCGATTCTCTTGCTGCGCATGTACACTCGGATTTCTGGGAAACTCCAGATAAATCCTTAGCTCAGTTATTGCCGATAGCTCAGCATGTAAACGTACCGATTACACCGTCCACCGTGAAAACACATCCATCTCCACTGATGGAGAATCCGCAAATAACCCGCTTGTGGTCACGACGCAGTGCCACGTGAATGGAAGGAGCTGTGTTGTTAAAGGGTGGGAGGGGTCCGATAGACACCCCACATTCATAACAGACCATTTAAAACACGGTAAAGACTGCATCGGCACAACATAACTGGACTCGTTACCATGTTAAACCAATGCGGACATATGAGCTGCTCCCACATGTTGAGTGTCCGGAGCCCAGGGGCTGCACCGGCCTATGCGCACGTGACCAACGGATTTCTCGTTAACTGTCGTTCCAACGGGTACGAACGCATATCATGTCAAAAGTAGCGTTCAAAAAAACACAACCAGTACCACCGAACATATCGCATGACAATATTTAAGTCAAAAGCGGAACCGTCTGCGTGTCCCAACAAACCCAGTGATGGCGGCAGTCATTTCCACCGAATCAAACGGCTACAGCACCATTTGGCTCCGTAATGCTAACTTAAACCAGAACGCCCATAAACCAACTTGAATACAAATTCAGTTGTGCGGGTTTTCGGCGTGTTTGACAGTTTATGTTACGTGCGAGGGTTGCGAAATGTGCACTTGTAGCTAACAAACCAAGCTAACATTAGCTAGTATGCTAACCTTCGACACATCCGACACATATTAGGAGTGGCGTATAAGTTCCATACAAAACCCAGCACACAGGACAAAAATGGCCTGGGAAAAATCTTTAAACAACACAACTTTGATTAAAATATCCAACTGCGGAGCCAAGAGCACGTAGACTGCGTAGTTTCAGCTGCTAGTGGTTGGAGAGTTAGCGACACAGCTAATGTCAGCGCATCGGATTCAACCATTGCATGTGATATTAAGACAGAGTACATCAACCTGTGCGACACCACAACTAACCCTGGGAGGTTCCAGGACAAAGGACAACACGGCACCACCCAAGCCTTAAAGTGTGCAGTACCCACCGATTCTAAACTAATGACGACTTGTCCTCGTTTTTTCTGGGTTCAGTCCTCCATTTTCCATTCCCGCTGGAGCTGAGCTGAGCTAACTGACTGCGGCAGATGGCTGACGGCTGCTGGGATGCACGTACAACAGCCTACAGCGCCCCGTGTGGAGAGGGGAGGAAGTGCAGCAGACTGGGCGGGTCACCACCGCCCCGTGTGGTGACGGGAGGAACTGCAGCAAACTACAAGCTTGTCTGAAAGTAATAAAAATGTCCAAGCAAATAAATTGCACACACATAACAAAAATGTTACCTTTTATAAACCCCTTGTATTTATTTATTTATTTTACTTTCCCCATGAATGTTTTAACTTAATTTTATTATTTTTTATTTATAGCTTTATTTAGATATGACAATACACGTTAATGAATACATTTATACATTTCAGTATATCTTCAGTAAACCTAGGCCACTCAGGTATGAACAAATTTTAAAAATGTTCTGCCTTTGTTTTCCCTCTGGATTCAGTCATCATCATCATCATCATCATCATCATCATCATCATCATCATCATCATCATCATCATCATCATCATCATCATCATCATCATCATCATCATCATCATCATCATCGCGGCCAAAGCCGAGCAGCATGCCAATCCTGCTTGTGGGGAATTTAAGTCTCCGCCCCTTCCGGGAGACTTACAGCGGCTCCGATGGGAAAATTAATGAATGGTATTCAATGAGAAATAAAATGCTAAAATGGAATCTGGTTTGTCACGTTCCCTGAATCACACACATGGTGTACGTCATAATAAATGATAATTATTGATGTGCGTTTCAACTGCTTCTGTTAACCAACGGCTGATTCATTTGCGAGTAAAACCCGTTAATAATTTGGACTACACACCTGGCACATATCAAGTCACCACAAACTCCACACCACAGCTGAGCGGAGTGTGACGTCACATAAGCGACACATTGTAGTCTCTTACTAAGCCCACATAAAAACTAACGCCACGTTTGCTTCCCATCAAAAACAGGTGGTGTGCACACACATCTATATTTATTATTAACCGCTATCATTTGTGAATTTCAGAGCACCGGTTTGTCCAGTAATGGATGGGCGTCCCCCACATTCAGACGTCCCCATTAGCTGTTGGACAACTTTAATTCTTTGATGTAGGAGTAACCGATGATGTTGATGGTAACTGTAGCACCCTCAGTGCAATGTGACTGACCAGAGAAACGTAATGGTTTAACAACCATGGGTTTAGAATTCGTGTGTACACCAGCCAGTCCACTAGGTGGAAGCTTTGTCAGAGAACACCAAACTCTATCCAGGGAACTGGAGATTTTTTTTTTTAATTAAATATATACATACAATATACATACACTTGTATGGAGGCAAAATTATATAACATCTTTTACCATAAGTCTTAACATAAGAACATACAAACTTCAAAAAAGAAAAGAAAAAAGAAAATGTCTTTACAAGGCGTATGTCCTATTTCCATATATATTTTTTACAAGGGTACATAAACATTTATTGCATTACAAATCTTCTCAATTTTTTCATATTTCCTTCTCAATACTGACAAGGAATTGTGAAAAGACTGAAGTTCAGCTTTAAATATAATAATAGAGGGTGTTTTATTTTGCCATTTGACTTTATGTATGTGATATTTTCCCATAATAATGATAATATTACACACCTCAAGAACATCTTTTGTCACATTTTCTATACCAAATATTACTTCCTCCAATTTTAATTGAGCCATTTCATCTATTTTAATCCATTTTGCTACTTCAGTCCAAAATTTTTTTCGTTATTTTGCATGGAAAAAATAAATGTTCTACTGTTTCTTCTTCCTCTGAGCAGAAAACACATGACTCCATCTCAAATCCAAATCTTTTATTTAACGTTACTGCAACTGGATAATAGTTATTTATCATTTTAAATTGCATTTCTTTTATTTTAGGTGGAATGGGCCATTTCATATATTTATTTAACTTAGTTATTTCCATTAGTTTGGAGAAGTAATTGAGCTTGAATTCGCAAGAAACACACTGTTGCCTGATGGCTATATTTCTGTATTTTTCAAGTAAACGGGTGTGTTTTGTTTTGTTTCAGTGGCTGCTTACAGTAACATGTAATGGATTTAATATGTGAAGTTTCAGTTGTCTGGAACAAAGATGTTTGTTGTTTCAGCAGCTACAATAACAAACATCTTGGGTACAAACAGGAGCTACCTCATCTTCCCATCAGTTTAGTTAGGGAACTTTCTGAGAGTCTACCAGAGGCTGAAGGTTTACAAATGGACTCAGTCTGGCTTAGTTTCAAAGATTCATTTGTGGAATATTAAATGCAAAAACTGCAGCATCATCAGTGGAAGGGTAAGGGTTAAATGATTCCAGTTTAACAGTAAGTGTCTCATTAGCATGTTTGTTTATTAGCTGTGCTAGCTACATCTGACAGCAGTACAAGACGACACCACTTCATAACCTCTGATACAAGGGCTCCTGGAGTTTGTTTCCATGTAGGAAAAGAGAAAAAACTCACACCGTTTTGTTGAATCTTCACACAACAACACAACACCCACCACCCATTTTAACCAGTAGTGAAATAATAATGGCACCTTTTGTATCAGTTGATCATCTGTCAGCTGTGTCCTTGATTCCCACAATTATTTACGCTAAAACAAGATATTCCCAAACTTAGTTACAAGTTTGTATTTTTGTGATGTCTCTCTACCAGTGCCTCATTACGCTTAAGTCTCCGCCCCTGAGATTGGAAAATTAATGAATGGTATTCAACAGGAAATGAAATGCCAAAAAGGTATCCAGTTTGGCATGTGCCCTGAATCACGTACATGTTGTAGCCCATAATAAATGACAATTAATGATGTGCATTTCAATTGCTTCTGTTAACCAATGGCTGATTCATAAAACCCGTTAATAATTTGGACTACAGGCCGGGCGCACATGTGACGTCATTACAGACTCCATACCACAGCTGAGCGGAGTATGATGTCACATACGCGACGCATTGTAGTCTCTTACTAAGCCCACATAAAACCTAACGCCACGTTTGCTTCTCATATAAAAAAGATGGTCTGCTGATGCCACATCAAATATAATCTTATTAATCACTACCATATGTGAATTTCAGAGCACTTGTCAAATGGAATCAGAATTTAGCTTGACTCACTCCATTCACTCCCATTTAAAATGTTTGCGAGCTAAGCACCTATGGACCAGAAGTAGAAGCTCCGGTTGGTTTTACTAGTTAACTCCGATATAAATACAGTGATTCAGTGAAAAAAATGATGGACATATACAAGAGGAAAAGTGGTTGTGGACCTACGTGTGCTGTCGTTGGTTGTAAAAACTCAAGAAAACAGCTGAACAGTGGTTAGATAGAGAGTGTTTTAACCACAAACAGCCAATGTTCATGTCCTCCGATGTTTTCATTTTTTCTTAAGCCTCTGAATCATCGCCATTGGATTTAAAGTACCCACCCTGCAGTGTTTTTGTGTGTTCCCATCACTTTGTGGACAAAACACCAACTAATGATAACCCGTTTCTAGAGTTATTATTGGGACACACTGGCTTTACAGCCAAAGAGGCTAGGACTCACCCAGCGGACTATTATCTCCACAAAGACACTTAAACTTCAATCTGATGGTAAGTTCATCAACTTTAGTTATGAAATGAAAGCTTTAGTTATGAAACTGTCAATACTGTTAATTGTGAAGTTGTCATACACTAATGTTACCACCGGTGTTTTGCTAAAACAGCTGATTAGCATCTAAGCTAATGTTCATAGACAGTAGAGCTGTATGTGTTCGTTTGATTGACAGGTCGCCTACAGTGCTCTGTGTGGAGGGCTGTTAAACGACCCTTAAATACGGAATCGTCCCATATTAAAAACAAACTGTGTGAGAGAGTACACTTTATTATTATATATTAGTGCTTTATATGCAGATAGTGATACCGGAGGCTGTCAGATTGTCCATAGCTTTACTGTCTAATGCAATGGAGTCCATGAAATACGCACAAATCCTGCTGTACGTTACGTTGAACCACGTCATCATATTATCCTCCAGGTCTGAACCACATTAGAGTGGGGGATAATAACTCCATCTACAGACAAAGTACTAAAACTATGTTCCCAGGACATTATAGCCCACAAACAGTTAGCAATCGAAGTGTGTTCACATTAGCAAACACTGCTAAACTTACTTCCGGTGGAAATAACATATAGGGAGCCTAAGTGACGCTTTTCTATTTCCGGTCGGTTTCCGGGCAATGGGGTCTAAGTGCCATAAAAAATGAACGAGGGATAAAAGTAATTTTCTGGTCCCGTTTGATATGTGCTACAGTTTTCACGTATGATGTCTGTGAATTTTAAAGAAAGAAAGCACTCACTTTGGACAGGCATCCGAAGTTACGTTAGGTTTTATATCAGAGTAAGTAATGGACTACAACGTTCGTCTCACAAATATGACGTCACCACCAAGCTTCACCATCACACTCTTTGAAAATGGCTGTGACTTTGGCGAGCTTCACCTCCTTCTTTCAGGACGAAGGCAAGAGCATCAAACGTGGAGAAACCCACTTTAAATCGGGGCATGTGGAAAGTGGCAGCTACTCCGGGGGAGAGATAGTTGGTCGAGTGAGAGCCAGCATGCGGGACAAGCTCTCGTCAGCCGGGAAGCGGTAGAGGGAACATGTGGAAATGGTGTTGTGATTACACAGGGGCACAAAACACACAGGTATTTACAAATGAAAAATAGAAAAGGCGGTATACGGTTTAGAAAAGTTTGCAGGGAAAGATTCTGCTGTGACGTCAGCTATGCGACGTCTGATATGTAGTCCAAACAGAGTCCAAATAATGACATATTTTTACACGATAATAAATCACAAAACATGTATCAAAGAAATGATGATTTAATTTAAGTACAGCAAATGTGTGATTCAGGACATAAAGTAAAGTGGAGCAGAAAATAATTATTTTCTCCTCATCCACTCATGTTAAATTTTTCCCGAACTTAAGCCCAGTGGACCGACCGGAAGGGGCGGAGACTTAGGCTCCCTATATCTAGATGGTAATGCTGCCGCCCAGGGTTTGTGGCGTAAACTTGTATATCGATGGTTTCAGGGGGGTTGGCCAGACAGCAGGGGCCCGTTTCCACCAAGCACGTGATATGCGGTCAACAAGCACACCAGGAAAACCTCAAATCCGCCATTTCAGACCACAAGAGAAGAAAAACACACCATGGACTGCAGAAAGGCCAGGGTCATCCATACTGGAAGCAACAGATACCAGTCCTGGATCAAAGAGACCATCGACAGACGTGAACCAAAGACCATGAACAGGGGCGAGGCCGTGTACACTTTATCACACACCTGGGATGTGGTTCTGGAGAAAATGTCAGAGAGCAGGGGACATAACGACCCCCTCAACATCATGTGATGCTTCTGATGTAGGATACAGGAGGTAGCTGAAACTAGCCAAGGTGGTAAAACAACACTGCACCTGTCTGTTAAAAAGAACCAAACTTTACAGTTATCTTTGGAAGACAGTATGAACCTTTACAAAACAATAATATTGTATAAAACGGAAGCTGCGAGGTGTATGAATTTTGATCGTGGGCCGTGACTGGCCCCCTGGCCGGACTTTAGACATGCTGATCTAAAGCCACGGTTCTCAAACTGGGGTCCGCGGTCGTGGCGCATGTCCAGGGGGTACGCGAAATTATTCACGGTTTTGTTTTGTTTTTTGCTGTTTTATTTTGAAATGCGGAAGTTTTATTTTGTAGCGAGCGGGCGGAAGTAACAGCGCTGTTTGACGCCAGCTTGACTAAATTGAGACGGAGCGAGTCACAGGCTATTTTTAGCCACCCTGCAGCGAACATGGATCGATTTTTGTGTCCGCCAAGTTCCTCAAGAAGTGGTAAAAGAAATGACAATGAAAATGACAATGACAAAAACAAACGCCCTAACCCTAAAAAGAGAAAGTACATTGATAGTTATATTGAGTTTGGCTTCATTGAGAACAATGATGGGAGACCAAAATTCCACCAAAAGTCTGTCTGTCTGTCTGTCACACACACACACGGTTTTGTGTGTTAATACCTGAAAATGTCGCTGGTTTGCACAAAAGCACCATTAAAAAAGGTTATCATTGTTTCATAATAATCATTGTTGAAGTTTTTTTTTTTTTTATCATTTTCAGGATAAAAGGATGAGGGGAGACATGGAAAAACTTCACCCCTCCAAGGGGGACCTGGGCCAAAAAAGTTTGAGAACCCCTGGTCTAAAGCATCCACACCAGTGGCAAGTTGTAATTGCAAGTAAAACATAATCTTTTAAAATACACTTGATATCTGCAAAAACATATGATGATGTTATTTCAGAAAGTAGCCTAATGAAGCCTATAATTGGAATGCTGGGGATGAAAACTATTAAAATATATCAGAATAATATTCCAACTTTTCCAAAAATCTGACTAAGAACTGAACAAAGAGCTGAAAGTACAGTGAGTGTGAGGTAAAGCAGCTGACACAGTGTATAAGATGTTTGTATTTGTTATTTCTTTGCAGAATACAGCAGGCAACATTAGAATAACAACTAAATTAACATAGAATACAAAATAAGTACTATACATACACTTGTCCCAGTCCTCTCATGTAAAACTGAGGTGGTCCATCAACAGAGGTTACATGTTACAGTCTGTTCTCCTTTACACTCTGTGAATGTTTAAACTCATGCAGACCGTTACACTGACTGCTCTCTAGTGCATGAATATGCAGTATACATTATTAAATTGCCCCCTCTAGTGGTTACTTATGGAGGACTAAAAGTGGCAAAACTAAATGAATAAATAAATACATCATTAAATGATTCATTCAGTGTCACTAATTAATTCAAATTGGAATTAAAGGTGGGGTGGGAGATATGTTTTTGGAAAAAAATTTTACCACATTGCTTGAAAACCTCTTCATAATCCCATATCACGCACTGAAATACAATGTTTGTAAAAAAAAAAAAAAAAAAAAAAAAAAAAAAAAAAAAAGAATGTTTTAGTCCAGTCTCGAGGGTGGAACCAGAGGAAAACTCTGGCCAATCATTGTATTGATAATCTTTACAATGATTGACTGCTGATACGTCCATCAAATGCCAGTCCGTTTTGTGTTAGCCCCGCCCACCAACTTTAATGGTTGAGGTTGACAGATAAAATAATTTCATGATCCACTGCAACACAAGGACCATCAAATATTTAATTAATTAGTCAATAATATATTTTGTACCTAAAATGAATTGACACATTTAATAACATATTTAAATATTTAATTCCAATTGAATTAATGACACGGATGAATAAAGTCTGTTTGGAATGCTACCTGGAACTTGTCTTCAGTAGGGATGGTGCTCTTTGGTGACAGGCTTAATCCATTTCAAAAACAGCAAATTGCCAAGGCACTCATCCTCTATAAATTTAAAAATGATTTTTATTTTATGGGCAGGTCATAATAAAAAAAAATACGACGACCCGTTTCAGCTACAAGCCTTTGTCAGGAAGTAAAGAGTGTCTGCAGTGTACCAAACTAAAATGAGTTCAGTTCAGTTATTTTATTTGAGCAGGTCATCGTAAAAATAAATAAAAATACAGAATAAAAAGAAACAAAAGACAAAATAAGGATTTCAGAGTCACCGCTCAAAAGGAGTAGGTTGAAGTTCAGAGAACTCATAAAAATCCCACCCCTCAAAATTAAGAAGCACCACCTATCTGATTGTCTTCAGGTGTGGGTCGGCACTAGGTCATAGACGGAACCGGGACGGAAGTAACAAAATCCAATATGGTGGCTACGGAGTCGGTACCTGCTGATCAACATGATCAATGGGCAATGATTTTCACTCTTGGATCAAAATCCAACGCCTATGTGGCATTTGTTTACAGCGGTCAAACAAGGAGTTCCTAACGGAGTTGTCGAGTAGAAAAACAATTTGGTAAATGAGTACTTGCGCTAAACCTGCACAAGATGAGTTTGACAGATGAACACACCAAAGAGTTCTAATATGTCATTAATCCATTTTTGAAATGGATTAATGACATATTTAATGAATTATTTAATGATGTAATTTATTTAATTTTAGCACTTTTAGTCACTAACTACTGTATGTGTGGTCAGTTTTTCCCCCACAATTAAAATATTTCAAATAACACTGTGCACCGGAGACAAAAAGTGTGCATTGAAAGGCAAACAGAAATATATAAATAAAAACATATGGACACTGTCCTTAATATCACTTGACCAGAACATCTTACATACACATACTCTCACAATAAAAAAAAAAACCAAACAAACCAATCTATAAATTTACATTTTCCAGTCCAATAATGTGAGCTATGCCAAAGGCAGCGGCGCAGCATCAGCGTTTGCATTCTTCTCCAGATCACAGTGTTTTTCTGATGCTGTTGAGGCCAGAGTTTCTCTCAGGGAGGCGGAGCTACTTGACTGCCCCAGACTTTTGTTCGGGAGGTCGACTGTTGACTCGGCCTCGGGCTCCTGCGGGGGGGCGGTCGCTAAAAAATTAAACACAAGTGAAAGAAAGTGAAATGGTTAAGTACTGTATTTTCCGGACTATAAGGCGCACTTAAAAGACTTTCATTTTCTCCAAAAACCACAGTGCGCCTTATAATCCAGAGTGCCTTATATATAGATTAATTCTAGTTGTGCTTCGTGACTGGGAATTTTTGACTTTTTATCTCAGAATTTTGTGTTTTTTATCTCATGATTTTGATTTCACTTAATGCGCCTTATAGTCCAGTGTGCCTTATAGTGCGGAAAAACTGTAACTAGGACAGAGCGGGAGTCAAACCATCAACCCTTCAGTTCGTGGACAACCCGCTCTACCAACTGAGCCATGGGCGCCCCATGAGTCTGTATATATTGGACTGTATTTTTCAGACTATAACGCCCTATTTGCACAGAATAAGTATTACCTTTGGACCACTGGTAATTCGGAATAATTACGGAGAATGTCTGAGTTCTTAGTCCCGTGCGAATGCATCATGTCTGCGATTGGCTCAGTAATAATTCCGCTGCAGTCCAGACTTGGTACCAGACTGTTATAGTTACTCAGTATTATGTGTTTGTGGTCCAGACTCAGTACCTGACTGTTATAGTTACTCAGTATTATGTGTTTGTGGTCCAGACTCAGTACCAGACTGTTATAGTTACTCAGTATTATGTGTTTGTGGTCCAGACTTAGTACCAGACTGTTATAGTTACTCAGTATTATGTGTTTGTGGTCCAGACTTAGTACCTGACTGTTATTGTTACTCAGTATTATGTGTTTGTGGTCCAGACTCGGTACCTGACTGTGTGCAGGACTTCATGTGTTCGGGCCAGTGGGCCTGTTGACAGGGGTAGTCGCAGTAGCTAGTGTTCCAGCAGCAGTAGAAGATGGCCTCTTTCTTACAGTTGGCGCACCACTGCTTCTTCTTGGTGTCATCCACCGCCTGTTGCTTCTCCAGCTCCATCTGTTTCTTCACTTCGGTCACTAAGCGCTCTCTCTCCTGCTCCAGACTCTGCCTCATCTCTGCCATCGTCAGCTCTACATTACACAAAGACAACCTGATGAAACTCAAATACAACTAAGAAGAGGTAGGTTGAATCCTATTTCACCTCTTAGTCCTTCACCTCCTCTTTGCGCATCCACGTGTAGGGGTAGGGGTGTCTCCATTTACATTAAGGCAAAGGATTAGGAGGAAGGGGAGGGGCTTCATACTCCTTCAAAAGGAGATTTTCCAGAGGCAGACTCCAAACGGAGAGGTACGAGAAATTTCCCAGAATACAATGAGAATCCTTTTAAAAATGGCGACATCTACGAAGTATTTTTTTACTGTTTCTAAATTGTGATAACTGTTGTTTTGTATGAAGTTTGACATTGTCCCAATGTGTAATGGTCATTTTCTTCATAAAACGCACATGAAAAAAAAAATCCGCTCTTTAAGTAAAAGTCGAGTAATCGGTCGATGCAAAACAATTCTTCGATCCGACACAGATATTAGTAAAAATATGTTCATTTCCAGGAAAATGACACAACTACATCAGCAGACATGTTACTTTACTTCTGGTTAAAGCTGTGGTTTTTGGTTATGTAACAACTGGTAAAGTGAACTGATGATGTAGATGAGTGTTGAAGGGGTGTCCCAATTCATAGGGGTTGATTTTCAAGCCCTACCCCTTACAGCTCTGTTTTGAAGGGGTAAGGGGTGAAATGGTATTCAGCCGCAAACAAGTGATATTATCTTAGAATTGTAATAATAATTGTAGGTTCTTATTTCCCTTATTGAAATGCTAGCTTGACGCTCATCTAACTTCCTTGTATCTTGCGCTCAAAATAAATAAATCCATGAATCCACTTCTTTTGCTTAACTGTTTACTTGAAAACTTCGTGCAAAACTCAAGGATATCCACAATTACAAGACTTTAAATTCAAAAATAAAAAGAGAGAAAGAAAAGGCGAGGTCAAAAAACTATTGCGCTCCAAACTCCATTCTGCTTCCTACTGACGTGTCACCCCGGCAACCACCTGTCATGGGTTTTTAAAACTTCACAATAAAAGTCCTCATACATTTTGGATGAAATGCACATATGTAAATAACATTTTAAACCTCTTTCAATCATTAAATTATAAGCAATATTTATCTTAACTATGAACTTATATTCCTTTAAATAAAAATTATGCAAAACAAAATAAATTGCATTTAGGCTCCTACAATAATAATTACATTCAATAATATAAAAATATATATTTTAATCCGTATTTTGGTCTATAAAAAATAGTCTATTCTACTATATGAGTGATGAAAATTAGAACAAAAAAGAAAAAAAAACTGCCAGGAATCACAACTTCCTATCTAGATAGTAGCTTGGCTTTTTTGGAAAGATTTGTAGATTTATAAATGGAGCGCTCAAGTGCCAGATTCATCATGCAATTCAAGTCTCCACCAAAAGTCAATTGTTGTGAATTCAGATCTGGAATCAAATATATTTCTTGCCGTCCACGTTGCAGGACGCCTGGTTAAACGGTCGGTTGCAGTTCGTTATTTATCTGACTCTCTCGCTCTCTCTCACTCTCTCTCTTTTATATATGTTTGTGTATTGTGCATTCACATACTGCTATGCACTTCTGGTTGGAGGTGAACTGCATTTTGTTGCTGTGTATTTTTACATGGTCAATGATAATTACGTTGAATTTAATGTAATGTAAACTACTCTAATAATCCACCAAGAAACCCCCAAAAAATGACAAAATATGCTAAAATCCACAAAAAAAATCACACAAAGAATAAACACCAAAATGAAATACTGATGAAAAATCCAAAACATGTTCAAAAACTCAACAAAAAGACGATAACATTTCCAAAGCATATGCAAAGATATGAATATATATGCAATTATCATTTTTAATTCTGAACCTTCGATAGTTTCAAAAAAACAAATAGAAACAAAATAGCGAAATTCGATTACAATTGGTGGATCATTAGTTTTTTTCAAAATAAAACCAAAAATATGACAACAAAAAAACAAGTTTTTTCTTCAATATTGGTTTCCAAAACTAAAATGAAAAACGGATGGTGATGCGCTTTTTTTCAGTTTTCTTTTTTGTGTTTAAATGAATAATGGAAAAAACAGATAACAGCCGGAAATGACCTTTGACCCACAGTGACAAAGATGTAAACCTACGTCCTATTTGTGGAAACTAAGAGGGTCAGCCTAAGACCTGAAGACTTGACCACAGAGAAAATTGTTGTCCTACCATACCATAATGACATGTTTCTGTGGTTGTTAAGATTCATTTCTGGTTTACTCAATTTGCTTCAGGTCAAAATTGGATAAAACGGGAAACGACTTTCATCCATTTTTTCTATTATTAATTTAAACCCAAAATGGAAAACTGGAAAAAAACTGCATCACTGTTTTTTCATTTTGGTTTTGGAAACAAATAATGAAGAAACACGTTGTTTTTTTCATTGTCTTATTTTTGGTTTTATTTTGAAAAAACTAATAAATGAATGATACACAGATTGATTACAAATACATTATCTGACTTAGTTACTCAAACTCTAGCTCTATTCTATTATATCCCTATTAAGGTGTTTACATGACTTTTAAAACTTCAAAGAGGGCAATCATTTGAATTTCTCTAAGTGAATGTAAACATACTGAGTGTCAGTTGAGTCTGTCATCTGTTTCCTGTAGGCTTTTTTAACATCCAGCAGGGGGCAATATCCAGTCACACGGTGTCAGTATAGTTTGGCAATGGACCAGTTTACATGAGTTATTATTGACGACTCGCCGACACATCACTTCTAACTGTGTGATATTTCACTCACCAAGATTGTGCTTCATTTCTGCCAATTCCTGTTGATGTAACCACTGTAATTTTTCTATTTCAATTCTCAGCCGCTTTATCTGCAAAAATGAATCAAACACACAAACCTGATTGAATGTGGAGGCGTGTGCAGTGAATAGTAGTGAGCCTGTGAAGGGTGGAGTCCACACCCACCTCTGCAATTGTGTTTCCTGAAGCACATTTAGACAGGTCATTGTAGAGTTCAGTCATTGTACCTTTGATTGCATCCACTATCTGAAAAAACAAGAAGACCATGAAAACTGTCATGATTTATAAAACAAGGAATGTATGATATACCTATATATGTACTGTCATGTTCCCTTTATAAGGAGAACTTCCTTATTTATGATACTAGTGCAGAGTCTGACGAAAATGTGACATTGTTTTCTACTAATGTGTTGTGAAATGAGTTGAAAGGAGCAGAAAGAAAGACTTTAATAATTAGTTGGGGCAGTGTTGGAAGTGTGGACTGGAATCTGTGAGTATGATAATGTTAATGGTGTCAGTTGTTACTGCTGGTGGAATTAGTAAAACCCAGTTTCAAGTGGAGCAGACAGTCTACCACTGTAGTGGTTTGTGTCATGTTAATGCAGGCCACACCAATCAACACCCAGGAAGATATATTATTATTATTATTATTATTATTATTATTATTATGGCCGTGGAGGAGGCAGTCACTCATCCCACACTCAAATGCCACTGTCTACTTTCAGAATGCATAAAAAGTAGGAAACCGGGCACTGTGGCTCAACCTATCAAACAACAAACAAATGAAAAGGGTTTAAAAGTGAAGTGATGAAGCTGAATGACAGATGAGTCAGATAGTAATGTAGCCTACAGTCTTTAAGATTGGTGCAATGTTCAGTTGAAGGTGAATCAGATGTTCCACCTGTTAATTCAGTAAATTATGGACCTTGTTTAACTCATACGAATGCACCATAATAATAGCCTCAGTTGCAACCGGACTTGCTTTGGCCGCAACAATGACAAAAATGTCAGCAAAATTCCTGGGGGACTGAAGTCGTTAGCGGCGTGTAGCACAGTTGTGTTGTTGTCATAGAGACCTCATGAAAGTCCATAACAGCAGTTAGTTGTGATTAGTAATGCACTACGGCGCAGCTGTCGCCAAATCAGGGGGCGGGTCTTCGGCAGTGTGCATGACAATGCTCAGAGAAAAGTTAGAAAGAGACATGAAATGAGGTTAGTATCTTTGTTGTTGTTTGTCGTAATGGTGTGAAACTTTGCACTGGGAAGTCACCCTTCTAAGTTTTGGATCATTTGGTGGAGTTGTGCAGGTGTTAGATATTCCACAAACGGCTGGTATAAAGTCAGTGATGAATGTCGGATGGAGGGCAGGAAGTGAATCTGAGTGAGTTTTCCGTTGGGAATAAATGCCTATGTTCTGTGAAGTTTACAGCTGCACCATATAAGTCTCCAAACTTTTCTAGTCTTTCATTTGCTGCTGGTGTAGTAGGTTGTCTGCAGGACCAGGTTGTTAGTAATATCCACAGCAGAGATTGGTGGAAAATCTGTGAGTTCTGTCAAACATCTTAATTTTCATAAGATATGGGTCACATCCAATACATTTTATAACTAACTGTATGTATCTGTGTTTCGAAACTGGATCTACATCCATACAATAAACACTTTCTCCAATGGCAACATAGTACATGGTTACTTCCTGACCTCCAGCTGCAGTCGCAAAGTCATTGTAGACACATGACTGAAACCTACCTATTATAGATGAACCTTTGGACCGGACAGATAGGAAACAACATGTAGGGTCCAATATAATAATATAATAATATAATATGTCATGGCATCACGCCGTTTGAACTTGAGTGAACTTGAAAGGTCAAAATCAACATCACATGAATTTAACTGGTCATAACTCCAGAGTGGCGGTAAGTACTCAGTTACTATTGTTGACAGATGGCATCATGACCTTTGACCTTGAAAGCTCAAAATTAACACTAACTTTATTGGTGTACTTGGCGATATCTGCAGCCACATCCGCAGATGCAGTGGGGATGTACAGGTCCGTGGCCACCGGTGAGGATGATGCAGGCGTTGGTAAAGTCGAAGTTGCCGTAGTAACAGAGGCCGGACTACTGGAAACCAGGGTGATGGCTGTGGTGGAGGTGCTGGGAGGCGTGTCTTTATGTTGAACAGCTGGAAAACACATGCCATACAATCTGAACATTCTTCATACACAAGAGCCAAAAGTAACAAGAGCTCATGACCCCAGCCACATCGACGCCCACATTGACCCCGCCCACGCAGGTATTTATTATCAAAATATGTGTTTGTGTATTGAAATATTTTTTTGTGTAAATACAGTAAAATAACATGAAAATGTTGACATGTACAAAGAGAAAAATGCAGAGTTGTTACTCTGTTATTCTGATAGTATTTATTGTTTATTCTCATACTTTTGTTTTATGACTGAGTTTTATTTCCATGACCCCAAGAAACTTGCCGGGACTACTTGTGCTTTGACCAAAATCGGACCAGAACTCTACTCACAGGACACTGTCGGGGGTAAGTCACTGTGGATGTACTACAGTAAAGATGCTGATGACATACACATTCATGTGAACTATCCCTTTAACTTGTTCTGGAATATTTTAGTGAAATAAAATAAGTGCTCCCACAGCTGTTGCACACGTTTGTACAGGTTCGGTACCTTTGACGGCTTGTCTGGTTTGATAGCGTGTGCTTTGTGAGGACGTCTGTTGTGCTGATGAAGAGGATGTTGCGTTGCTGGTTGCCTCCGACTTGGCCGCAGGTTGCTGGTTCTGTTGCTGACGCTGAACCTTCTGCATGTGCCACTTTTGAGAGGAGGTCTGGAACTTGGCAGTGGGGTTCCAAACCACCGCTCGTTGCACCACCGGCACCGCCTCCCTGGGCAGCAGAGGGCGCTGTTTCTTGACACTCGGTGCGTTGGAGACAGAAGAGGAAGAGGTAGGCGGAGGTGTGGTGGTGGCGCTGGACATGGTGGCGTGGCTGATGGTAGCAGGAGACGGTGCGGTGAAGGACACCATGGTGACGGGAATGGCCATCTGAGACTGTGTGGACGCACTGGAGGGGGTGGTGCTACACTGGGAAGGGAGGGTGGAAGGGGGCGGAGCCTTACCTTCAATTGAAACACACATGCATCATTTACACTGCAGACAAATACAGCAACATTCAACTCAGTATTCAAATTCAAAAGTCAGATATCAAGTATTAATGGATTTAATTTATATAGCGTTTTTTTTTTTTGGTCACTCAAAGCGCTTTACATTAGTGACCCATTATTCATTCGCTCTCACATGCTCCTTCTGATGGCGGTAAACTATATACATAGCTACAGCTGACAGAAGCGTGGCAGGTATATATATATTTTTTGATTAATCATGATTAAAACACTTAACATCAGTCAACTCTTTTGTCAATGACAAAGGTTTCTTTGTCTTTCAAATTCCCCACAAAATACACAGAAAGTTACACAAAGCAACACAAACTCCAGCCTTCCTCTGTCACTTATTTAGTCGTGTTTATCACAGAGGTTATCCAGAGTCCACAGTTCAAGTCATGTGACAAACATGACTCTGATAAATACAAACCCAAGCAGCACTGATCTTCCATCTGCTGCTCTGCCTTAAATGACCCATTTCAAACAAGTTTGGACAAATAACTCATGTGTGATCCATAAACACCATCCACGTGATAATCCAGTCAATTCAATCCTTCACAGAAGAGTAATTAGAGCAGAACTGGTCTCCTGAGGCTAATATATCTGATCCAGCTTCAACACAGTTTCAAAAATCTGCTTGTTTGGTTCATAACATCTGGAAGAATTCTGGAACATTAGAAAATAAACATCCAACATAAACATTACTTTGAAATTTGTAGAATCCAAAATCAACCCTGGGTGGTGCAGTGGTTAACACTGGTGCCTCACAGACAGAAGGTCCCTGGTTCTATTCCCTCACTAGACCTTTCTGTGTGGAGTTTGCATGTTTTCATGTCTGCGTGGGTTTTCTCCAGGTACTTTGGCTCCTCCCACCATCCAAACACATGCACTGATAGGTTAACTGGTTAACTAGTTAACTGGTTAATCTAAATCACCCATAAGTGTGAATGTGACAGTGATTGTTTGTCCATATATGTTCAGTCCTGAGATGAACTGGAGACTCATACAGGGTGTACCCCACCTTCACCCATTATAGCTGGATTATGCCCCCAGTGACCCCTGTGGCCCTAGTGAGGATAAAGTGGGTTCAGATGACGAGACAAAATCAATCCTATTCAGTATCATTTCTTGTGTACACGTAGTTACTCCAATATGGACGTAGAAAATGATGTCAACTTTTCTTGGACGCAATATACTGTACATACACATTATATATATATATATATATATATATATATATATATATATATATATATATATATGTCATGAATTAGATTTATATAGTGCTTTTCAAGGCCCCCAAGGTGCTTGATTTATTGATCCATTCACTCTCACATGCTCACTCTAGTGATAGTAAACTACATGTGTCCACAGTTGTCCTGGGGCAGCGTGGCAGCCATTTTGCACCTATGGTCTCTCTGACCACCACCAAATATTCATACGCACTCATACATCAGTGTGAGTGACACTGGAGGCAGGAGGGTAAAGTGTCTTTGCCCTTGGACACAATTGTGTGCAGATTTGAGTGTGTCGCTAGTTTGACAAATTGTGAACCATTGAATCCAAAACCTCATCTTTTTATTCTGCAACCTTGAAAATATTTTTGGAAATTGCAGAATGCATATGAGTATTTACAACACTGTTGGTATAAGTTTGTGTTTGTCTTAGTTTGTGTTGTTATTTTGGGCTCAGACTTTGGTCCATCTCACCTTCAGGTCTCGCAGCAGATGTCACTTTGGTTGTCCCGGTGTCTTTCCTGCTCCTTCTCCGGTCCTTCCCTCCTTGGTCGTCTCCCAGGTCGATGACCAGCTCCCTCTCCGAGTCAGAGTCCTCCGCCGGTGTCGATTGCTTGGTCTCGTCTTTCCCCTGAGTCTTTTCCCTGGAAACGGGTAGTGCTGAAGGTGCTTTGACCTTGTCTGGAGTGTCCTGCTCTGGGTCTGGACAGATTTTTTCTGCAGTGGGAGTCTCTGCTGCAGATCTGTGGCTTTGGTCGGCTGTGGTTTCAGATGCTGTGGGTCCATCACATGCGTCCTCTTTACTCTGACACGGTGACGGTTGGTCTTTAGCTCTGGCTTTGGTCGACTCCTTCTCGTCCTTATGTGGGGGGTCCTTGCCGTCCTTGGTCTTTGGGTCTTCATCGCTGCCGTACTCACTGTCGCTGGTCTCAGATTTATCGGAATCTTCAGAGTCACTGTGTTCCACACCTTTGTAGGTGTCCACAGAGATGTCATCTATACCTGCAGGAACACAAGACCCACATGCTGTCTGCTAAACACGGGCTTTCTGCACCTCTGAACTGCAATAAACCTTTTATTTAAATGGATTATCTGGAGTAAAAATGAGTTTAGCTCATTTTTTTAGATGATTGGGAGTACATACATATAGTTGGCATCAAAATCACACCATTTGGATGAACAAAAATTGCTGTTTTCAGCCAAACTCTGTTAGCATGGAAGTGATTTGTGCATGTCTTTTTCGCCAACACAAAATGCTAATTTTAGACCTCATCTAAGGCTACATTTATACGGAGACGGTGAAAAGAGAAGACGCAAAAGTGGCGTCTTGTCTTCAGTTTTTCATCCGCGTTTAGACGAGCGTATTCAGGAGGAAATCCTTGTTTATACAAAGATGCAACAGTAGGAGAAACTGGATTAGTTTGGATTTCCAGGCCGGCTATGTGGTACTGTGATATACCGCTGTTTTTGACATATGTCCACCCGTCTCTGTTCATCTATGGTATGTGTGTAATGTCTGTACAATAGCTGAAACGACTCTCATACATTTACTAGAACGGCTAATGCTAGTGCTAATGCAGCTTGAAGATCTGTGGGATCCAGGTTATCCCACATGTTTTTTGCTTTACCTGCTCAGTGTATGAATGTAATGTGAAAGTGTATGGGAAGTGAACATACGTAACGTAAAGATGCATGCAACATAAACATGTGCGTTTCTTGCCAATAAGATGGAAACGCGACCCAGCACGTCTTCAATACGTCCTTCAGATTTGTGCGTATTCACACCCTGATGGCGTCGGTTTCTTGTAAACGAAATGCTGTAGTACTTAGCCACAATTGTCCTCGTGTAAATAGCCCCTAAAGTTAGAAACGATATCACCCCACCGTGGTCCGCATGCCTAGGTCTGCTCTACATCCTGTAAAAATAGCATTTTTTCCTGGCGCTCATACAGACCCAGTTGTGCCTTGCAGCTCTCAATGGTTTTATCCAGATTCAGCTGGAAGCGACTCTTAATCTGACGTTTGGGAGAAGTAAGTACGGGTGTAGTTCCCTGTTTCTGCTGAACCGTCTCACTGAGCTCCTTCAGGTCCATTTCTGCTTTACTCCGATCTGGAACAATGGAACACACATGCCTCATCACACTGCCAACATGGGGACTTTCATTTCATTCATTTATCTCAAACATACAAACAATATCAACAAAAACAAAATACATAAATAGGTCAAGAAAAAAAACACACATATATATATATATATATATATATATATATATATATATATATATATATATATATATATATATATATATATATATATATATATATATATATATATATAGTATACAGTATTTTTTATTTTCATTATAAGGCATACTGTCAATAAATGGTTCTTTTCTGAGATTTTTTTCATATATAAGGCGCATTAAGGGAAGTCAATATCATGAGATAAACAGTGAAAATTATAAGATAAAAGTAATCCATATATAAGGTGCACTGGACTTTAAGGCGCACTGTGGTTTTTGAAGAGTCTTTTAAGTCCATCTTATAGTACGGAAAATACGTTGTGTGTATGTGTATATATCTATACATACATATATATATATATACAGTATATATATATATATATATATATATATATATATATATATTCTACTTTTAGGCTAATAATTACCCAGGTTGAGGTTGAGAATGCTTCCTGTTGGTGGCGTCTTCTCCTGTTTGGTGACACCAGGAGTTTGAGAGTGGAAAGGTTTGGGACTGTCCAAGGAACTGCCTGCAGGTCCAGGTCTGGGATGGGCAGGGGAAGCTGTAAATGAATTAACTTCATTTGGTTATCCACATTTCTTTTCAACAGATGTGACTGCCTTCATCTTTTAAACCCTTCAGCCTAAACATGTGCTGCAGGAATACCTGTTCTCGTACCTGTGCAGTCCATGGACTCTTCTCCTGCACTCAGCTGACTGTTTGGAGCTTTTGTTTGGGACTTGTCTGTCGCTTCCTGTTCTCCATCGGAACCAGTGTGAGCAGAGGAGTTTGTACTCATGGGGGAACGAGGCACGTCGGTGAGAGGCAGCCGCCGGCTCGCTGTGGCCCCTCCCACCCCAGAACCAGACAGCACAGTCCTCACCAAAGGGATCTTAGGGGATGCGGTCATGTCAAAACTCAACTTGATCTTCTCCTGTTTTTCAGGTTTAACAGGAGTGGATAAAGGGTTGGATGGATCCAGGAGCATTTGGAAGTTGTTGTCAGGTGTGTACGGTGTCCTGAAGGGGGCGTAGTTGAACACCTTAAACTTCTTCCTCATGTTCTCCACGTAAACCTCCATCTCTTGCATGGCACTGTTGAAGATACTTTTGGTCTTCTTTACAGAAAATGGAATCTCTTTGGACATGAGGTAACAGTTGTTTAGAGGAACCCAAGCCCTGAGGGACAAAGACATCTGTCATAACTTGTCCAACACCAAATACGACTTAATGTATAAGCCAAATCAGCATCATCAGTGGGCGTGGATGTGGGCGGGTCCTTCTGGGTCAGAATGTCACGACTACACAAAGTCCTTGATTATCGATAGGGTAATGATCGCAGTGGTTCAACTTGCAAATTGTGTTAAAGGAATTGAAGTTCTTTCTTTTTCTTTCCGGTAACACTGCACCCCCATTTTTTTTTTATTTTTTTTTTTTTATTTTATTTTTTTTACAAAAATCTTTTAAAACATCTACTTTCCAATGCTCAAAGTACAGTGGTACCTCTACTTATGAAAGACCCAGCTCATGAATAATCCAAGTAATGAAAAACATTTATCTGAATTTTTCATCTCTGATTACGAAAGAAAATTCTATTTACAAAAGGAAACCGAAACCCCTGAGATGTAAACACTATGTACATTACTGCACGTCCTGTATGTAACTACCTAATGTATGCAAATATGTCATGTACGTACTGTACGTATCATCTCATTGGCTATGAGGGAGCTACCCATGATGCTTTTCGTGAGCCTTTGACCCTCATTCATCACAGAGTTCTAACCATACATGTGTAAAGGCCAGAGCCACCGCTGCCCCCCGAGTGCACCCACCGAAACCCCACCACAGCATACAACCGCCACCCACCACGAGCCCAAAGAAAGTGAAGCGAACGAAAAGAAAAAGCGGGATGTGTCCTCAACAGAAGTCAAACAGAAGATGATAAAAAAAAGGAGGAGGCAGCCATCATTCCACCAGCACGAACAAAAGACATGCAGTCAAAACCTCACGAACCCACGCAAAAAAAACCACCCCGAAATTATGTCCACAAACCGTGCCATCGCCCACCCCGACACGCCCCACGCACCCCAGGAAAATCACAAAAAGCTATCAAAGGCAATTGTCCCTGGATCTACACCCCACCAAATGTCCAAACACCTCTGAAGGTGAAAGTGACATTTAAAACAAACACAATGGTATGAAAATGACCCACATGCCTGGTATGAAAATGACCCACATGTCTGGTATGAAAATGACCCACATGTCTGGTTCATTTTAATGGTTTAATGTTTAGTCATTGAAGACACATTTACCCACTGAGAGCAATAAATTACATCTAAAATCTAAGGCTGTAACAGTGTATGTATTCGTGCTGAACCATTGAAATCAGATGTTCGGTTCGGTACAGCCCTATACCGAAAGAAACGATCAGTTTGTATGTGACCATGTGCATATCATGCGAAGGTGACGGTAGAAAAACGACTTGAGGTGGAACAACAGTTTACCGCTACTTCCTCATACATGTGCATGATGCAGTTATGAAGCGTCTCTGATTGGCTCAGAATGCATGAAGAAACACTCCCCCTTCCCCTCTCGCTCTGTATGTGTTTATCATCCGAGAGTAGCATCCAGCTAGGTTTCGTGCTGTCTCTTAATTTGAAAATGTGCAGGAAATAAACAACACTTTATTTCCACAGAGAGCACATGAACCAGTTTGTTCCGCCATTTTTCAAGTTTGTGCAGCAGCTACTGTCGCGCCGTCTTCTCTTCTAGATGCTAATGCTAATGCTATTTCAGATTGGCAGCAATGGGGGACGGGCTTCACCCCATGTGGGTGATGCTAAAGTCGTCATGACATGTAGTGGACAGGCTTTTCTGAGTGTCTCGTTTCTGTTGTTTTCTATGAATGGTAAATCCATCCAGTGGAGGGGACACACCACACACCATGCAGCATGTGTTGGTAACTTGAGGGGACCATCAGATTCCAAAAGGAGCATGAAAAAGTGGTTTTCAGCGGAATGGCAGCTTGAAGATGTTGGAATTAAAAAAAAAAAATTACAGTTTAAAAGGAATTCATGATTTTTAATCTCAACATTTTGTTGATCATTTAAGAATATATCAATTAACTTACTGGTACCAAGAAGCACTTTGAATTTATTTTCTGTTTCCATTTGTGTATTGAAACATTTTTTTAGTTTAATAAATACTGTACTGAGGAAGAAAATATATTTTTTTTGCATCTTGTTTCCAGACTGTACCGAAAATTAACAGAGCCATAACATCAACGCAGAGGTGTGTACCGAACCGCGATTTTTGTGTACCGTTACACTCCTACTAAAATCTATATTGTCTTTTACCTTTAACACACATTTCATACAAAATTGGTGAATTTTTATAATTGTTAAAGGGTTCAGGGGATAGTATTTGGGGCCTTTTACATGTAAAATACAACTCTACAAAAAAATCATGGTATGAAACCACTTCTGGAATGAATTTATTTCGTAAGTAGAGGTACCACTGTATTCAAAATTTCTGTCACACTCGGCCATATTGATGGTTTTATTTATGCACTGGGTAGTTGTGACCTGGACTAGCATTCCTGGCATGCAACAAGATGCAAAGTTAGCTTATTACAGATGCACGAAGCGTTGATACCTGTCATGTTGGCCAAAAAAGCGAGCATCCACCTGCCCGTCTTTGTCCCGCAGTGCTTTGGCTGGCCAGAACGGAAATCCTTTGAGTTTGGCCCAAACCAGAGGGTGCGGGTTGCTCTGCAAAAGTACAATAAAGACACAGGAAGTGAGTGGGCAACCTGCAGGGATGTGCCTGAGAAAAGGCAGAGAATGTGATGGAGCTTACACAAGGCTCACAGAACCAGTTGTCCCTCTTTTGACAAGCGGATAGGTAACATTCAGGGCAAACTTCAATCTCATTCATCTGCGCAAAAAGAAGCAAAGACTCCAGTTGAATTTCCACAGTGTCATCTTTGGAAACCACAGAGCAGTTGATCATTAAACAATTTCTTATCACTTTCTTAAGATTTGATCTTTTTCTGTTCTATTCCAATGTTTGCTTTGACTAATTTGACCAGATCCTTTGGCCAGTGAGTTCTAGCTCCTCCCATCAGGATGGAAATTTAGGCGCTGTTTACACGAGGATGATTGTGAGTTTTTATCGGAAGTGCCTTTTCGTTTACATTTCAACCGTGCTGTAAAACCCCTTCTTGAGTGGGGAGTTTTGAAGACGAGCTGGGTCATGTCTCCGTCTAAACAGCAAGAAACGCAGAAGATGTTGACATGGCGTACACCTTTACATCACACTCAACGTGCTGAGCGTCTAAAACACCAAACATGTCAAACTATTTGGATCCCACGGATCTTCAAACTGCTCTATTAACTCCAGTAAATGCACATATTATGATCTTTCGATCCTTGTAAAGGTCTCTTTAGAGGCTAGTCCAGGTTCCACCATACAGGTGACATGCTCCATCACATTTCAAATCACTCACTCTAGTCCAATGCGAATTTATAGAGACAGCTTCATGTTGTTTCAGTCAGCAGAAGCACTGTTTGTGAATATTGTAAAGAAAAAGTAAACGAAACTAAAGAAACGGTTGAAACGGTCAACAAAAATTGTGGCTAGCGAGACTAGCCTTTCTGAACTTTGTGCCAGTGACTTACCTCCCTATATGACTTTGTGGGTCATCCCCATGTGCCCATAGTTACCAGTCAAAATAAATTAAATTGAAGAATAATATTAATTCACCCGTGACAATTTGTGGCTCCTATATCATATCATATCAAATCAAATCAAATCAGTTTTATTCCGAAAACCTCTTCCGAGGTACATGGAAGTAAACATACATTTACAACAATACAAAAGGGATGTACAGAAAACATACAGTCGTATTATAATGTCATAACCACTGAGATGTGGCAGTATATATTATTTGTATAAATTTCGCCAACTTGTTAAGTTCCAGTCCGTTAGTGTGCATTAGGCTTGAACATTTCCAGGTGGATGGTCTCTTATAACAGTACGGTTTCAGATACTTCTTTCTATCAGTGGTGAAAGCTGGACATTTGAATAAGTAATGAAATTCATCACCTGACTCAGTAAGATTACAGCGTGTTTGTACAATTAGGATCATTGTCGACCGAGAATGGAGCTGTTTCTATTGGAAGTCTATGGTTGCGACATCTAAATTTAGACATAATTAAACGTAGACGAGGAGGCAATTGTAACAAGTACTTCTCAAACTCGAAGTTTTCTTGAAGTACAGGAGTCATTTCAGCAATTGACAGAATTTATACCATAGTCCAACACAAAGGGGTGTACAACTACCTACGCCTGCCTGGTATGAATATCCGATCAAATTTTGCCAACTGTTGCATCTTCATAAAAACAAAGATTTCCTTCTGAATACACTCGTCTAAATGTGGATGAAAAATTGAAGATGAGACACGACGTTTGCATCTTCTGTTTTCATTGTCACCGTATAAACATAGCCTGAGTCCCATCTGGAGTAAAAATAGGTTTAGTTATTTTTTTTAGATAATTGGGAGTACATACATATAGTTGACATCAAAATAACATCATTTGGATAAACACTGAGAAATTTAGATTTTGCCGTTTTGAGCCAAACTGTGTTAACATAGAAGTGATTGGTCATGTCTTTTTACACCGACACAAAAATCTATTTTTCACTCACAATCGTCCTCATGTAAACAGCCCCTTAGAAATGATTTAACATGGTCTTACTGGTTTGTCTGATTGTTATGGTTCTATCTGTATTAACTGTCGGTTACCTGCTTAGGGACAAAACATGCTAATTAGCTGTTAGCTAACTCTGGTGCATTTTCCCTGTCATATAAAAACAAACAAGTAAATGAAGGAAAAGGACACTTACCTCATGTTCACAGATTTTGACTATCACTTTAGCTGTAGCTGTTAATTTGTGATTTCCTGAAAAAAAAAAAAGGTTTATGTCAGACTCCATCAACGAATCAACAGACAATATGAAAAGATGAAACTTCTCAGCCCGATATGTTTCATGCACAGCTGTGGAACAAAGTAGTTTATGTTCTGCTGGTTTGTTAGGGGTTAGGGTTTAAGGGTTAGGGTTAGGGTTTAAAGTAAGGCTGTCAAAATTGATGCATTTATGTGGATTAATCCATCATCATAATTAATCTGATTCAAATGTTTAATTCAATTAAATGGAATAGAATAGACTTTATTTGTCATTGCATAGGTGCAACGAAATTTAATTTGTGCCGTCCTGAGTACAAATACACACAACAGTTGGAACAGTTGCTTATTTTCAAGTTGTTTTGTTGAAACTGTTGAAGATATTAATGGACATGGTGTGTGTGTGTGTGTATGTATATATATATATATATATATATATATATATATATATATATATATATATATACACACAGAGTTACCATCACCATGGTAACTCTGGGTGACCCATCACCATGGTGACTCTGGGTGACCCATCCCCATGGTAACTCTGGGTGACCCATCACCATGGTGACTCTGAGTGACCCATCCCCATGGTGACTCTGGGTGACCCATCACCATGGTGACTCTGGATGACCCATCCCCATGGTGACTCTGGATGACCCATCACCATGGTGACTCTGGGTGACCCATCACCATGGTAACTCTGGGTGACCCATCACCATGGTGACTCTGGGTGACCCATCACCATGGTGACTCTGGATGACCCATCACCATGGTGACTCTGGGTGACCCATCACCATGGTGACTCTGGATGACCCATCACCATGGTGACTCTGGGTGACCCATCACCATTTTTCAGTGGAATAACACCTTTAAAAGTTTTAATCATTCGACAGCTCTAATTTCAAGGCTTCCAAACTGTGAAACATACCTCCATTATATATGATACAGTTGTGCAAAATCCATTTTGCATCCGCCAGGAAGGCCTCTGTGCAGCCATACATTTTCTTTTTAATATTCTGCAGCATAAATAGAGAGACATGTGACTAACTTTTGAACATGTGTGTGACCACATTAGTTGGATAATAATGTCTGTGACCTTCATGCTTTACCTTCTCAAGTGTGCAAAGATCCATGGGATGGAAAATGTACTCTGCATAATCTGGATGCTGTTCAAGTGACACAGGTTTCTGGAAGGGTTCGGTCTATAAAGACGGGGTGGACAGAGAACAGACTGAAGGTAAGTGGTCTCCCATGTTAAACCCACCCCCCCACCCCCCACTGCACATTAACATGCTAGTACCGTGCTACAAGTTCAAACTCTAAAAGCGCTTCAAACAAAAAGAAGGAAAACCAGTGGAGGTAGAAATCATGACGGGGTCTTGTTAGTGGTGTAATTGATTACCCAATTAAAAGTCTTTCTCTGCGTGGAAGCTGCATGGGGGGAGCGAGATGACAAGCGAGGATGGTCCTGAAAGAGAGTGAAAGGGGCAGCTGTATCCTCACCACCAGCTAGTATGGATCACCTTCATGGTTTCCAGCCATGACAGGCCCAGTATAGTTAGTTCTGTTATTACAGGTCAACTTGGCACATGCAAATCAGGACTTCAACATGCTGGACATTTATTTGGACAGGTCATACTCGAGGGAATAGATCTTAACATCTGATGGGAATATGATGACCAGAGAAAACAACACAAGCCAAAAATAGTCACTAATAATCTGTGTATCATTTGTTGTTAAATTATTTCAACTGCCAACAAAATACAAAAAAATAAAGAGGATATATATTGTTTTTGTTTTCTTAATCCAACACAAAAACTAATATATGCCTGTTTTTTATATTTAAATTTTAGGCTCACATCAAAAATACAAAATGGAAAATTGGGCCACTTAACTGAATGTGATTTATTTGTTTGGGTTTACATGATCCACAACTTCTGAGCGCGGCAGTTTGTGTAGCGAGATGTCTTTTTAAATCAGATAATATTTTTTTATTCGGGGGTTATGTTTGACTTCACATTTGTCTGTTTGTTTGTTTGTTTTTCAGCAAGATAACTAAAAAAAATATGGACAGATTTTGATGAAACTTTCAGAGATGATTGATAATGCATCAAGGAAGAAACTATTACATTTTTGAGCTATAAAGGTCAAAGGTCACAGTGAAGGTCAACATCCAAAGCACATTTGTTTTTAACTAATTTCGATTAGTCATGATCAGAACAGTTGACTGTTCTTTGTTTAGTTTTTGTAATTAAATTTCACACAGGAATACAATTAACAGAAAAAATGAACAAAAATTCACACAAAAAAAACAAATAAACTACGACAAAAAAGCAATTAAATATTTGACCAAAATCCATCCATAACTTTTTGAGTAATGTTGCTGACAGACTGACAGACTCCAGTGAAAACATAACCTCCTTGGTGGCAGTAATAAAAACTAATATTGATAAATGAAATAGCTACCTGAACTGGTGTGTGCAGAACTTCTGGGTCATGTAAATACAAACAATTAATAAATATAAAAATCTAATTCAGTCAAGTGACTCATTTTTCCATTTCGTATTTTTGATGCGAGTCTAAAATCAAAATATGAAAAAACAAACATATTAGTTTTTCATGTTGGATTAAAAAAACAAAAATTAAAATAATGCATCGTCTCTTTATTTTTTTTTGTTTTTAAATTGGCAGTTGAAAAACAAAAGAAAAAAATTATAAATGGATTACTAATTAAAAAAGGAAAATCCATTTAGGAAGGTGTTGAGCCGCATTTTGTAATAAACATCCAAAATGTAATAAGTTTTTCATTTCATTTTATAATAAACTGCCCCAACACATTGTCATACATTTTGCTACATTATGTAATAAGTTATTACATTTTAAGAAGATTATTACAAAATGTACTTGACACTTTTTTTTCTGTAGAAAATGTAATAACATGGTTCATTACGTAATAATTCTAAAACATAGTTTCTATGGTAGTTTTATTTGACTTTAAAGTATTTGTAAAAGCTAATCCTATTACTAGTATCAGTGTATTATCCTAGTATCAGTACTTAACTATTACTATCACTACACTATTCAAAGGTTGAATTAACAGAATATTCTGTAAATTCCAGATTGTTTTTGGAACCAAAACCACATCAATAATAGTTATAAACAACAACTGTCAATGAAACCAACACATACAGGCTTGTGGACAATTTAAAATAATAATGAACCAATGAATATAAGTTCTACCTTAAACAACATTTATAGAGCTGCTGTGACCACATCATTTATCCACTAACATTCATTTAAAATAGTATGAAATTAACTCAAAAGGACAAACATTTATATTTCCAAAATATATCCATAATTTCAAATTTTGTTCAGTTCAGTTTTATTTCGAGCACACAATAATCATCAAAGCAACAATGAAATAGTCAACTTTTCTTTTTTCTTGTACTCGAAAAGGAGTGGGAAGAAGTAAAACTTCTAAACTCCCACCTAATGAATATGCATATTAGAATATGTGGAATTACCAGCTAAGACATAAACCACTGGGAATGTTTCCCAAACAGCTCCACCCCACAAAAGCACCTGCTGCTGAAAAATGGAGTAACTTATTATATAAGGAGGAAACATTTAATATCAAATGAACTGAAAAAGTTATTAGATTTTGGACATTTATTACAAAATGTGGCTCAACACGGTGGGAGATTCAAACATGGGTAAACAGAGTAAGGTGTTCAGATAGACTTTTATAGATTGATGAATAAGGCGGAGGGCCCAGAATACTTACACCTGGCTGTTTCATCTTCTGAAGGGCAAACTTTAGGAGATAAGACAGCTGGTCTATAGTGAGCATCATCATGGCTTTGCTCTGAGTCTCTATACACTCTGCAACCGTGATTTTCTGAAAAATATTAACAGTAACAGGTGATGGCGTTGCTTTTGCACACAGGCTGGTTCTGGCAGGGTGATTATCTGAACTGGGTGCACGTTGGAGTAAGGATAACAAAATTGGACAATGTATGGAGAAAATTGACACAACCTAAGCATCAAAATGAGGAAAAACAAACTAAAATTAGGGGAAAAAATCAACAAAGAGAGATGTGAAATTAATTTAAAAATGAGCAAAATTCATTTAAAAATGAGCAAAATTCATTTAAAAATGAACAAAAAGAGAAGAAATTCATTAAAAATGAACAAATTGAGGCAAAATTCATTTAAAAAGGAATAAAATCTGAAAGAAAATGAACAAAAATCTAAGAAATTCATCTTTGACAAGCACATAGATACAAACATTAAAACAAGTGCAAATGTAGAAAAGATGTATTGAAATTCACTAAAATGCACTAAACATAAAGTGGAATGCAGTAAAAATACACTAAAATGCATTAAAAATTCAGTAACATGTCATAAAATACACTAAAAATACACTAATCCATAATAAAACACATGGACTAATGATAAACTGAGGCAGAATATTGTTAAAATTGCTCTTATTTGCCTTGTAAAATGTAAAAAAAAATTGCATTTGGATAACTTATAAAAAAAAACATTTTTGCATTTAATAGTTTTATTTTTTTTGCACTAAAACATTGACATAAATGTGTAGTTGTCATTATTTATAGATTAATATGTTTTCATTTTTCTGGTCCAACCCATTGAAGATCAAATCAGGCTGAATGTGGAAAATAAACAACATGAGTTTAAGAGTCCTGTTTTAAATTATTTTGTGCTTTAGTGTATATAAAAAATCTGGTTAAACCTGTGTGAACCACATTCAAAAAAATCACCCGGCATCTTTCAGGTACAAGGACACATTCCCGGGCGACTACCTCACATTCCGGACAGAACCAGTCGCCCTCGGGCTCGGCCGGTAGTTTGAGGCACTTGGCGTGGTACACCCTGGGGCAGAGCTCACAACAGAGCACCTGACCCTCGCGGTGGCACAGCCAGCAGTAGAAGTCGTTCCTGCCATCCTGCGGTACAGCATCAACAGGGTCTGTGGTGAGTGCTGGCTGCTTCACATAGTAAAAGGGACCGTGTCTTAGTTCTGACTGGAACGCAGGCAGAAGAAACACAAAGTTTGGGAAAGTCACTATCAGGCTTGAGGTTAAAAACAAAAAGTAACAAACATTCAAACAATGTTCTGCACAAGACAAGGGAAGTAAGTCGATGTTCTGCACTTGTAGACTTCTTTGGTGCTCAAAGCGCTTTACATTAACCTCACACTCAGGGCTGGCGTTAGACATAGGCAGACTAGGCGGTCGCCGAGGGGGTGTCCAAGACAGTCCCACAGAATTAGAATATTAACATACTGTATATTCTGGACTATAAGGCACACTTAAAATCATTTAATTTTCTCACATTGTACCTTATATATGGATTAATTGTGTTTAGTGACTGGGAATTTAGACTTTTTATCTGATAATTTTGACATTTTTACTTGTTATCACATAATTTGGCCTTTTTATCGCATCATTTTGACTATTTATATATATATATATATATATATATTTTTTTTTTTTTTTTTTTTGCTTAATAACTTGAAAATGCATTGATTGAAAGCCCCATAAATATATTGCAGTTGAATGTAAAGTTGTGGATATTTTGGTAGTAAATACATATGTGTATCTTTTATAGTTCTTCAGACACAACGTGTAATACTTGTACAGAGTCAGAAATGTGTAACACTGATTGTTGTTAAGTGAATAAGTTTCTGTGAAATTCCATGGTGAATTTAGAATTTTATGTCATAACTCGACTGGAAATAACAGGTTATGAAAATAACATTTTCACGTACAGTACGTATATTCACTTAACAATCAATACAAATGAATTACTGTATGAATATGTTGTATCTGAAGAACTGTAATGGATACAGACATGTGTCCAGTCCCAAAATATCCACAAGACCCAACTTTATATTCAACTGCTATACATTTATACGGCTGAAAATCAATGGATTTCGAGTTATTAAGGGAAGGACACATTTTTGGGCGGACATCTTGGAATTTGTGGTTGCCATCTTCAAATTTTGCATGGTGTTATTTTTGAAAAGAGTGTAGTTTGAAGAGTATATGAACTAAATGTGATGTTTGTAGAATAAAATGAAGGATTCTTTCATTATCTGCTCCACTAATAGTTTTGGATTCCCAACCCAAAAATCGGTAAAAAAGTGGTCAGACTTAAGTGAACTGTGTTCCCCAGTGTTCTTAACAATCACTCTACAAACTCAAACACTAACATTCAAACTGAACACAAATGTGACACATTATTACAATCATAAGAATCTTTAGAGTTAGTGCTTTAGTTTGGGAGTGGGTCAAATCCATGTCTGGGTTAGGGTGGGGTCTGGTACCTGGTCTTTGCCGCCACTTACGGCTCCTGGTTTCTTCTTTTTCTTCACGGGGCAGGGGGACGCTTCTGAAGACGAGTGTCCATTGGATGAGTGAGACGGACTCGGCAGCTTCCGTTTTTGGGCCGTTCGTTCACTGGAGCTAGAGTCTGAACCTGCAGACAAAGGTCAAAGGTCACACTGACCATGGACTTCTAAAACCTGGACAAACCAGCAGGTACGTCACAGTAGCCTTTGACCTGCACCCTATCATCTGTACTGTCTGTAGCATCTGTATTCTGTGTATCGTCCATACTGTCTGTCTTGTCAGACGGTCTGCAGCTCTTCAGTCGTTCTCGCTGGTCCTCGCTGGTCCTCGCTGGTCCTCGCTGGTCCTCGCTGGTCCTCGCTGGTCCTCGCTGAGCAGTACCTCTCGTGCCTGACACGGCTGATGTTGGTCCAACAGGCTCTGGAGCAGAATCGGCAACAGTACTCCTGGGTTTTGTCTTTCTCCTCTGGTGGTGCTGGAAGTTGTACCGATTAAAGTTGAGTTTATTGTCCAGTGTGATCCCCAGGTATTTAAAGTGGTCCACAATTCCTATCGGCTGATTGTCTATGTAAATGGGTGCATGAGGAGGGTTTTTTTTTTTTGCAGTTGTCAAAAATGTATTCTTCAGTTCATGTGATATTTAAGAGAAGATGATTGCCCTTGCACCACTGGGAGAAGTTATTATATGCTGTGACTGAGTCCTGGTCCGAGAGAAGAGCCAATATGGCGGTGTCATCATAATTTAAAGTATTTGGTTATGGAGGATGGGCCGAGACAGTTATTTGTGTAGAGTGTGTATAGAAATGGACTTAGTACACAACCTTGTGGTGCACCTGTGTTTGTAATGATAAAAGGGGATATAGTGGAGCCCAGTTTTATAGCCTGAGGCCTGTCACTCACAAAATTGTAAATGAAGTGGATAAGAGGAAGTGGGAGGTGAAGACTGTGAAGTTTACTGATTACCAGATGTCACTGAATGGTGTTGAAGGCAGAACTAAAGTCTATGAAGTTCACCCCAGGAAAGTGTCTGGGTGCGTCTAGATGTTGAAGATGGGTACGGAGCAGACATGCAACAGCATCCTCGGCCCCCCTCTGTTCCTTATACGAAAACTGGTGTGGGTCCAGTTGTGGACTGACGACTAGAAGGATGGCATTCAACACCAGTTTCTTCAGGCACTTGGCGATGATAGAGGTGAGTGCTGCTGGTCGGTAGTGATTCAGTTCTGAGGGGCGGGGTTTTTTGGAAACCGGGATGATGATAGCAGTCTTCCACAGAACTGACATGTGGGACACGATGGCTTCAGAGAAGAGAATAAAGAGTACTGAGGCAAGCTCCATGGCACAGGTTTCGAGAACTGTTCCACTGATTCCATCTGGTCTCGGAGTTTTGCTTGACTTGCACCTCCTCAGCTGGTGGCAAACATCCCTTTCAGTTAAGGGGATGGCATAGGGGAGGTCTCACAACAGTTGATACAACAGGCGCTGAGGTTATTATTCCACTTATTGCTGGTTGAAATGGTTAAAATGGTTGAAATGGTTAAAATGGTTAAAATGGTTGAAATGGTTAAAATGGTTGAAATGGTTAAAATGGTTGAAATGGTTAAACTGGTTAAAATGGTTGAAATGGTTAAAATGGTTGAAATGGTTAAAATGGTTGAAATGGTTAAACTGGTTAAAATGGTTGAAATGGTTAAAATGGTTGAAATGGTTAAAATGGTTGAAATGGTTAAAATGGTTGGTGGGTGTTGTGTTGTTGTGGACATAGTCTGTCTCACCACCGACATGGGAAGCTTCAACAAAATGGTGTGAGTTTTTTTTTTTCTTTTCCTGTATGGAAACAAACTCCAGGAGCCCTTGTGTCCAAAGTTCTGAAGCGTGACATCTGGACCTCAATAGTCTGTATCATCATTCTACAGTTGAACCTTTTGGCAGGACGGACCTACCTTTGGATCGTGTTGAGATCTCCATTCCCTCTGTGGCTTGATCTGCTTTCCCGTCTTCTTCTGACAAACTGATGAAAAGGTGACACAGTCAGAGCTTTACATCATCACATGATTATGGAATGTTCAACTTTTCTACAATATGTTGACATCACTTTAGCCACACACAACTATCCTTAAAATGCAGAACTTTACTCCATGGAAAGTTCCAAGTTTTCATTTAGGCTATGTTCACACGGCAACACAACAAGGTTTCTTTTGTACCGGTTTAAAAAAAATATGGCGTCCACATTGGGAACGGATCAGTCAAATATCGCACAAACACGGCAACGGAAGACATGCTGAAAATGAATCTATAGACATGCCACACCTCTAGGAGCGCTGTAGGACAGTGCCAGTGGATACACCACAACAATAGAAGGTGTGTAGGCGTCTCTGCTACTACTTTACACCCCCCGCCCCCCCAAAAAAACAAAACATCAGTTATCCATTATCATAGTAAGTAATATATAAACACAAAGGCTGCTGTTCACACATGCATATGTGTATTGTTGCACAGATTTACAAGCAATCGGGGCTAGCAATATGAGATCAAACCCTTGTAAATGTCTTCTATTAACTTTTTGGAACACCCTGTAAATTATATCTTAAGTTCTCCATCTGTAAACACATCATAACTTCTCTCATCCACTGGATAAAAGAAGGAGGCGACAGATCTTTCCATTTTAGGAGTATTAGCCTTCGGGCCAAAAAAGATGAGAAGGCCGCTGCATTTGCTGATATGAGGTTATGCCATGTTAGTTTGGAAGAACACCAAACACTGCGTTATTGGATTAAGAGCTATTGTTTTATTGCAAACAAAAGAGAAGGTTTCAAAAGTTGAGTTCCAGAGTCTGTTTAAGGCTCTATAGGACCAAAACATATGGCTCATAGTGGCTCACCCATCATCAGAGGTATTTTATATATTTGCCATTTTAGCTTTGGTTAAATAACAACGATGAAAGACTTTAACTTTAACCCTTTGTTGATCACACTACAAAAATCAGAATAAAAAATATTTTTTTGGCTTTTCCACTTCACAGGGACTATAATAACATAAAACATTGATTTTATTTTGTTTTTTACTGACCCTAAATTTTAACCTGACTGTCTATACCCTCTGGGACCCTTCCACAACTGATCTGTTTTCAAAGGAGGTGCCTTATCTAAAATCCTTGCATGTGATTAGATGAACAATCTGTCCGTCATCTTGACTGATGATTGTGGTTAGTGTGACGCTTTACGTCACACTAACCACAACGCCACCCAGTTATGGGGTGCTCCCACCCGGTGATGCTGATTTGCTCCTTCGTTTTGAAGAAAATCTGAACAGATGGTTGTGTGAATGTTGTGAAACACAGCCAGATGACGTGAGTCAGGTTAACTACATTTAACTAAAGTATTTAAACTCTAACATTACTCCTTCACCAATCATACCAACATAATTTGTGACTTTGTGTTTGTATCATTAGCAATTAGCATTAGCATTAGCATTTGATGACCCTTTACTGTTTGGTTCAGCTTGTTTTAAAAAAAAAAAAAAAAACATTACATGATTACCAAAGTTTTTCAGAAACATGATGAAGATTATTCATGTAAAATAGACTCTATAAAAGTTAATGAAATGAAAAAAAAAATCAAACTTGCCTGCAATTTTGTGTCCAAAAGAAAAGATAATAGCAGAGGTGTTGTCACAGTTATGATCTTCTTCCGTTGTGGTATACTAACATGAGCTGAATATATCATTGACTGTCCAAGAAGTTTGGTGTCAAAGGACTTAAATGTAAGATTAAACATCAAGGCTCAACGTTACCTCTACCAAACGGTTGAGTTGACCAACGAAGGGTTAAACAGTGCCATATACATATTGATGTTGTGGAAGAGGAGCTGTTTTTGACACAAATTAGTTGACTTTCACACAAAAACTCCTATCATTTAGGTAAGACCGATGCCAATTTTCAATTCAATCCCATATTATAATTGAATTAAGAACCAATATCAAACAACTGAAACAACCATAGGCCTTTAAATAAATAAATTTAAAAAAGCAGCAGAACTAAGCTCCTGCTGAATAGAAAACCTGCTGCTTTTCACTGATCCAGGAGCAGAAGCGAGCAGGCAGCCTGTGATCTAAACGTACGGCACAAACGGGGGAGCTCGTTTTCCTGGAAATGCCAGTCCCTGGTCCAGCAAGTCCAACCCCTGTAGTCCAACCCCTGGTCCTCTTGAGCCTCTTCAATCCTACCCAACAGGTTTTCCTCAGTTTCCATCCAACACCTTTCCACCTTGGTTCCTGGTTGACTGACCTGTTAGTGTTGCCTTTTTCTTTCCTGACGCCAACAGTAGATGCATCAGAGCTGTGATGTCTTCAGTTTGCACCGTTTTCTATTTGACTTGGTCCTGAAGAAAGCACCATCTTGAATGTATTCATCACTGAAGACACATACACTGACTGCTTCCCTGTCAAAATTACACACACACCAACCCCCCACACCTTGTTCGTTCCTCACTAAAAGAAGATGGAAAATTGTCAGACAGCAGCACACACACGCACACGCACACACACACACACACACACACACACACACAGATATACAAAAGCCCTAGAATCCACCAATGGCTTATTTTCTGGCCTCTTCATCTAACCTTTAATGGACACACTGAACATGGACAAATCTATCCCAGCAGTGGCACGTCCTGTTCAGGCCAGGAAATCAGCAACACGAGACAAAGAAGACTGAGAGAGACAGGAACAAACAGGGGAATCAATACTGTCTGAGCTGTCAACAACAACAACAACAAGCTCTGAATCCAACCAATACAACCCAGTCCAAATCCTACCTATTGTCACCCAGTCAACACAGCCATTTCCACACCCACAGCTGACATAACATCCATGCTTGAGCAGAGGAAATCAACAGCATACCTTCTTTCTTTACTCACACACAGATTCTTCAGCCTATTCTTTCATCTTTGTCAATTATTGAGGGCGATGTGGGAAAGATGGGTCCAGGTTTCCCAGAAGGCCTTCTCTCCCTGCTGCTCTCTCCTGCAATTGTCAATCTTTAACCTCAACTGCCGGCTGCCGATTGGCTGGTACACCACATGGAGGCACCTGATTGGCTGCTGAGCTCAGTGTGGCACACAGGCTTCTCTTCTCCCCGCTTTCCTCTGCCACAGTGCTGCAATGCAGAGAGAGGAGAGCTCTGTCCGCTGCTGCTGCTGCTGCTGCTGCTGCTGCTGCTGCTGCTGCTGCTGCTGCTGCTGCTGCTGCTGCTGCTGTGAGCTCAGAAAAACCAGGTCCCCACATTCCCATTCCCATTCCCATCATCAAAGCCCAGACAACACAGAGCGAGCGCCGCACCGGCAGCTTTACAGCCTGGACTGGACCAGGAGAGCTAGCATTTCCTGGCTGCTTGTGTTGTCAGCCGGTGTATGTGTGTGTCTGGCGTCCATTTTGAAGACACACTACACTCCCTGTGTGTTGTGGCTGTTGTGAACAGCACACATACATGCATACATACACACATACATACATACATGCACCGGCTGAATGTGCTTGAAGGCACCATAGGCAGCTGTTTCTGAGCCGGACAACACAAAAACACTGGTGTCCCAGGCCTCTTTAAGTCCCTCCGTCTGGCGTATGTTCATCTGATACTGCTGTTGAAAACTTGAAACCGTCCATATTGGCTGTTTTCCCACGGGTAGGAACCTTTTTAGTTCCTGTAACCTTTTTTCCCCACAGCATAGGAACTACGTAGTTCCTACAACCTTTTTCGCTCGTACTCACATGCAGGTTTTTTTTGTTAGTTTTCTAGGAACTATATGTGACCCTCCAGCACAAAACCAGTCAGTTGGGTCAAATTTCAGAAATTAAAATTTTATATTTAGCCTATCTGAAAGATTATTAAATATGTTTGTGTGACACTAATTCAACCAATCAGAGGCTGTTTTTCAAGATCGCCATAGCAACAAGGGATTTAGTTTAGTGGAGAAGGCTTTGTTCTGAGGCCTCCCATTGGTTCAAATATATAATAATGTAGATTTCTATTTAAGGGTTGTCTAGAGGGAATCCTGATCTTTCCAACGGTACATGATGGCAAAATACCCAACGCCAGCGTGAAGGAAAGTCGTATTTTGAGTCGATTTTTCTTTGTTTTAGACTTAATTACTGTCAGTCAGTTGTTGTTCTTCCTAAAAGGCATGATTTGAAGAACTTACGGTAGGAATTTAACAAAAACTCATAGTTAGAAGTGTTCAGGAGACATTTTACTGGGATTTTATGCATACACTAAAAATTAAATAATTTTAACCCATATAACATATTTCAAATACTGCTGTGAGACTGAACCATTGGTTTTGTGCTGGAGGGTCAGATTTGATGCTGGTGATTGGTAGAGCTGAGACCATGCCTGTTTCTGCAGCTTGCAGTACCGCTCTCTTTAAAACCATCTATGTAACGTCAGCTGTGTGTTGGAAAAAAAAAATATGGACAAAGCGTGTGATAAACGGACCATTGACGTGGTTCTGTTTTTGGGTAAAAGGTAGGGTAGGAGACAGTAATGCAGGTCATTGAAAAATATTTTTCATGATTATTGGGGTTGCAGTTGCTGATATTTGAACATATCAGCAAATCAATCATTGTAAAGATGATTAGTGCAATGATTGTCCAGAGTTTTCCTCTGGTTCCAGTCTATAGACTGGACTAAAACATGTTTGTTTGCAAACATTCTATTTCAGGGTGTGATATGGGATCGTGAAGAGTTTTTCAAGCAATATGGTAAAAAATGTTCTAAAAAAGATCTCCCACCCCACCTTTAATAGGGATGTTGCTGAGAGCTATGAAATTAACATATACGTTGCAGTATCACCTGCCGCTGGATCATTAAGGCAACGGTTAAGAAGGCCCAACAGCGGCTCCACTTTCTGAGGATCCTCAGGAAGACCAACTTAAAGAGGCAGCTGCTGACCGTCTTCTACCGCTGCTCCATTGAAAGTGTGCTGTCCTACTGCATCTCAGTGTGGTTTTCCAGCTACACGGTGGCTAACAGGAAGGCACTTCAAAGAGTCATAAACACCGCCCAAAAGATCATTGGCCACCCTCTCCCATCACTTCAAGAACTGTACAACACATGCTGTCTAAGGAGGTCACGCTGTATCCTGAAGGACTGTTCCCACCCAGGACACCAGGTTTTTCAGCTGCTGCCTTCTGGAAGACGCTACAGGCTGCTAAGGGCGACGCACAAATAAACTCAAAGACAGTTTTTATAACAAGGCCATAATGCTGCTTAATTCAAGTTCATCAGTTCATTAAACAACAGTTGATCTGTACAATAATCTTGTCCAATAATCACTTTTCATGCGGTTTATAGAGGTGCAATACCACTGTCATCAGTGCTCCCTGCTTTTAGTTATTTGTATTTATTTTATTTTTATATATAGATATTTATATTTTATCCTGACTGCTGAATGTGATATTTCTATTTTTTTATACCTGATAATTCTTTCTATCTTTTTTGCACAGTGTGGGGAGTCAATCCCAATTTCGTTGTGCTCAAGTACCATGTACGAAGGCTCAATGACAATAAAGTTGAATTGAATTGAATTGAATTCGCCTCCTAACTCTGTAAACTGTATTTGACCGCAATTAACATTCCTGTCATACAGAACATAAAAGCTGTGGCCTCTTCATTCTCTATTCTAGTTTATAGTAGCACCTTAGCAAACTACTTACATCAGTTTTTGGACAGTGTTAGCAGCTGCTACGTGCAGGTGCACAGCTGTTAGCAGTGACAACGCGCATTGATTGCTATTGAGAGAAAGTAGCTCCAAGCAGTTATGAGGTGTGAGTTTTTGTTCTTTGATGGTTTTGTTATGTAAATAAATCACTCATTCCAACACATACTGTTTTGAGAAGAAACGCGTTTTATTTTTTGTTGACCCCAGGAAACCTGCAGGGACTACTTTCGCTTTGACCAAAATGGGACCAGAACTGGGCTCACAGGTGCACCAGAGTAAAGCATAGCTGCCAACACTCCTGTATTTCCCAGGACTGTCCCGTATTTTAGACCCACCTCCTGCCCCCCTACCGGTAATCTTCCATAGTTTATTCGGTCTGAACGTCAAAAACAAAATGTGCAGACATATCATTTGGCTGATGTTCTCCAGTTGACACAGATCATGTATGGAACAGATGCACATAATTTGTTGACTATCCGATAATTCAGACATGTGAAGTTGATTGAAACTTTTCCCCCCGGATGCAAGATTTTTTTTCCTTGGATGGCGACGAATATATTGATATTTGCCACGCCCCAAACTAATTTCATTGGTCACCCAACTCAATAAGACTCGTGCAGCATCATTGACTGATCACCTAACATCAGATTATCTAGCTAGCTAATGTAATACAGACGACTTAACTATTTCATTTATCAATACTATTTTTTATTAATCATGCTTTGGTGCCAACACTGGCAGCAGCCAGGAAAGACAGAAGTAGAAGCAGGGACAGAAGAATGTTCACTTTTGGAAGTGTGTGTGTGATTAAAGTGAGAATAAATGAATAACGTTAATGTGAATTTAACAATACATGCTTTCCATTGAAGAATAAAAATATATTTCTGGATAAATACAGTCTTAAAGCCTATTTATCCTCCGAAGCCAAGTTGTTTGCAATGTGTCGCAGGTACGTCACAGACTCTTTAGCCCCCGTCGCAGAGAGTCGCAGTGTCACAGAGAAGACCAGAAAAGAGGCCTCTGATTGGTCCATTCTACATCTGCACTACATGTACTTGGGCTTCCCTTCAGTCTTGTTTTGTGAACACGAATTTCATTGTTGAAAACGACTTGTGTGAATATGGATTCATGAAGAAATGGAAGAATCTGCGAGACAAGTTTGTTCAACGACGAAAGGGTCTGATGTGGGGAGTGGGGATCCGGGTGGGAAATTCTAACAATTTTGTGAGAATGCCCCTTGCATTGTTACATGTGAAGGCCTGTGTCCACAGGATGTGTTTTTAGAACCAAGAGCTAAAAACCTTGTCTCCCGGGTATTTTCTGAGAATGTGTGTTGTTGCTAAGTTACACAGACGTCACACACTTCCGTGTTATGAATAGCGCACACCATGTACTGCCCGCACTGGCATAAATTACAAATATCTGCAACGAATTAACTGCTGTTAAAGCATGCAGAGGCCTTTAGATCACAGGTGTCAAAACTCCAGTCCTCGAGGGCCGGTGTCCTGCATGTTTTAGATATTTCCCTCTTCTATTTGATTCAGTTTAACCCTTTAACTCCTGAGAACTAACAAAGTAACTCGTAACATGAACAAAGTAAGACACAAATCGCAGAAAATCAAAGAAAATTTAAAAAAAAAATTAAAAGAACCAAAATGTAGAAAAATGAAGAAAAACTAAAATATTTACAAAATGACAAATAATGTGGAAAAATTTGGAGAAAAAAATTACTAAAGAAGAAAACTAGTATTGACATTTGGTCACAACAATTCTTAAAAAATTGTGAAATAAAATAATAATTAAAAAAAAAAACACCTCTTGCTTTTTGGCATCTTTTCCATGCACAAAATAAAGTAAAACTGTTGAATTTTTTCTGAATATTTAAACTAAATCATCCATTCAGAATGCATCAGCGCTGACACTTAAAGAGTTAATAATCAGCTCCTCATCAGACTGATAATGATGTAATGACCTCCAGGTGGAATGGAAGAAGGAAACATCTAAAACATGCAGGACACCGGCCCTCGTGGACCACAGTTTGACACCCCTGCTTTAGAGTATTTAATCATGCAGTGGAAACTAATGACCTACCACGTTACCATCATATATCATAATAAAAACAACATTTGTGTCTCCTGAAAAGTCAACACCCACCGCTGCCGCAAAAGTCTCCAGGATCCTGCTACTGAAATGTTGGCAGGTATGGAGTAAAGATGGTGATGCCATACAGATTTATGTGAAAAATACTCAACTATCCCTTTAAATACAGAATATGAGTAGTTTGACCACCTATGAATAAATGTCCAAGTGCATCTGAGTTGAGGTCAGTGTTTGAAATACAGACACAAAGTGTGTGTTCTGCAGATTGAAGTGTGCCTGCACCAACGCTCACACCAGAGTGGAATGAAAGGATTAGACGCATTACCAAGTACCATTCACAAAACAGTGGGGTGGGGGCGGAGGGGGATTTACTGTTTCAGTCTTTGCAGACAGCCCCTGAACTCTAACATTATGTGTTCACAGTAAATCCAGGCCATGGTTCCTCTGCTCACAGTTAAACACCAGCCTCAGTCAATATGGAAGGATCTGTTAGTATATATAAAATATAAACCAAATACAAAAGCAGTTCAAACACTAAAGACAAGGATCCACCACTGGAAGGAAACATACACGACACACACAAAGAAAAATAATGTCAGACCTGCGTGACTTCACACTGCTTTTCAAGCCCCCTTTGGTCCAGATGAGCTGTGGGTGCAGAGCCCGTCTGCCACAAACAGCCAGTGAGTTAGAGCACAGGGACAGAGGTGGGGGGGGGGGGGGGCTGTGGAAAATGGCTGACACTGGGCAGGTCTGGAATGGAGGATCAGTTCTTCACTGGTGGATCAGGTCCTGTGCCCCCATCAGGGACCTGTCCATCCACTGGGGACAAATGTCTTCTGTCCCTTCCTGCCCAGCTCCACTCTTACTGTGGGTTGGAGCCCCCCCCCTCCACACACACATACACACACACACCCAGGATCACAGACAGTGACAGTAAAGTACAAGCCCTGAACCCTCACCAGAGTAAAAGTACTCAGTTCAGTTGTTTTAGGTTGGTAGTTAGCGGCCCGTGGGCCACACATGGCCCATAAACAAAAACATCTGGATCATGAGGTTGTTTGACCTACAGAATGGAATTAAAAAATAATAAATTCTCCTTTTTGAAAATTGGACTTACTGTCTCAAAAAGCTCTTTATTTAGAAACCTCATTTTTTCAGAACAGAAACATTTCAATGGATCTAAATTCTTATTTGTTTTATCTGGATACAAGGGTGAATAAACTCCTCATGAGGTTCAGCTGTGGAACAACTGGTAAAAACTGACGTCAGCAGACGACACCTGCTGATGACATCATAACAGTCTGTAGAAACGTCGCCATAGGAACAGAAATGTGAGGAGCATGACTTTCAAACATAAGGTTTGTGTTATTTACGTCTTTAAATGACTGAGACACAACAAATATAAACCCATAATAGAGGTCTGAGCAGAACCAACGTCCAGTCCTTCAGTACATGTGTCTGAAGGGAAAGTTAAAAGAACTTTGAATAGAGAATTCAAGAGGACGTGACACTGTTGAAAGCTTGGGTCAGCGGGGTCAACCTGGATGGGTCAGGGTCTACAGTTCGGTGCTGGGAGGATCCTCCCCCTGTCTCATATATATAAGATAATCAACATGAATAATGATAGTTTTTTTCTTACTTGTTTTTAGTTTACAGGACTGCAGCTCATCACCTCTCCCATAATGTCCTGCACCACACTGCTCAGTGTTGGCTCCCACTGGAGCAAATCAGAACAAAAACACCCAATCCACACGACCATGGGAAGCCGGGTCGGCCCGGAAACAACAGAGCAGACATGTTTACAGTAGAACTGAATTATGTCCAGACACATTCAGTCAAATACAGTTCAGATTTTAGACTCAATAACTTCAAACCTAGTGTGAAAAGTGACATTTCTCGCTGGTCAGTGTTTTATGGATATGTGGTGAAATGTGACTTTAATGGTCAGGCAGGTCTGGAGGTTTGGCTCACTTTATTTGTCTCATGTGTCAACAGTCAGCTCTGTCACTTCAGGGGGTTGTTGTTGTTTTTAACAAATGTGCAGATAATTAATAGTGCCCCTAATGGTCAGTCAGTAAATGTAACCTCCATCAGCAGCTTTAATGTCTGTTGTGTCATTTCACAGGCGTCTATCATGTTCATCCTCTACTATTAATTCAATACATTATCTATTGTTTTGGTTTTGGTCCCATATGTAATGGTTTGGAAAAAATCTGGGCCAAGGCTAAACCTAATTTCTGGCCCCTGCTCTGCTTTCTATTGTAACTAACGTGAGTACTCAGGGCAGAGTAAAAGTACTCAGTTTCCTCCACATTGTACTGCAGTATTTCCTGTAATGACCATATTTGTCCAGTAGATGGAGTCATCACCAGAGTTTTTTCTCAGAAATTCCACAAACACATTTCTTCTGTTTGGATCCAACTGGACTTTTATTTGACAAATAACTACAATGACTTCACCCAGTTTGTTCTGGTTCTTTCTTCAGTTTATACACACACACACACACACACACACAGCCATTGTTAATTTCTCCAGGTTTTGATAAAGTTGTAAAGTTTGAAGGTTGTTCTAAGTGTCATCAACGACCTGTTTTGTTCAGATGGACTGAAGTTAAAGAATGTCTAAGTCACTAAACAGCAGAAGCTGGTGATACTGTCAGCTCAATAAAAGCAATCCATCCATCAATCAATCAATCAACAAGTATTCAGAGAATGCCTAATCTCAGCCTTTGCTTAACTGCTTTTGAAAAATAGTTTGGCTGGAATGTTCATAAATGGTATAAGTCTAATATAATTTTGTGGCTTCAGTTGTTCTCTCTGACGAGATACAAAATAACTAAATCATATATATGATATAACATGTGTGTGTGTGTGTGTGTATATATATATATATATATATATATATATATATATATATATATATATATATATAATCTTTATCTTTCACTTTCTTGGTTTGTCAAATTAGGTTTGTATGACTGGTTTGTGTGTGAAAATGATAAGAGTGAATAGATCCCAAGGACTTGATTTTATTAATTTTTTTGTTTTTTCTCATATATCATGTTGACAGGATGTTATAATTCAAATCTAGATTGTATTTGAAGTAAAGGGGTGGAGATTAAAAAAAAAAGTTTTATTTCCTCCCACTCCTTTTTTGAATGTGCAAATTAAGCAATGTGTTGTTTGGTTTAGTTTTTTTCATGAATATGTTTTTTGTTTTATATTTTTGATTGTGGCTGTTTTTGTTTGTTGCATATTTGAAACAAATTTAATTGAATTGAAGGTTTTGGAAAATAATGAAAAATGAAACAAAATCAAACCAAAAAATATTGTAAAATAATTAACAAATGAACAAAATCCAAGAAAAAAGGTCAAATAATAAAAAAAGGAAATAAAATCGAACCAAAAAAATTTGTAAAATAATAAATAAATGAACAAAATCAAAGAAAAAATAAGTAAAATAAAAAATGGAGCAAAAGGAAACCAACATTTTGTAAAATAATGAAAAAAGAAACACAACCAAACAAAATGTTGTAAAATAATGAAACAATTAGACACAAAATCAGACACAAAAATATGAATAACCTGAGCAAATATGAAGCAGCTGAAATATCTGAAGTGAAATAAGTGTCATTTTACAAATATTCTTTCTGTTACTAAATGTTTAGTGTCGTGCAATGTTACACAAGTTAATTTTTGTGACATCACCTTTGACCTCCAGAGATCTCAGAAACTCTTGGTCGTAGGTGATAACACCAATTGTGAGAATAGTAGGAATCTTCATTCTGGTACCAATCTGAAAGTTCTATGACCCTCTGTTCTTGAGTTAGAACCAATAATGTGATTTTCATTGTATCCGATGCACATTAGTTCTATACAGGGTGTGATTTATCAAAAACCAGAGGGGGGGGGTGTTATTTTTTCCACAGAAAAAAGCTTTAGTTGGATGTTCTGACCCTCGTTCTCACATCAATAACATAAATGAGGCTCAAATCACTAAATGAACATTTCTAATCAATATTTTCTTTGATGGTTCAGTTCATGTTTCCCTGTTGGGGGGGGTCACTTGGGTCTGTATACGTGGTGTTCATTTTCTCATGAATGGGCCGTTTTTCATAGATTTGATGTCCCAGGGTGTGAGGGCAGGGTACGCCGCTGCATCCGGGACCAGGGTTCATTTTCTCTGAGCACATGTGACCTGCCCCAACTTCACTGCATGTCAAGTTCCTCTTTCAGGCATTTTGTGTTCACTCCATCAGAAATAGAACACAGGACCCAAAACCAGAGGGGGGGGGGTTAGGGTGAGGACCAGTGTGTCCTGGGTCGGCACTGAGGTCTCCTCCCAGATGGGCATGAACACCTCCCCAGGGAGGCGTCCAGGAGTCGTCTTAACTAGATGCCCCGCCCACCTCTACTGACTCCTCTGGACATGGAGGAGCAGCGGCTCTACTTCCAGTCCCAGATGTCCCAGCTTCTCACCCTATCTCTAAGGCTAAGCCCCGCCCACCCTGTGAAGGAAACTCATTTCAGCCGCTTGTACCTGTTACCTCATTCTTTGGGTCATGACCCAAAGCTCATGACCACAGGTGAGGGTCAGAACATAGACCGAGACCAGCCAGAAGGCGAGACCTTTGCCTTCTGGCTGAGCTCCTTCACCACAACAGATGGGTTTAACACCCGCATTACTGCGGATGTCGCCCCAATCCACCTGTCAACCTCCCATTCCATCCTCCCGTCGTTCGTAAATAAGATCCCGAGGTACTTGAGGCTGGACCTTCCTCCTGACCCAGAGAGGACCCCCTACCCTTTTCCAACCTTGGCCTCAGACTTAGAGGTGCTGATCTTCTTTCCAGTCGCTTCAGACTCTGTTGCAAACCGCTCTGAAAGCTGGAGCTAAGAGGAGCACATCATCCGTAAAAAGCAGTGTAATGTAATGTAAGTAAATATAATTATTTCACTATGTAATTAATTGTATATGCTTCTTACATTGGTATTTTAATTAATTCATGACACATTTGTGTAATTATTGTTATATGTATTTATGTATTTCATGTATGTATTTAAAATTTTAGTTAATTCATGACATATTAAATTAATTTGTGATACAGTGGTACTTCTACTTACAAAATTAATTTGTTCCAGAAGTGTTTTCATACGTGAAGTTTTTGTAAATAGTTGCATTTTACATGTAAAAGGCCTAATATGTTCCAAAGCCCCCGGTACTACCGGCCAAGCCCTTTAAAAATTATCAAAAATTTACCAATTTTGTATGAAATATGTGTTAAAAAAATGTGGATTTCGATTTTAGCCCACCTAGGCTAACACCAACTGTTGTTAGTGTAGATACGAACACCAGCCCCCTGGGTTTTACCTGTGAGAGCATGGGTTCTGTCAGATTTTAGTGGGTCCAGGCTAATGTGGGTGTCCGGGACAGAAGAGTTGATCCAGGTCTGGGTCAGAATGAGGATGCATCAGTCTGGTGGATCATGTTTGTGTTTAAATCTTCAGGTAGTCCACTTTGTTTTCCACTGAGCGTACGTTGGTGAGCAGGACTGATGGAAGGACGGTCTGAACGGGTTAGCTCTTAGCTTAGCAGGAAATCCACCGCCACAGAAGCATTTGTGCCTCCTCCTGTGACGTCTCGGACGTCTCCAAAGGCGTCCTCTGTGGGGGGAGACTCCGCTGTAGGACGCTGGAGCAGACCAAGGTCATGTCCTCACAGAATGGTCCACGTCTCCAGGCTTACAAAGTCAAAGTTTGGACCAGTTGTGGTTAAGCTGATGATAGTGTGTGGGTCATATACTCTTCTGCACCGTTGGCCTCAACTGTTGATACTAACAGCGCTGGTCTAGGTGGAGAAATGAGTGTTAAAGTGTCTGTTACCATGGAGACACAGCAGCTGCTCTGGGATGGATGAGGGTCAGAGGGTAAAGAAAAGCATCATGGGTAACTCCCTCATAGCCAGTGGGATGATACGTACAGTACGTATGTGACGTATTTATGTACTTTATGTAGTTACGTATAGTAATGTACTGTATTTATGTCTCAGAGGTTTCAGTTTCTTTTCATAAATAGAATTTTGTTTCATGTTCAGAGACGAAAAATTGAGGTAAAGGTTTTTCGTACCTTGGATTTTTCATTAGCTGGGTCTTTCGTAAGTAGAAGTATGACTGTGTGTATATATATATATATATATATATATATATATATATATATATATATATATATATATATATATTCCAGTTTTAATTACTTTATGACACATTTAATTCATGACAAATATATTAATTTATTACCTCTGCGAAAAAGGTTATGTTTTACCGTGCGTTTGTTTGTCTGTCTGTTTGTCAGTAAGATACAGAAAACTCAAAAAGTTACAGACGGATTTTGATAAAACTTTCAGAGACGATTGATAATGCATCAGGGAAGAAACCATTACATTTTTAGCTATAAAGGTCAAAGGTCAAGGTCACAGTGAAGGTCAACAGTTCAAACACATCAGTGGTGATATCTCAGAATCCAGACCAGATAGTATCAGCTGTTTTTTTCCTTCACTTCGTCTGACCTTCTGACCTCAGATGAGATAACACCCATAGGCTCCATGGCGTCACGTAAAGACGTCGCATGACATCACGTAAAGACGTCATATGACATCACGTAAAGACGTCGCATGACGTCACGTAAAGACGTCGCATGACATCACGTAAAGACGTCACACGACGTCACATAAAGACGTCACATGACGTCGCACCAATGGTATATTTGGTAAATGTATGACCTTTAACCTTAAAGCAGGTTATTGACATATTTTGTTAAATCAGACAATATCTTGTGCTTCATATTTAACATTAGATCTAACATGTGACATTTGGTCGTTGTGCGACGTCACATAACGTCAGAGTGACGTCATACGTGGTCGAATATTGAAATGGACATATGTGAAAAACAGGGGAATGTTTTTAAACCCTCTAAGGGATTGTTAATGAGCAATAAAATAAATGGTATGGAACACAGAACACTAGTTTATAAAGAAGTATTCAGAGAATGTCTAATCTCACCCCTATTTTGTGCCAATCTGAAGTGTCTATGACAACCTGTCCTTGAATTAGAGCCAATAATGTGATTTTAAACTTTTTGCTAAATGCAACATTGACCTTTGACCTTTTGTAATGTTAATAATTTCATTATATGAATATATGCATCAGTGACATGATAATATATACAGTATTGATTAAGTTATTTTGTGATCTCTCAGTTTGACACACACAGTTTTACAGAAGTTAATTTTGTGACAAGTCACCTTTGACCTCCAGAGATCTAAAAAACTATTGGTTGTGGGTGATAACACTAATTATGAGAATTGTATAAATCTTCATTCCGCATCATTTGGTACCAATCTGAAAGTTCCGTGACCCTCTGTTCTTGAGTTATAACCCATACTGTGATTATGACCTTTTAGTCAAATTTGACCTTGACCTTTGACCTTTACTCAAATGGATCCTTGTATCCTGATGCACATTGGCTATATGTATATGCCCATGTAATTTCATGGTGATATCTCCAGTATTCATTGAGTTATAGCATGTTATGTCTGTGCGGACACACACACACACATTACAATAAATAAATTACAAACATCCAGATCCAAACCTTGGCTTCGTGGAGGTGTGCGCTCTCTGAGTGATCTAGTTTATTATTTATTTAATTTTGTCCCTCCTGGCACTCCATATATTTGCATGTGTGATGTGTTGGTGTTTTTGTTCCATGGATGTTCTTGGTGTGAAGTCCGTGGGGGAGGGGGGTTAAGTCAAAGAAAGGCATGCTATTAGCTGTTTGCAGGTAAACCACTGTGAATACATTAATGATTATAGGGCTATCTCCTGTCCTTTCAAACTGTTATCTCCTGTCCTTTCAAAATACAGGAGGGGGAGGGACAGTGTCTCAGTCATTGAGAGGGGAGGTCGGTTTTCTATGTTAGTGGGGGATGGGACCCAAACAGGGGCCACAGAGGGGCCCAGCCTGTGGCCCCTATGGAATGTGATGGTAGCGCTCACTCAGCACTCAAACAAACACACAATCAAGCACAAATAAAAGCACAAGTTACATGACAGGCCTTAAACTTCTGCCAAAAACCCTTAAAGTCTGGACACAGTCATGGATGTCATATTTAAGGGTTTTAATAGATGGGGGATTTAGTAACTGGTCAGGCCTTTAATTAAGAAAATAAGCAACTTACATTTAAGGGTTTTCATAAATATAAGATTTAGTGATGAACTCTACTATAGGTTCGACTATAGTCACACTTAAGGGAATGAGAATTTAATTAAGAGAATGAGCATAGTAGATTTATGGAAGTGGTCATTTAAAAAGGGAATAAGTATCGATAGAGAACCACTTAAAGAGGGACTAAAGTACAAATAAATAACCACTTAAAGAGGGACTAAAGTACAAATAAACAAGCACTTAAAGAGGGACTAAAGTACCGAAAAAGAACCACTTAAAGAGGGACTAAAGTACCGATAAACAAGCACTTAAAGAGGGACTAAAGTACAGATAAACAACCACTTAAAGAGGGACTAAAGTACAGATAAAGAACCACTTAAAGAGGGACTAAAGTACAGATAAATAACCACTTAAAGAGGGACTAAAGTACCGATAAATAACCACTTAAAGAGGGACTAAAGTACAGATAAAGAACCACTTAAAGAGGGACTAAAGTACAGATAAATAACCACTTAAAGAGGGACTAAAGTACAGATAAATAACCACTTAAAGAGGGACTAAAGTACAGATAAATAACCACTTAAAGAGGGACTAAAGTACAGATAAATAACCACTTAAAGAGGGACTAAAGTACAGATAAATAACCACTTAAAGAGGGACTAAAGTACAGATAAATAACCACTTAAAGAGGGACTAAAGTACAGATAAATAACCACTTAAAGAGGGACTAAAGTACAGATAAAGAACCACTTAAAGAGGGACTAAAGTACCGAAAAAGAACCACTTAAAGAGGGACTAAAGTACCGATAAACAAGCACTTAAAGAGGGACTAAAGTACAAATAAACAAGCACTTAAAGAGGGACTAAAGTACAAATAAACAAGCACTTAAAGAGGGACTAAAGTACCGAAAAAGAACCACTTAAAGAGGGACTAAAGTACCGATAAACAAGCACTTAAAGAGGGACTAAAGTACAAATAAACAAGCACTTAAAGAGGGACTAAAGTACAGATAAAGAACCACTTAAAGAGGGACTAAAGTACAGATAAACAACCCTTGAAATGGGACTAAACTACAGATTTTCAAAAAACCCTGAAATGGGAGTAAAGTACACATAGTCCCATCTACTACACACCCTTTTCAGCATATGTTGATTTCAGGGGGAATTATATTCAGACAGGAATGAACACGTAAGACACTAATTGCTTTGCATTTTACCCCCCCCCTCTCCACACACACACACAGACTGCCATGAAGACCGTTTTTTTCCTGTTCCTCTGTTTCACCTTCAGTTTTCTACAGCTGATAAAAAAAACTAAGTGACTTTGACTCACAGTCAAACTGTTCATGCTCATAATATGTTTAACCATAACCACCTTAATGGTATAAATTAATATTGAGCATTAAAGAGCTGTGCCTTTGTCATGTATATTTTATTATTTAAAAATTAAACAATACAACACAACCTTACTTTATACATATAAACAACATTGTCCTCGTGTTGTGTAAATATGTAAAAGGATCTTCAGTAGTGTATAAAAAAGTATTTTTGTGCGTACTGAGTAGTAAGTCATAATTTAATAGACCGCTGTATCTGAATCATAAGCCATTCCCTCAAAGCTGCTTTTCTGCCAGCCTATAAATACATTTTTAAATCTCTCCTCTACTAATATCACTGACTGCTTGCTCGGATCACCTAGGGGGGGATTGGTGTACGTGTAGTTCGTTTGAAAAAATGTGCCGTTCGCCTTTAATTACGCTCACTATAGATAATGACTCCATTACCCATAAGGCCTTTCGCGCTGCTACAAGCTGGCTCCCTCCGCTCTGGGAGTGTTTCCCATTTAAACAAACACGGTCCTGCCGAAGATGGCGGAGAGTTTGTAGAGGCGTCAAAGAAACTGCTCCAGTCAATGAAAAGCGTCGAAGCCGGTGAGTTCTTTCCACTCGGGTTAAATTCTATCTTTAGGTCGGTTTCAAACACTCGGGCTAGCTTGTGTTTTATAGCAGTACGTCTGTCCCGCAGGCAGTAGTTGTGTGTGTGTGTGTGTATGTGTGTGCGCTTCGGAGCAGGCTGTGGTTCATGGAGCTACCGTCCTCTAACCGAACACAGACTCCTGCCGACTTGTTACGGAATGTTTCTGCTCCCAGTCATTGGAACCCAAACTCTGTACAACATCTAAACTTATCTTCTAGTTCCCCAAAAGTCCGGGGAATGTGTGTATTCGCTCCGTGTGTTTGTTTAGTGTGTGTCCGTTAGCTCCAAAGTTTACGACGTTCGCTGTGTTTTTCTGCTCGGTCTGGGTTCACGGTCTGACCGGGACTCAACACCGACCACACTCCTTTAGATTCTAGAACATCTACTTTTGGGCTCTGGTGGTCTTTGTTTGTTCGATCCCCGGCACCAGACCCGTAGCCTAGGGCTGGTGTTCCGGTTCAGCCCGGTGTGTGTGTGTGTGGAGGGGGGGGTCCAGGACTGGCTCCAGTTCCAGTCCGCCTCTGAATCTGGACCAGTGGATCGAACAGTATAATCCTAAAAGCACATAAAACACAGTGTGTTTACATGTAATATTCCATAACTATACATGTGACTGCCTCTTCATATGTGGACAATGAAGCTTTATTATTTAATTATTTTGTTATTATATTATTGTTAGTATTCTCCAAATTTGTCTTTTAAGAAAAGCATCTGGATAACTTTTGGTAGACAGTATACACCTAGACTAACTATTATTATTATTATATTATTGTTGTTGATGTTAAAATTATCCAAATTTAGTCTTGATGTGGCGTCATATGATGTCAAAACATGACGTGGTTGAGCCCTAGGTGTTGACCCATCTGATGTCCGATGGTGAGATGATCTGAATGTAAAAAAGGTGAGATTCTATCTTGTTGACCTTTAGTGTGACCATGACCTTTGACCTTCATTGCACAAAATCTAATGTGTTCTTCCTTGACCCATCATCTATCATTCCTGAAAGTTTAATCAAATTTTTTTGCGTAATCCTACTGACAGACAAACAAACCTGAATTTAATACCTCCTTGGTGGAGGTAAAAAGCTGATGTGGGTAACTTGTGGTAGACAGTATGAACCTGACTGGACCACTGCTGTAAGTATGGTCAGGGTTACCCAAATGTCTTTTTAAAGAAAAGCATAAAAATAAGTTTAGCTCATTTTTAGATGATTGGGAGTACATACCAGTGATGTGCAGGCTGACCTGAAGTGAGTGTGTGCCCACGGGCATGCACAGTTGCAGATCATTGAAAAAAATCTTTTTAATGATATTGAGGGTGCGGTTGGTTGGGTCATTTGTCGTTTGAGATAAACATTAAAATAACCTGGTAAATACACTTTATTAACTGATTTTACATGAAGGTTACATACGTGGTCAGTATCCTGAGTAGTTATCACTTGCACCCTCTGGAGCAACAGGGGGAGTGGAAGCTCTGGAAACATACAAACAAAAGAATAAGGTTTGGCATTGGCTGAGATTTTTAAAGATGAGGAGTGGCTACCAGGGTTTTTTTAAAATGCAGATTGAGAAGCGGGTCCGGTCCGTCCTTTTCTTGCGGGCAGGATAGGTTAAAAAAAAAAGCAGTGGGTTGCGGGTGATTTATACATCGACCCACCCACCACTGGTATATACACATAGTTGACATCAAAATCACACCATTTAGATGAACATAGAGAAATGTAGATTTGGCCATTTTAGTGCCAAACTGTGTTAGCATGGAAGTGATGAGGGCATGTCTTTTACGGAATGCTGTTTTCAGACTAACTCTTCTAAAGTTCGAAACAACATCACACTTATGTGGTAGCAAGTAAAGGGTCCCTAAAGACAAACCCAAGTGTCCTGAGATCTTCATGTCCTCAGATAGTTTATCCATAGTTACTGATCTCAAGCCGTATACCTGTGTGTTCTTAGGGGGAAGCCGGAAATAGTCGATTGCGACACACTCTGGAAATTCACGATGATAATGAAATACTGGACTTTTTTTTTTTTTAAGGAGAATAAAAAAAAAACAGTAGTACAGTATGTACATATTTATGTTTTGGGGTTTTGTAACTTGGATTATTCCTTTGGGTCTTTGGTAAATTGATGTATTACTGTATATTATATGTAATGTTCTGGGCCAAACTGAACTGACCAGGAGGGGAGAAGTCTGTTTTATTTACACTGTTCCTGTAAGATTGCATATTTGTGATTGTAAAGGTGGGTATAATGGCCCATCACATGATGATAAATGTTGGTTTTCACTAGCAATACATCATATTTAGGGACGTGTGTGTAGGTGAGAGACAGACAGGCTGACAGAGGCAGATGGATGTGTTGGAGTGCAGTGAAAGATGAACAGGAGTACGGGTTCAGGTAGAGTTCGCCTTGGTTTCTCTGCGCTGTTCAAGGTGTGTGCTGAGCATTCTGTTTTGGAGGTGGTAGCAGTGCATTCCTGGAGAGAGTGCTCATGTGTAGGGAGACAATGAGGAGGTGCTAAGCCATTCCTCTGAAAGCACCCAGCCTTAGGTGTGCTGTCTCGCTCATCGCCTGGAGCCACCCCCCCCAACACTTGGAGCATTCAGAGCTCCGGACTCATTTAACGTATGAGTCTGAATTTGGTGTTTTTTTGTTTGTTTTTTTTTTAGGTTCCGTCCACACAGCAATGCAATGAGTTTTCATTTTGTACCAGGTAGAAAAAATATTGTGTTCACACTGGGAACAGATCATTAAAACAAGGGTGTACAGTAATATTAAAATGATAATATTGCAAAATTTGTTCATCTCACACAACATTGGTTGTGAGAGGTTGTGCAATCACTGTGTGTGTGTCCCCACAGAGACATACCATGCTGTAACTCAACGAATACTGTAGATGTCACCATGGAATTCCATGGCCATATACATATATGCAATGATCCATTTGAGTAAGTCACATTATTGGTTATAACTCAAGAACAGAAGGTCACAGGACTTTCAGATTGGTACTAAACAATGCAGAATAAAGATTTATACAATTCTCATAATTGGTGTTATCACCTACAACTAATACTTTTTGAGACATGTCGCAAAATTAACTTGTGTAACACTGTGTGTGTCAAACATAGACATATTGTGCTTTAACTTAATACTGGATATATTGTCATATTACATGCACTGATGCATATATACATATCACACAATTATCAGTATTGCCAAAGGTCAAGGTCGCATTTTGCAGAAAGTTCAGTCACATTATTGGCTCTAATTCAAGAACAGGTCATCATAGAAACTTGAGATTGGCCAAAATAGAGGCTCCACTACAACCAAAGATGTATGCATATCCCAAATATGCACAAATTGTTTTCCTGTGAAAAGGCTTAATTTTGTCCCAAAAATGGTTCCATATATTCCTGTGTTGATAAATCCATGCAGGTCAGTTCTTATGAGTCATAGTGTCTCATTAGCATGCATACTTCTGCGCTTTATTTAAGCGAACGCAGATGAGCTAACTTGTCTTTATTTTGTCTGATGGAATGCCATTACTCAAGCCCACGTATGTGGTATTTTTGTAAGTGCAGTGACCACTGTGGGAACCTGTCCAATGAACTGCTTCTGCTCATATTCTTGGCGAATGGAGCCCCCTGTCCCCCTGTCCCCCATTCTCTGTCCCTTTATCTACCACTTTCTTTCTCCCTCACACAGGGTGTCAGGCTGCGTTAACAATGAATCAATCTTTCAGGGGATTCTTTGACTGCAGATGGGCTGAAGAAGTGACTTGGATGCATGGCTTTTGCTCTTTGTCTGCCAGCCCCTGTGCTCTCAATAATTAATTAACTTATCACTTTTTCTCATGGGACCTGGACGAGTCTCTTGTGTTGGCTCTGCCTGATTGATAATCCACTGTGCGAAACTTTACTCATTTTGTGAATGTTTATATTTACAGTCCTGTCAACAGTGCAGTCATGATGTACCATATTTTCTGCACTGTCACTGTTTATTACCTCCGCCAAGGAGGTTAGGTTTTTATCTGTTTGTCTGTGTTCAAGATAACTGGAAAACCTATGGATGGATTTTGATGACATTTTCAGGATATGTTGGACATGTGAACAGAGTGCTCTGAGTGCTTTTCTAGTTTTTGAGTTGTTTTCACATATATGGCACAGTAAGCAAAGCTACAGTCACAATAACTCCCAACCTTGTTGAGTTGTAACATGGAACAAAACACACTCTGGTTCTACTAAATCAAACTTTGAAAAAGTCAAACTCTTTTTAGTGTTATCCATGACTATTTTGTTTATTTTATATGGTCTGTGCCCTGTTACACATTTAATTTCAAGAATGGACAAATAAATTGAATTCAACTTGTGAGATAAAAAGTCAAAAATTCCAAGTCACGAAGCACAACCAGAATTAATCCATATATATATGACTCATTAAGTGAAGCTAAACAATCACAATAACTCAAACCTTGCCGAGTTGTAACATGGGTCAAGAGTCAAAACTTGCGGGGTAAGAGAGTCCACAATTGCAAGTCACAAAGCACAACGAGAATTAATCCATATGTAAGGTGCTCTGGATGACAACACGTACTGTTATTTTTGGAGAAAATGAAAGTCTTTTACATGTGCGTTATCATCTGGAAAATATGGTAATAAACGTATTTGTCATCAAGCAGTCATTTACAAAAGAATCTATTTAACAAGTGTGAAATGCAGCACTTGGTGAAAAGCAGGAGTCTCAAACATGCGGCCCGGGAGCCAAATGCGACCCGCCAAAGGTTCAAATGTGGCCCATGGGACGAAGACCATAATAACCTACAAAAAATGGCTCCATATTTTGTTTCTGAAAAAAATAATCAGTTCAGACTTTTATTGTCCCACAGAGGGGACATTTGGTTTTCGTCACACAATAAACAAACATAACATGAATCCAACAGTGGTCGAAAGTAACCTGACCAAGCCCTGCACCAGCCACTTCACCAAAAAGCCATCTTTAAAAATACATAAAAACGGAATGAATAAATTGATAAACATCTTCCAGTGCATCTTAAAATGTTATCAGTGATTGGTTCAGTACGTTCATGTCCCTTGGAACAAAGGAAAACTTGTACTTTGACCTCGGTAATCAATACAAGTTTTCCTTTGTACCTTGGGCCACGAATGCACTGAACTAATCAACTAAATAATGTTAAATTGTGAAAATATTTACAATTACAAACTATCTTGTATGAATAACCTGAACAACCTGAAATGTCAAAAGAAAATTAAACAGAATTTGAACCATTTTCCACAATTGTTGCTAAGTAACGAGTGTCTTTGTAGGTCAGATCCTTAAGGCACATGGACAGATGATGGGTTCAGGCGGAATATTGTTTGAAGTTTTTGTAGGTTATTCGTATCTTTTTTTTGTTTTGTTTGGGTAGTTTATAAAAGTTGGCATTTCCATAATTTAGTGGATTTTGTTCTGTTTTTGGGCACAAAAACGCAGACAAATATTTGGAATTGTTATTATGCTATTGTTTTACTGGACCAGCCTATCAGGGATCAAATGGGTAGGTTTCAGTCACATGACTATGATGACGTCGCGATTTCAGCTGGAGGGCAAGAAGTAACCATGGAGACTAAAATGTTTTCTCAGAATGATCTAAAAAAAAAAAGTCTAAAACTTAAGTTGGTGAGGTGTTGCAGAACCCTGGTTAGGTTATCAATTCATCTGACAAACCACCTCATGAAAGTGTAAAAACTATTGATTGATATTTGAGTGTTGGTTTTTTTTTTAATTCAGGTGTTTCCATTATCATTTTTTTTTATAGCGCCATTTACATTTAGTGAATTTCCAAGGGTAGTGGAAACGCAGCTCGAGTCTGTTATGTGAGGCCGTGCACATCAGAGTCCTGCACGGGTTCGGGTACCCGTGGGTGAACCGCAGATTTTCACGAAACGGGTGAAAAATGTTGTGCTGTGTCGGATACAGGTTCGGTTCGGGTCGGACGTGGGTGATCACGGGTCTGTTCTTTAGTTTGGACTTGTAGCTGCCTCCTGTCGCTTTCCTTCTTGATGCGTTTTTCAAGCGTGTGTGTGTGTGTGTGTGTGTGTTTGAGCTCACGGATAAAAACATTTTTTGAGTTTATTATTTGTCTGCTCCTGTTTAACATTTTTATTTGCCTCTGCCTTGGCTAATGTCACTGTTCAGTATATTCGTGGCAATAAATGTTTGTGTTTAAGTTTGGCTATCTGACATTTTCTTCCGGGTTCGGGTCGGATATTGGGTTCATTTATAGTGGGTCGGTTCGGGTGCGGATTTTTTTATTATTTTTTTTCGTCGGAAAATGGGTCGGATACGGGTTTGAACATGACGGGTACGGGCGGTTGCGGTATGTCAGAATCAGAACCGTGCAGGACTCTGGTGCACATGTGTTCATCAACATCAGCTAGTGGACTCTTGACTCTGCAGAGTGAGTTCTATTCTCTACATATGTGCAACTGAGAGTATAGACTGACGCATGTTGGGTCTAAAGGGCACTTTAAGCACCCACTAAGGAGTAAGATTTAAAAAAAAAAGAAAAAAAAAGTATGCATCTTAGAACCATGGTTCTCAAACTGGGGTCCGCGGACCCCTAGGGGGACGTGGCGCATGTCCAGAGGGTACGCGAAATTATTCACGGTTTTGTTTTATTTATTTATTTTTTGCTGTTTTATTTTGAAATGCGGAAGTTTTATTTTGTAGCGAGCGGGCAGAAGTAACAGCGCTGTTTGACGCCAGCTTGACTAAATTGAGACGGAGCGAGTCACAGGCTATTTTTAGCCACCCTGCAGCGAACATGGATCGATTTTTGTGTCCGCCAAGTTCCTCAAGAAGTGGTAAAAGAAATGACAATGAAAATGACAATGACAAAAACAAACGTCCTAACCCTAAAAAGAGAAAGTACATTGATAGTTATATTGAGTTTGACAAGATCATCCCTCTCATTAAGTCTCTGTCTGTCTGTCTGTCTGTCTGTCTGTCTGTCTGTCTCACACACACACACACACGGTTTTGTGTGTCTTTTGTTCCGTTTATTATTTTAAAATTATTTAAAATTGTTGTTTCTGAAGTGTTCATTTATATTATAATACCTGAAAATGTGGCTGGTTTGTACAAAAGCACTATTAAAAAAGGTTATCATTGTTTCATAATAATCATTGTTGAAGTGGTTTTTTATCATTTTCAGTATCGCAAGGATGAGGGGGGACATGGAAAAATGTCACCCCTCCAAGGGGGACCTGGGCCAAAAAAGTTTGAGAACCCCTGTCTTAGAAAACCCAAAGAATCATAAGTTAAAAGCGTTCTACTTTTGTTTGATAGCTGCCTGGTCTCCAATCGGTCTTTGTCAAGCTGCATTTTTGTGCGGCTGATGTCTGAATAGATGGCATTCTTTTAGTGTTTGTCAGTGGCTTTGCCCTTAGAGACGCATAATAAGTTTCATTTGAAGTAACTGGCAGTGGGTCGTACGGTATGTGTTCATTTAAGAGTAATTGGTGCGTAGATGAGCAACAGCTTTGGGATGACCCTTGATGGTTGAAGGAACTGAAAGGAAAACCTGATTGTTTCCTTTAATTGAAATATGACTCCTTGGTCTTAGTACCTTTTTGTTGGGCCGCACTAGTACACGGAGTACGAGGTTGTTCACGTAAAACAACACAGTCGATGCAGAAAATGTCAATGAGAAGATTTAAAAAATGTAAAGCGAGGGTGTCGGGGGTTTCAGCTCAGTATGACCAAACCAGTCAAATAACAACAGAGTAAAATTACATTATTTAGTTTCCCTGAAAATGTGAAGAACATCAACAACTGGAGAAAAACAAGTGTAATTTGAAGCATTTTCTGCCTCAGTATCAGTTTGTCATTTGCACATGTGTAGAATAAATTGCATTTCAATTACAAATACATTTAATAACAGGCAGAATATTTTAAAATGACACTTATTTCTCTTCAGATATTTAAGCTGCTTCGTATTTGTTCACGTATTTATTCAGGTTTTTGTAAAAGGATGGTTTAATTTTTTTTTTTTTTCATCTAACTTCTTTTTTTTTACATTCAAATCTGCAGTTTTCATTATTTCTACATCAATTCTGATCCTATTTTACTGCTGTGGCACAGTTCATATCTAAATATTCTGTATGTAGAACCTGAATTAAAATCTTTTTTACACAGTTTATATCTTACTTGTTCATGTTACGGGTCAGTTTGGACCCTTTGGCGGACCAGTTTTTGGTTCCTGGGCCTTATGTTTGACACCTGTCATGTTGCATACACACATGCGTTAATTGAAGTGTCTAATTTCCAGATTGGGTCTTAATATTTAACAGGTGTGTGCGTTCTTCACAACTTTTCTCAGTTCTGGTTAGACTTCAGTTGTAAATGGAGGCTCTTTTTTTTTTTTTTACAAGCAAAGTCTTAAGAAAACAAAAACTTTCCTGGGGTCATTTCAAGCTGTGTAAAACATCCGTTAGCCCGACACCTCAAGGTCACCGTGGAGCCGACGGTGACATGTTTTCAACGTAGTATTCAACAGATAGTCACAGGGACGGCAGTAGATCTAAATATAGAAAACAAGAAATCTCTGTTCGACAAGACGGTCATGTTTCCTCTGCTAAAATATTTGCTCGTACTTTGCCCAAACAAGTGAGAGTGAGAGCGTGAGACGAGTGCTGCCCGAAACTGGATTGTTGTTCACTGTTCACCAGAAGCCAGACGGCTGGTTCACAGAGTCGTCTTCAAGTCAAACTGGTGAAGTTCAGGGTTCCCACAGGGTCTAAAAAGTCTAACATTCACAAACTTAAATTTTAGGGTCTTAAATGTATTAAAAACATCCAGATTTTCATCCCAGGTACAAAATTTTATTTATATAAGTCTTAAAATTTGTATTTGGTTTTTTTACATCCACTCAGTCCAGTGTCTGTAGAAGAAAAAAAGTACCTGTTGTTGTTTCTTCTGTCAGCTTATGAAAAGTAATTACCATGTTTTCTGCACTATAAGGTGCATTAAGCAAAGGCAAAATATGAGATAAAAAGTTAAAATAATGAGATAAAAAGTTAAAATAATGAGATAAAAAGTTAAAATAATGAGATAAAAAGTTAAAATAATGAGATAAAAAGTAAAAATTATGAGATAAAAAGTAAAAATTATGAGATAAAAAGTAAAAATTATGAGATAAAAAGTAAAAATAATGAGATAAAAAGTAAAAATAATGAGATAAAAAGTCCAAATTATGAGATAAAAAGTAAAAATAATGAGATAAAAAGTAAAAATAATGAGATAAAAAGTAAAAATAATGAGATAAACAGTCCAAATTATGAGATGGCAAGTCCAAATTCCAAGTCACTAAGCACAACAATGATTAATCCATATAAAGGGCACACTGCGTTTTTTGAAGAAAATTATTTTTTTTAAGTGCGCTTTATAGTCCAGAAAATACTTTATTTGGAGGCTCAGTGTGTCCACTACTGCATTCCGTACCTTTTATATTTTCATATATATTCCATAAATATAATAAACTGGCACTTTTTCATTTCCAAAACAAAGTGTCATGGTTTTGAGAATCAAATGTCATTGTCTTTTTATTTGAGGGGGTCTCGATGTTGGTCTAAAAATTTTCTCTAAAATTTAACTTGGTGATTCTTGCAAGAACCCTGGAAGTTTGGACTTGGGACTTTATTTGAAGGCACATCTTTATCAGGACTGTCGTTAGTCATAGGCAGACTAGGCGGTCGCCTAAGGCACCAGATGTGTGCCACAGTGTGCCTTTATATATGGATTAATTCTGGTTGTGCTTTTTATCACCAAATGTTTGCTTTGGATCTCACAGTTTTGGCTTTTTGTCTCAGAATTTTGACTCTTTCAAAGTTTGATTTATCAGAATAAGAGTGTGATTGGTTCTGTTACAACTTGACAAGGTTTATAGTTATTGTTTGTGTTTATGTTCACTTAATGCTCCTTATCAGAATCAGAATCAGAAAGAGTTTTATTGCCATTGTTTGTATAATACACATGTAGTATACAACTAGGAATTTGTCTCGGTGTAACGCTGCAACATTCAACATATAGTATATCAATAAAAGAAGAGAAAAAAAAGAATTATTTATATATATATATATATATATATATATATATATATATATATATATATATATATATATATATATATATATATATGTATGTATATATATATATATATATATATATATATATATATATATATATATATATGTATGTATATAGTATAAAAAATATAATAAGCATGCACCAAGATAGAATAAGATAAAAATAGATATAGTGAAAATATGTAATGTGCAATTCTGTGGGGGCAATGTGCAAGGCAGTGCAAATGAGACAGAGGTTTTATGTTGGTCATGTGTCCAGTGTTGGCTGCTTATAATCCAGTTCACCTTATAGTGTGAAAATACAGTAAATAAATCATTAAAGTTAACATTGACAGTGATTATTCATGGACACTCAGTACGTACTCCATCAGATGTAGGACATTATGTTTACACATGATCATTTAGAATTACACTAAAAGGAAAGAGGGGTGTTGGTCTAGTGTTGGCCCAGTGTTGGCCTAGGGCACCACATTGACCAGAACCGGGCCTCTCACCCAGTCGGTCCCCTTTTCTTGAGCTCTGAGGTAACGTCCCGGTGTGAGGCTGGCTGAACCATATGAGCTGCACACACTCCTTTAAGCCAAACTGCAGCCTGAAGCAATCACTGCACCCAATTCCACTTTATAACCAGCAAGGATTTGGAACAGTTCACTCTCTGTCGTCCTCACTGATTGGACGAAGGCAAGAGTTTATTAGGAGAGGGGGTTCCAAGAGCTTTGCCCCCCCCACCCCACCCCTCCAGTTGCCCTTCCTCTTTAACTTCAACTCCCCCTTTAACTTTCTGTCCCCCAGCTGAAGAATGCTCATAAAACGGTTTCACCTGAACAAGCCAGTGGGAGGGGAGCTCCTTGGCCTAGTTTTGTTACCATTGTAAAATGTTAGCAAGACCTTGTTTGTGTTTTGTTTAGGGCCCCTTTTTTTTCTTTTTTTTTTAATTTAAAAAAAAAAGGCTTTGGGGGATGAGACAGCAAGGGTGAAAAAAAAAGTTTGGTTTGTGAGATAACTGCTACCAGATGCTTTTCTGTGTCTGTTCGGCAGCGTAAAGAGAGGAAGAAAAAAACCAAAAACAAGACACTGTCATTTTAAGATGAACTTCTTCATGGACACTCCATCTTCTGCCTGGTTGATGTTTTCTGTCCTGTATGTGTTCAGTCCTTTGTCTTAAGGACTAATAAGAAATCACCTTCCAGCCTAAATTTGGCTGTAGCTCTGAACGGCTCAGCGCGACTTATGCCTGGTTTGGTGGTGGGTCACATATGTACAATGGTTCAAACACACAAGCTCACACGAGGAGAAAAAAAGAAATGAAAACGGACCGAACTTTTCAATCAAAATCACGTCAGAACTTGTTTGTGAGGTTCTCACTGAAAAAAGTAAAATATTAAATCAACTGCAAATATCGTTGTTTTTATCTCATCATTTTTAGGGTCGCACATAAAAAATCGAGTTGAGTGAACCTAATTAAATTGCATATGTTTGGGGTTATTTTAATTTAGTTTGATTCACTCACCCAGATGTTTTTATGAGTGACCCATTGATGAATTTTTAAGTTGATTCAATGTTTTAGTTTTTTCAGTGTAAGCCAGTGTTTACCAACCAGTGTGCTGTTAACAATGACGGAATTTCCAGAGGTGGTCAAAGCACTCGCATTCTGTACTTTAGTAGAAGTACAGCTACTGGTATGACAAATACTCTGGTAAAAGTAGAAGTACTGATTCAACTCCTTCACTGAAGTAAAAGTAAAAAAAGTACAATTTCACAATTATAATAAAGTAAAAGCACAACTGCATTTTTTATTGCCATGAACGCAATAATTATTTAACCAGGAAAAATCTGAAGAGTTTCAAAAGTATCTAAAATAAAGCCTTTAAAACTAACTATGTGTGTGTAGATAATGTGAAAAATGTAAAGAGTATAAAGTACAGGTATTTATGTAAATGTAAAGAGTATAAAGTACAGGTATTTATGTAAATGTAAAGAGTATAAAGTACAGGTATTTATGTAAATGTAAAGAGTATAAAGTACAGGTATTTATGTAAATGTAAAGAGTATAAAGTATTTATATGAAAATGTTGGGAGTAAAAGTAAAAAGTTGGCATAAAAATGTATACTTAGGAACGGATACCTAAAAAATTCTGCTTAAGTCCAGTAACAAAGTACTTAGTTACTTTCCACCTGTGGTAATTCCACCTTATAGATACTGTAAGTGAACATTATCGATCCATCCAGCAGCACACACAGCTGTGGTCAGTGTCAGCTTCGTGTTTAACTCAACAGGCTCAGGTTTTGCACTGAATAAGTAAATCAAGACTAGATTTCAATTAGATTAGATTTCAATAAATATACTTTTTGTGAGATTTTTCTTGGGTAGTGTCTTGTGATGTTTCTAATGTAAAGCATGTGCCGTGGTTCATAAAGGTTTGGGAACGCTGGTCTGCGCTCCTCGCTGTTCTGTGAGTCCACAGTGTTTCATGGTCATCTGTTTTCTCTGACCAAATGTCCAGATTCTGATCGTATGTGGCAGTGGGTGTGGTTTCTCTGGTCTCTCTGGATTGATATGCAGCTGTGGCTGGCACGGTGCAGTGCTCAAAAAGTTTGTAAGAGGATACGTACTTGGATGCATGACGGTGCCAGCGGGGACCGTAAGGACACTGCGTTTCTTGGGATCTCGAATTTGACCTGTAGTTTCAAAGCCGCCCTTCCTGAAAACAAACCGCCACATGTTGCTCGTAGCCCTGTGTTCAACAGGGGTTTTTACTTTCTGCGGGAATTAAGTCTTTACTTTATTACAGCTTTCAGTTCAAAGAAAAGTCAAAGCTATGAATTGAAAAATTCCACGGCATCGTTAAAAGGCTCCAGACTTACTACAGCATGTCAACACTGGCAAGGCATGTGTCGGATAATTTATTATACTTAGCTTTTTTTCTTAAGCACTCTTATTTCTTAATTGGGCTGAATCTTTTCCACCATCTCTCTGGTTAAAGTGGAAAATGTTCCTTTCACCGTCGCTGCCTCTTCACTCTGCCTGGTGACGTCACTGCTGTTTATGTGGCTTGTCGTTAAGGCAACACTCCAATCAAAAGGTTGTTACTCTGGAGCTTACCGTTGGCCCGAGAATAGCCAAGCCACTTGTCTCCTTACATTGGCACATCACTCTAAGCTTCACACCAACGCCTCCTTTTCTATACAAAATATAGCCCGCCGTCACTAAATCACTGTCATTCTCTTTAGTCTATTCCTCACGGCGCTCATTTATATTCACCTTTTTAAATGTTGTCACAGTGGAGCCAAAGGCTGTATGACTGCAGCAGGTCCTGTTCCGCCATTTCGGTCCAGTACCACCCGGTTCTGTGTGACAGCTGTTGTTAAATAAGAGACAAAAAATGGATTGGCAATTAATGGATTTGTTATGAAGTAGACTTTTTACAGGTCTTAACTGTACTGGCTAGGGTTGTCAAAAAAATCGATTTTAGATACTAAATCGATATTGACCCTTGGTATCTAATTAGATACTAAGTTGCTGGAAAATCAATTTTTGTTTTTATGACGCGTCGCTGCTTTTTTGTAGCGGGTAACGTTAAGAATTGTAAACAGGCATCAACGCGGTCAGCTCTGGCACAGCCGTAATGCCGGCGTGTAAGTTAAAGTCTCTTTTTTTCTCCAGCTGCCTCTGACAGCACACGGGATGACGCCAGTGCGACCACAGACCTATACACTATTTCTATAGGTCTGTGATTGGACCATCCGATGTAACTTTGCTTTTAAAGGCCTCCATATAGTCGAATGTTTATGCGCGCGGGCGGCAGCCAGGCGGTAGCGCATAGTAACACGTTACCACCACGGAGGCCACCGTGAGCATGTCAGCCGATCATTTTTGACGTGCGCGCTGCTAGTCCCGCAAGGGGTCTGCGGTGGTCACATGATGCAATACGCTGCCGCCCGCGCACATAATGCTCGACCATAAAGAGTCTTACAGTTAGCACTGCAGAAGGGCTTGAACAAAAAGATAGACCTACCTTAACTTACCAAGAGATAGACATGCATTTATTCTGCACCCGCACTCACTACCTTTTTTTATCAGTCCATGGAGGACATTTTAAAAGGAATCCCTCACATCTCCAGTATCGAAATTAGTATCGAGTATTATCCTTAGTATCGGTATCGAGTTGGAAATTTTAGTATCGTGACAACCCAAGTACTGGCACAATCAGAGGTGGTGCTGAACACTTTTATTGATCATTTCGATAGACGACGTCATAAAAATTCGGCCATAATACATTATTATAAATGTAAAAACATGTAATTCTGATTAAACATATTTAGTAGTATTTAATGTTCAAGAAGTATGGATGATGATGATATCATGACTCTCATAAATATTTACTTTTATGTGGCATGTTATCAGTTAGTCACACATTCTGAGCCAATCACAGACTCCTCATCACCACGTCATGAGCATATATGAGGAAGTAAACTGTTGTTCCACCTACAGTCTTTTTTTTCTACCGTCGCCATGATATACTCATGGTCACATGGTCACACACTAGGGTTGTCACGATACTAAAATTTCCAACTCAATACCGATACTAAGGATAATACTCAATACTCGATACTGGAGATGTGAGGGATTCCTTTTAAAATGTCCTCCATGGACTGTTAAAAAAAGGTAGTGAGTGCGGGTGCAGAATAAATGCATGTCTATCTCTTGGTAAGTTAAGGTAGGTCTATCTTTTTGCTCAAGCCCTTCTGCAGTGCTAACTGCAAGACTCTTTATGGTCGAGCATTATGTGCGCGGGCGGCAGCGTATTGCATCATGTGACCACCGCGGACCCCTTGCGGGACTAGCAGCGCGCACGTCAAAAATGATAGGCTGACATGCTCACGGTGGCCTCCGTGGTGGTAACGTGATACTATGCGCTACCGCCTGGCTGCCGCCCGCGCGCATAAACGTTCGACTATATGGAGGCCTTTAAAAGCAAAGTTACATCGGATGGTCCAATCACAGACCTATAGAAATAGTGTATAGGTCTGTGGTCGCACTGGCGTCATCCCGTGTGCTGTCAGAGGCAGCTGGAGAAAAAAAGAGACTTTAACTTACACGCCGGCATTACGGCTGTGCCAGAGCTGACCGCGTTGATGCCTGTTTACAATTCTTAACGTTACCCGCTACAAAAAAGCGGCGACGCGCCATAAAAACAAAAATCGATTTTCCAGCAACTTAGTATCTAATTAGATACCAAGGGTCAATATCGATTTAGTATCTAAAATCGATTTTTTTGACAACCCTATCACACACAAACTGACAGTATTCGTTCAGTGTAGGGCTGTAACAAACCCAGCGTCTGTTTTCAACGGTTCGGTAAAAAATACATAAACCGTTGTAGCCTTAATATTTTTCCAAAAATGTAGGAAGTAAAAGTAAAAAATTTCCAGAAAAATAAATACCCAAGTAAAGTACAGATACCTAAAAAAAAAAATCTACTGAAGTACAGTAATGGAGTACTTTTACTTTACTTTCCACCTCTGCTCTGAACCAAAGTCTGTGTGAATCACATACACTCAAAGTTTTGTTGGATTTTTTCCAGTTTAAGTTTTTTTCCGTTCTTTAAATTAGGCGCCAACAGCATGTCCTTGTGTTTAAATGTTTTACTGCAGCGTATTTGTGTTGACTCACTCTAAAGCAGCGCTACATAGAACATGTGTGAACGTGTTGTTGTTTTTTTTTTTCCTTTCACTGGCTGTGGATATATCTGACAAACACCACAAGTTCTTATTTTGTTTTGTTTTAGAAACAAGTCAGTCATTGTCAAAGTCATTCATTTAACAATTATAATAAAAACCAATGTCTTCACAGTTGGTTGTTTAACATTGCTTTGGGTATAATAACTTTTACTGGCCTCGAGACTGAAGACATTAAGTTGTATTTTGCAGATCTGCAACTAGACCAGAGGTGTCAAACATGCGGCCCAGGGGCCAAATTCGGCCTGTGGGTCCAATCTGGCCTCTGGGATGAATTTGTGAAATGCAAAAATGACATAAAAGATAATAAGTAAAGAAGTTAAAATTATGTGACATCAGATGTAAACATTTTCATGATGGAATTTTACTATTTTTGCTCAAAAACACAGATAAAACTTTGGAGTTGACGTTATTTATGTTTTTATCCCATTATTTATATTATTTTACTGGTCTGGCCCACATTATACCATTTTAGGCTGAATGTGGCCCCTGAATTAAAATGACTTTGACACCCCTCAATTAGATGAACTGTGACTTAAAGGGACAGTTCAGTATTTTTCAGATGAATGTGTTTGTCATCAGTGTCTTTACTCTGGTGCACCCACAGCGTCCTGTGAGCCCAGTTTTGGTCAAAGCCAAAGTAGTTCCGGCAGGTTTCCTGGGGTCAACAAAAGGAAATGTTTCTTCTCAAAACACTATGTCTTGGAATGAGTGATTTATTTACATAACAAACCAGTCACGGAACAAAAACTTTGCTAGGAGCTACTTTCTCTCAATAGTGATCAATGCGAGCACATTGATCACTGCTAACAGCTGTGCACCTGCACGTAGCAGCCGCTAACACTGACCAACAACTGATGAAAGTAGTTTGATAAGACACACTAAAAAATGTAAAACATTGAATCAACTCATAAATTCTTCAATTTAGACTCATGATTTAAACTTTTAAACTCATTATTTAGACTTTTTATGGTCACACAATCTAGTTTAATGAACCAAATTAAATGGCATAGGGTTATGATTATTTTATTTTAATTTGATTCACTCAACTAGAATTATGTGTGACCTATTGAAGAAGAATTTTTAAGTTGATTCAATGTTTTATTTTTTTCAGTGTAGTACTGAATGAGAGTACTTTAACCACCTCTGATTGAAAACCGCTCTCAAGGCGTGTGTGTGTACGTAAACCAAATTTTTATATATATATATATATATATATATATATATATATATATATATTTATTTATTTTTTATTTTTTCTCTTGGCGTGTCAGTTAAACGCACCTCCTCCTCCTTTTCCAGTGTTAGCCACTTGATTAGCAGTGCAGCCTTAATCACTCAGCAGATGGGAACAGAGTGCAGTGTCACCAAGACAAAAACAAACCCACAGTTGGTGTGTGTGTGTGTGTGTGTGTGTGTGTGTGTGTGTGTTGCCTCTGCCTGCTTTCAGTCAGACCCAGCAGCTCCCATTTGATTCTTAAACAGATTTTGAGTGTTACGACACAAGTTCGGCCAAGCATCTCCTTTCTTTTTCTGCTCTCTCAACATGTCCTCCTTATGACCTTAGTACCAAGACTGAACTCATAAGTCATTTTTAAACACCCTTTTGATGGTCCGGCAGGTTGGATCCAGGTTAGAACTGCACGATATTAGGGAGAAAAACTGACGTGTGTGTATTATATATATGTATGTGTATATCTGTGTGTGTATGTATATAATTTTAACCCTGCAATATGAAAAAATACTCGGGTATAAGTAACAGTTGTGTGGTGACGACACAAACGTTCAAACAGATTAGTGGTCGACACTGAACATACAGACAGTTTAAGTGTCATTCTTCTTGTCGCTGAAATAATTAAAGAAAATTAAGAATTAAAATGAATACAAATTTTAAACATTTAAAAATCAAATAAAATACAAATGCATTAATAAATAAGACAAATAAAAAAGAATAGAAATAAATAAATGAAAAAGGAATTAAGATAAATAAACTAAAAATATATACAAATAATAAATAACACACAGTCTGTCATAAAGAACAGTCTGACTCACCTCGCTATGTTTCAAGTATTATTCAAGTTAATATGGTTTTTATCACAAACATTGTACATTTTAACAGCGTATTTTCACGATAAGAGTTTGAGCAGTTTTTTGTTTTTTTTGTTTACCCTATCCAAGATAAAATGATCCTAAACTTGACCACTTTTGGTTCTAGTACCTGATGCTGACGCCATCATTTCTGTGTGTTACGCACACGCACACGCACACTGTTGCACATGAGTGACTCTCAGCAGAGATTATAATCAAGTTAGATATCTCACTCTGTTGGAAAAAACGCGTCTGGCGATAACGGTCGAAAATAGAATTGACTTTTTCTATTATCGATTGTTGTTGACAACATCGACTAATCATTGCAGCCCCTAATTGATAGATCAGTATTGATAGATCAGTATTGATGGATAAGTATTGGTGTAGTGTGAGGCTTTATCGTCCTGCTCTGACTCTGTTCCTCCTCATAGCTAATTTTTTCTGGAATCCTTTTCACCGACTTTCTGTCAACACGTGAAACTGGCTGCTTGAAAGAAAGGAAAAGGAGTAGTGTGTGTGTGTTTGGGGGGGGGGGGTATAGTTTGTGAAACTGGCGTCAGACCATCTTTTGAGCAGAATTCTTTTTAGGGGTCAGAGTTCAGGCGCTGGCAGTGTGGCGCTGTGATTGGCTGAGGAAAGGTGAAATGAAAACCACAGTAAACTTTTGACCCCGGCCGGCGCAGGAGCTTGTGCAGGAACGCCCAGCCTCCCCCCAGCCCCCGCCCCGGCTCTGGCCTGGTGGAACACAGCCCGCTCTCTTCCTGTGTTTACTCCACCAATCCAACAGGGACAGGGGGAGGGAGGAGAGAAAGACATAAGAAGGGAGGGAGGGAGGGAAGAGAAAATGATCAGAGGCTGCTCTGCGGTCAGAAAATAAAGATCTGCTTTTTCACCGAGTGGCAGCGTTTAAAATGATAGAACTGCACTGTATTAGAAAAAAAACTGACACTGATTTTTTTAATCTCTTGATATAAACTCTGATATATACCACATACCAATGAATAAAAAATAGTCGAGCCACGCTAGCTCCTCCTAGCATCAGTAAATCTAATGTTCTATCATAGTAGCCTAGCCACGCTAGCTCCTCCTAGCATCAGTAAATCTAATGTTCTATCGTAGTAGCCTAGCCACACTAGCTCCTCCTAGCATCAGTAAATCTAATGTTCTATCGTAGTAGCCTAGCCACGCTAGCTCCTCCTAGCATCAGTAAATCTAATCTTCTATCGTAGTAGTCAAGTTTCACTCAATGTATCTTTTGTCTAGATTTCCCTGAAACTGGTCGACCAATCACAGTGAAGTATAGAGTCAGAGGGCGGGCCTAACAAAGTGACGATGCAACGATTCGGAGAGAAACGAGCATAAACAACCATAGAAGAAGAACAGGTGTAGATTTCCTTTTATCAAAGATGAGTGAAGAATATGAGAAAACGTCGTCAATCTTTAAATTCTTTGTTAAACTCCATAATCCACCATTTTCTTTAGTCATTCCTAACTTTCTTCGGACCCCTTTGAACTTTCAGGCGCTCTAACTACGTGACCCTAAAGATTACACTGATTGGTTGTAGTACCGTCCTATTGCATACAGAGGGATTTGAAAGACAACATTTTAGCCCCGCCTCCTCTGACTATGAAGCACCACTAGACCCATACATGGAATGAATAGAGATAGCACTGCTAGGCTATAAAAAAATATAATAATAATGATAATACTAATAATTGCAGGACCTGCGATGTGACTATTGCGCACACATACATTGCGATGTGGATGTTTAAGACGTATATTTGTCAGTAGCTGTAGTTGAACCATGGACCCAGATCCACAAACTGAAGTGGAAGTTGAATCCCAGCAGTGTTGGGGTATCACCAGTGATATTTTAAGAAGGCCACATAAATGACAGCGAGTGACGCATCTTCACACCTGCTTATCTGAGGCTCTGATAAAGATGGGTTTGAGCATCAGTTTGGAGGTGTGTGTTATCACACTGGTTCTCAAAGTGTTTTCACTGATGTTCCCCCTTTGAAACATATTTTTAGTCCAGTACCCCCTAACTAGGGCTGGGCGATTTTCTCTTTTTCCCAAAAAACTCAATTCACGATACAATTTTTTTCCCACGTGGGCTAAATGAAAATGAAAACACTAGAAACGTAGTTTCTTTCATCTTCTTTTTTTTAATTAAATAACATGTAAAACAAAAATACTTCTACAAATAACTGTAAATAATAAATCAGTTGTACAAAAGGTGCAACTACAACCTGAGACTTTGTCTACATGAACTGTAGTAAGTCCAGACATATCCACCACTGTTACAGGAAAAACTGTGCAAAAAAAATTTGTGCAAAACATACATTTTGTTGGAAAAAAGAAAGCTTAAAATATTTTAACAACTAAAACAATATACATTAATACTCATATTATATGAAAAACATTGCAAAAAACGTAGTAGTGCAAAAGTAAGATAAAAATAAAACTAGTAACATTTTTACTTTGTAAGGACAAAATAAAACAAAACCTTATTATCAATCAAACTACTTCAATAAACCTGAACATGTTACTAATATTTTGGATATATGATGTTATTGTGTCTGTTATCGCTCCCCATCGTGCTCTATGTTTATCATAAGGTGCAGAGTCCTGCACGGGTTCGGGTACCCGTGGGTGAACCGCAGATTTTCACGAAACGGCTGAAAAATGTTGTGCTGTGTCGGATACGGGTTCGGTTCGGGTCGGACGTGGGTGATCGCGGGTCTAATTTGCGGTTCATAGGCTATCATAGGGAATCAGATTGCACGATTTTGCCATAAAACTCGATTTTAAATCTAAATCGATTTTTTGCCCAGCTCTACCCCTAACATGAACAAGACATTTTTAGAAGAAAAAAGAGGAACATTGTCTGTAAAATCAGTGTCTGATTTTTAAAATCCAAACTTGTATCACTTTTTATCATGATTTGGGCTTGACTTAATGTGCCTTATAGTCCAGTGCACCTTATAGTGTGGAAAATACAGTACTTATTTTTTAAAATAATTTTGAAAAGCTTCACGTACCCCCTGCAGTACCTCCACGTACCCCCATTTGAGAACCACTGTTATCAGAGTGGGCAGCGTGGGGACATGATCAGGCTGTTGTGCTGTGGCTCAGCAGATAAAAGGCTCTACTCTGGTCATTGATTAATGAAGTCATTTCCATAATATTAGCTCTGTGTGATCACAGCTGCTCACATTTAGTTTGGTCATTGTCGTTTTCTCTGGACGCCGTCGTGTCGTCACTGATCTCTGGCCTTTATTCACCAACGTGTCGAACTTGTAAACGATGAAGAAGAAGAAGGGGATCGTTGCACTTATGTTCCATTATTGCAGCAGCAGACTGACTGAACCATATGAGAAAAAACTGACATTAAGATTTGTATTTTTTTAAACCCTTCGATATATAATGCAATATTAAAAAAAATACTCTGGAGTGTATATAACAGGGGTAATAAAAATAAATGAATAAAATTAATTTAGTCAAAATAAATTAAAAAACTTAAATGAAAAAATAAAGATACATAAATTAGTTTAAAAGAAAATATAAATGTTTTAAATAAATAAAATACAAATAATAAAAAAAAAAAAATTAATCAACAGTCCAACAGATTGGTGGTCGACACAGAACATACGTCTTATCCTTCTTGTAACCAAAATAATTAAATCTAATCATTTTTTAAAAATTACAGAAATCCAAATAAATGATCGATGCATAATCATTTTAAAATAAATGCATTCAAAGATGATAAATAATTACATACTCGGTAAAAATAAATAAATAGAAAATTCCACATAACTGATGTTTTTCTTCGTGGCAGTGAGCTTTGGTTTTTGGTGATTTTTACATATCATGCTATAACTCAATGAATACTGTAGGTATTACCATGAACATACTTGGACATATACATATAGTTAATGTGCATCAGAACTAAAACTAAAAGAACTAAAAGGGTAAAATCACATTATTGGTTCTAACTCCAGAACAGAGGGTCATAGAACTTTCAGATTTGTACCAAACGATGCAGAATGGGTTATGGTTAGGATTAGGGTTCTACAATCTTCAAATGTGGTGTTATCACCAATGACCAATAGTTTTTCAGATCTCTGGAGGTCAAATTTGACATGTGGCCAAATTAACTTGTATAACACTGTTTGATTGTGTCAAACATACATATCACGCTATAACTTAATACTGGATATATTATCATATTACACACACTGATGCATATATACATATATCAAATTGTCAATATTGCAAAAGGTCAAAGTCACAAAATAGGGGCAAGATTAGACATTCTGTGAATACTGGTTTTCTTGTTGGTTTTGGGTGACTTTTCTCTTGTTGGTTTTGGGTGACTTTTCTCTTGTTGGTTTTGGGTGACTGTTCTCTTGTTTGTTTTGGGTGACTTTTCTCTTGTTGGTTTTGGGTGACTGTTCTCTTGTTTGTTTTGGGTGACTTTTCTCTTGTTGGTTTTGGGTGACTTTTCTCTTGTTGGTTTTGGGTGACTGTTCTCTTGTTGGTTTTGGGTGACTTTTCTCTTGTTTGTTTTGGGTGACTTTTCTCTTGTTGGTTTTGGGTGACTGTTCTCTTGTTGGTTTTGGGTGACTGTTCTCTTGTTGGTTTTGGGTGATCTTTCTCTTGTTGGTTTTGGGTGACTTTTCTCTTGTTGGTTTTGGGTGATTTTTCTCTTGTTGGTCGCTCATTTTTCAGTCCTGTTAGCAGTGACTCAGTCCAAACTGCTTCAGAATGACTGATGTGCTCGGTGTGTGTCAGGTTCTATTGAGATTAGACGGGAAAATATTTGAGCTCATTCATCTCCTACATTAACAGGATCTGTCATGTGACTGTTGCAAACATGTACATTGCGATGTCGATGCTCAAAAATACTGTGCAGGTCTCGTGCAGTAAGTTTAGGTGAAGTGTGAGGCTGCGTGGCTTCGCTGCTATCCTTTTAACTGCTCTTTGTCTGTATTAAAGATGGATAGTTGTAGATGCATGTGACACACACACACACACACACACACACACACACACACACACACACAGTGGAATCTGCCATCTCTTTGTTTCCACCTTCATTTATTTTCCCTGGTTTTTCTACACGTTGCATTTTGTGTGTGAGGGAAAAATGGGGAGATACACACACACACACACACACACACACACACACACACATACAGAGCTTCAATGAGCAGAGTGTGTGTTGTGTGACGAGGGTGGGGGGTGTTTTTTTTTTTTTTTTTTCTAGAGGAAAAATAAATCCTATGAAGGCGGATTTCCTGGGCTTTGAACTACCTTTTCTCCCTCGCCACCTTCATCCATGATCAGTTCGTGTTCTGCCAGTGTGTAAGGAACCACTTCACATGTTCTTCATGTGCAACTGGAAGAACGTTTGTCTGCAGTGACATTTACCATCACTATGTTTTTATAACCTGCATTAATGACAGACCGCTGGATCTACCCACCGATATGTTAGGCACTGTAGGGTTCTATGCAGGTATGGTTCTGTACAGGCACTGTAGGGTTCTATGCATGTACGGTTCTGTACAGGCACTGTAGGGTTCTATGCAGGTATGGTTCTGTACAGGCACTGTAGGGTTCTATGCAGGTATTTTATTTTTTTAATTTTTAGTTTTAGTTTAGTTCATGAATTCACAGATTTTGTGTTTTGAAATCCAATAATTTGCATATGAACCACATTCTGAATCCTGGAACAATGACCTTGGACATTATATTGTGATAAAAACAAATGTTTTAACTAATTATGTATTGCCGTTTGGACACTGGATCTAAATCCGTACAATAAAAACTCTCTTCAATAGTATCCTCCATAGCGACAGTCCCCATGGTTACTTCCTGCCCTCCGTCTGAAATTGTGATGTCATAGAATCATAGAATCCTTTTCTGGCGTTGGACTTTGGTGTTTGGCTGCTGCTGTTGTCCACCTGTGTTTGTGTGTATGTGCGTGCGCTTCCATCGTATTTGCGTCACTACGGTGCTTTTAAAAGGTGTGCTTTATTCCCCACGTGAGCTGCATCTACTCTGAACTCTGGCTCGGTGAGTTCGTCAGGCTGTTGCACATGTTTTCATTTGAAGCTGCACAAACACAAGTTCAACGAATTGTCTTTTGTATTAGTTTGATCTGGTTAGTACTCAATCGCACACACACAGACTTCTCCAATAGTTTTGGAATGAATGTAAAAAAAAAAAAAAAAGTCAAGCTCCACTTGGAGACATGTTCCAGACAAACCCAGGCTCTTATCATGTGCTCAGTCTGCTTTTTGAGCTTCACTGGAATCTCACAGCTGCGTCTGCACCTAAATGGAAGCGTTCTCTGAGCAATTTACAGCTTCACTTTCTCCAAATCTGTATCTTTTACACACACACACACACACACACACACGTGCTTGACATATGTCCTCCTCGTCCTTCAAATTCATTGTGCGGTGACACTCCCCATCAAAACCCTCTGACTCCACTTTAGTCCCCACTGGCTCATGTTTCATTAAAATCATGTGTAATGTTGGCTTGAAAACATCTAATAAGCACTATTCACCAGCGCAACAAGGCCGCATTCAGCTCCATCATTTCTGGAAGTTATCTTCTCTAAAACGGAGTGGGGAATCCACAAAATGTCAGCATGATAGATGTGTGCTCCTCCACAAACTGAAATAAAAGAAGGAAAAAAAAAAAGGTCTAAATTACTGCCATTGGCTGTTGCTCTGATGTTTTCGCTCTGGTCTAGAAACGGTCACAGATATAGAAATGTTTGGATTCACAGAAACAAAGCGACGCGTTTGAGTTCCACTTACCTGGACTCAAGTGTTTGCCCCAGATTTAATCCCATATTGGCTACATTACTATCATGTTTTCTTTTAAATTCCACATTATTTACCATATTTTCTGGACTATAAGTTGTTCTGGAGTATTAATCCTATTCACATTTACATGCAAAGGCTGAAATATGACTGATTTAACGAAGCACATGGTGACACACAGTGTTTACTAAAGCTTCTGTGAAGAGCTAAGTAGCCTAGCACTGTGCTAATAGCACTAGCCTAGCACTGTGTAAATAGCACTAGCCTAGCACTGTGTAAATAGCACTAGCCTAGCACTGTGCTAATAGTTAATAGTGAGTTTGTTTAATAACTACAGATAAGCAGCTGATGTATGTGGATTCCTCAACTGGTGACATTAGATGTGGTGCTAGCTTAATAATAATAATAATAGTATCTTAATGTTGGGGGGGGGTGTGCAATTTTGTGTGTGTGTGTGTGAGGGGGACTCATATCCCATACAACTTATTAACCTGTTATTATTAATATTGTTATTAAGCTAGCACTACTGCTGTGTGTGCCCTGCTTCTGTTACCTGTGAACAGAGGGTGTAATTAAATCAGAGGTGGGTAATTCCAGGTCCATCATAAAGTCCAATCAGGAATTGGTTCAAACCTGTTCACTGAACCAACCCATTTTGATGAGCACAACGCCTCATCCAGGTAAATGGGATAATTGGTAGAATCACCTGTGTTCAGTGAACAGGTTTGAACCAATAAATGGTTGGAGTTTGACTTGATGGACCTGGAATTATCTAACCCAGACATGTCCAAAGTCCGGCCCGGGGGCCAAATGCGGCCCGTGGTCAATTTTCATCTGGCCCGCAGCCTCTGTCATAAAATCAATAATGCCTGGCCCGCGTGTAGAATTACTGCAGTGTGACGCAGAGATCCGTGGTCAGCACCAGCAGTTTACTCTGGCCAACTTTTACCGACAGCTGAATAAGGACAGGTTTCCAGAGATTCGAGCATTTGGTAAGAAAATGCTAAGCTTGTTTGGGTCGACGTATTTGTGTGAGAAGACATTCTCGGTTATGAACTTAAATAAGAGCCATGTGAGGACACAGCTTTCGGACTCTCACTTACAAGACATTTTGCGCATCAATACTACTGCCTTTGAGCCAGACCTGGCCTTTGTCCTGCACTCCAGATCTCAGTTTCACCCATCACACTAATGCGGACAAGTCATCATTTTTCATTGATTTAATTCTGAATCAGAGTGCGCCGCTAGTGCGCATATCACCACCGCGTGTCCTGTTCCCGGGTCGCCAAGCCAGAGAGAGAGAGAGAGGTGAGAGAGAGGTGTGCCAATCAACATTTATAGTTACTGTCATATTTTAAATGAACCCTGCACTTGTTGATATGACAATTTCTCTGTTATTGTGTTTAAAAATTCTGTAAATATTAAACTGCCATGGTGAGATTTTTTTTTTTATGTTTCAAATGTAATTTGCACCCAAGAGTACAATTACTTCTCTTCAACTGTTACAAAAAAAGTTAGTGTTAAAAAAAAGTGAAGTTAACTGAATATTTAATTTAAATTTTCAATGTCAATTGAATTTTGATATGCATGTTTGAAATGAACCAAAACATATGCTTAAGATAGCTGAAATTAAAATAAAAAAGCAAATGTGAAACACAGAATGGCTCGCTGAAATGTATTTAAATTAATTGCTGTTATATGTAAAGAACGTTCGCCAAGGATGGCCCCCCTACATTTTTAACACACCATATCTGGCCCTCATTGCAAAAAGTTTGGACACCCCTGATCTAACCTGACTGTCGCCAGATGGTATCTCACAATACCATCTGGGACCCTTCCGCAACCAATCCGTTTTCAAAGGAGGGACCTTATCTAAAATCCTTACATGTGATTAGATGAAAATTCTGTCAGTCATCTTGATTGACACGCCGCTTCAGCAACTCACGTTGAAGTCAAGTCGCCTAATCAGTGAAAACGGTTTTCATCAGGTACATACACATCAACAGAAGGGGTTCAAACTTAACATTAATACATAACATTTATTTATAACCTTCATCTACTACGATGCCCACCAAGTTCTTCTGGTAAACATCTGAGGAAAGCATGGTTCTACATTTATCCTTCAGTCACAATTCAGGGCTAACAGACACTAACTGTGGATGTGGTTGTCAATTCTTCCTCCCAGTTCCATTACTGTCAGCCCAGGTTTACCAGCCTCTCTGACTTGGTCCTGTGCCAACACAACCAGGGGGGGTACCACAGTAACCATGGACTTTCTTTATCCACCAGTGAAACCATCTGATAGATCAAACTGTTGACAAACCTGGTCAGAAGAGTATAAACAACTCTCCCAAAGTCGTCCTCTGTTCATCTTTTAAGGAATGAACATGGGGTAGACAAACACTAGAAATAGTCCAGTCCATATGGACCCTGGGATACCTAACACACGCTGCCATTGTTGTGTATCTGAAAAGACTACACTGCGGTTGCTTCTGCTTTATGTCACACCAGCCAAAATACCGCCCAGTCACGGGGTAGTCCCACCCTGCGACACTGATTGGCTCCTTTTGTTTTGAAGAAAACTTGAACCATACGGTACTCAGATGGTTGTGTGAGTGTAGAGAAATACAGCCAAATGACGTGATTTACCCACCTCTGAATTAAACAGCTGCATATACGTGTGGTACCAAAACATGGTACCAAAATTCACATTGGATTTCGGTCTGGTTGCCACCATTAATGTCTGCCCTGGTTCCGTACCTATACTAAGATTCGATACCCAACCCTAACTGGAACTACATGGGTTTACATTACACTTTTGAATGATACTCCTATAAACGTCTGAAAAACCACCTCGTGAGGACATCACCATTGGTAGTGGTCTTTGACCCCTGATCTGATGTCTTTAATGTTAACTGGGCCAGAAGGTACTCCTGGACTAATACTCAGGTACTGGATTGTAACTTAATCGGGCACAGACGCAACCGGTGACTCATAACAGAAGTCTTACATATCAAACCATCGAGATAAGATCACATTTTTACACATTAAAGGAAGTACATTGTTGACAGAAGTGTGTTGGTGTAGACTAGTTGTTGTAACCAGGAAGCTATTTCAGTTCTTTGGTGGATTCAGAAGATGTTGAATTACCTGTTACCCATATTAATGACATAAAGTTAAACAAAGAGTTAAATAAAGCAAATTACTCACAGTAATAATAGAAAACACACTATAAGGAGACACGCAAAAAACCAAATGTTTGATTAATAAAGTCACTAATACCATTGTCTGCATTCATTGAAAAAGTATCGAAATAAATGTTGGTACCAGTACCAAATATTGTTGGATCCATCAAAGCCAGTGTTGAAGTTTAGTTTCAGTTTGTGTGTGCAGCTGGTGGAGGTTTGGTCGGAGGTGGAGAAGTTCTTTGAAGAAAAACAGGAAGTCATTCTGTTCTTTTGTTTCCTTTTTGCACTTGATGTCAGACTGTAGTGGACACCTTTTGTTGCTTTATTACCTTCACTCCTGTGTGTGTGTGTGTGTGTGTGTGTGTGTGTGTGTCACACGTTTTCCATGGTTTCAAAAGACAAGTGTCATGTTTATACCCCCCCCCCCCCCCCAAAAAAAAAAAAAAAAAAAAAAAAAAAAAAACTAACTTTAAATCTTGAAGCTTCTATTCTATATCTTTGTTAATCATATGGGGGGGCTGTGCTGTAATTGCCAGCACAGTTGCGTGCCCCAGTTTTTGTGATCTTTGTTTTGGGTGGGCCGCTGTTTATTGTTGGGTCTGCCAGTCATTGTCTCAGGGAGCTCAGATTACAGCCTTTTTATTTCAGGCTGAGCTGGAATGTCCTCAGCTATTTTGGACCCGACTGACTGACACTGCTGCTGGACTGACTGACTGACTGACTGACTGACACTACTGCTGGACTGACTGACTGACACTACTGCTGGACTGACTGACTGACTGACACTACTGCTGGACTGACTGACTGACACTGCTGCTGGACTGAATGACTGTGTTTTCATTACTCTTGGAAATTCATAAAATGTAAATATTTCTGTAAAAAGTTGTCATGGAAACGCCTGAATTAAAAAAAAAAACAAAAAACACATTCCTGCGGAATCTGAAAGAAAGTCTTAAAACGTCTAAAACTCAGAAACGGAAATTTTAGGTCTTAAAATGTCTTAAAACACCAATATTTTCATCCCAGGTCTAAAATTTAATTTACTGATTTTTTATTTTTTTTTTTCGTCCGCTCTGTCCATTCTGACAGAAGAACAAAGTGCCTGTCTACTGTCGGCTCATGAAAACTAATTACCATATTTTCCACAATATAAGACACTGTTAATGAATTTTTTTTCCACATACTGTATAAGGTGCATTAAGCAAAGTTAAAATGAGATAAAAAGTCTGAACATACAGGTGTACAGGTACATTATTCTGACACTGACAACACACTGGGTTTTATTCTATAATTATTAATGGACTTGGATTAGATACATTTTATTTTTATTTATTTCTATTAATTATTTATCTTGTATTTAATTACTTTATTAATTGATTTATTTTCATTTTTATTCATTCATTTTTATTAAATTTTAATTTATTTTTATTCATTCATATTTCTCTTTTTATGTATTTAATTTTTATTAATTTATTTGTCATGTCTTATTTAATTTATTTTGCATTTTATACAAATATTCTTTTGTAATGGTTTTATATTTTTTTAATTTTCATTTATTTTTTATTATTACAGCTACATTCAGATGACACTAAAACGAGTGTCGACCACTAATCTGTTTGTGTTTGTGTCGACACCACACAGCTGTTATTTACTCCTGAGGAGTTTTTCGTATTGCAATATACAGTATATTGCAGGATTAAAAAAAATAAATCTGTTTTTTTCCCCCCTAATATCGTGCACCCTCAGTCACAAGTGACATAAATTCATCTTTGACAGGCTTACACACACACACACACACACACACACACACACACACACACACACACACACACACACATTAAAAACAACATTCAAGTGTAATCGGGCTAAAACAAGCTGTAACAGTTAATCTAAAGCAACAGAGATTCTGTTCTGTTTGTCCATTATTAATTTGTTGTGTAAAATTCAATTGAAATTCTAAGTTTTTATGGGTTTTTATTTTAGTCTTTCCAAAGACTGTGCTCTTGTGTGTTGGTGAGCGTTAAATAATTCATCTGCAGCATTAGCTCAGTAGCAGCTCTGCGTTTAGCACTGATGTGATCAGTGGTCTGTGCTGGAGAATCTCACACAGACACAACGCCCAAGGGAAGAACATGCACAGGCTGCCGCCGCTGCTGCCGCCGCTTCTGCCGCCGCTTCTGCCTGGCTTATGATTCCATGCAGGAAGAATGGCCGCTAACAAGTTGAACCAGTTCTGGGATCAGTTTCCATACAGCTCCAAACCTGTCTTAACTTACATCTAAAGCCGAACTCATACCCTCCGTTAACTAGGGAAATGGATGTTTTCATCCAGTCCTAGAGGTAGATTCACTCGACAGTTAGCAATCCTGTGAGCTCCAGGCGAAACGGAGCAATACCACAGGAAGTTGAGGGGGTAGTAGAGAGACCGATGATTTGGGCCTTTTAGTTAATTGTGATTTTGACCTTTGACCTTTACTCATGGATCATTGCAACTGATGTGCATTAGATATATGTATATGCTTATGTAGTTTCATGGTGAGATCTACATTATTTATTGAGATATAACATAATATGTCTGTGCAGACACACACATGGAGATGTCTTTATTATATATATATATATATATATACAAATTACAAATGTAAACAAATAAATAAATAATACTTATGTTAAAAATACATGAAACATAAATTTTTAAAAAGTAAACACATCTTCAAATATTTGAGAAATACTTTTTTCACTTTGCACCCGTTTCCCTCATGCTTTATGGGGACTTCTGGAAAAAAAACGAATTCATGTATTTATAGGCCACATCATTTCTATTTTACTAGTGGGGACATTTATTTATATTGAACCCTTTTGGGGACCTGAATTTTGGTCCCTATAGTGTCAGAGGTCCCCATGATGTGACAGTGTGACCATATCAATGTCCCCATAAAGATAGGAATATATATATATAATGATGACACACACAAGATAATTCCAATAATTTCACCTAACATTTGTTTGGTGAAATTAATGATAAATAAATCCCCTAATCATGATAGTCTATAATAATTTACATCAAATGAAACTTATTTATATTCATTCTTCTACATTATAATTAAATGTTAATGTATTCAGATAATGTGTGTTTTTATTATAGTCGATTTCTACCATCCTTGAGCAGCAAAATATTAAATGTTGTGCCCTTCATCAGTTTTGAGTTGGAACAGCAGTGAAGGTCCAGGATGACAGAAGCAGTTTAATAAACAGAATATGTAAATAGGGTGGATGAGTTTCCAGGAAGGGAAGTGATGACGCAGTGGAAGGAGCCAGGGAGGACACAAACAGGATGCTGTCTTCTGTGGCTTCCTCTGCAACTTCTACATCAATTTTCCCATGAATTTAACTGAAAACTAAACATGCAAAAGACTGATGTTTTATTGATGAAAAGTGTTGAAACGTCACACAATCATTACAAGACGTGTGTGTGTGTGTGTGTGTGTGTGTGGTTTCTGACCTTTGACCTGCTGTGTTTTCAGGAGATGGTGACATTCTGAAGATAACCTAGACCCTGAATGGAGCTGAACTGGAAACTGGCCCAGGTGAGCATGTGGAGACACACACACACACACACACACACACACACACACACACACACACACACACACACACACACACACACACCCATGTCTCATGAGGACCAAGTTTGTAATCAAGTAGCCATAGGGTAGTGAGTGTAAACACTTTTTTTTTTCATGAAGTTAACATTTGAAACTGAAATACAATTTTAAAAAGATGAATTAATAAAAAGTAAGAATGACAAAATAAACAATTAAAAACAATACATAAAATAAATAAATTTAAGAAAGTAAACAGTTTGAAACCTTTGAAAAATAAGTTTCGCTTTGCACCCATTTCCCTCATGCTTTATAGATCTCATAAAGATTTATACTTTACTAATGGGGACAGACATTTATATTCACTTTTTTTGAATTTGGATCATTTTGTTTGTTGGTATACAAATATAAAAATGTGTAAATTTCATTATTTCTAACTAATGTTATTATTTTACTAGTCCGAATGATTGCAGATCAAATCAGGCTGGATGTGGCCCCTGAATAAAATGAGTTTAAGACCCCTGCTGTAAACCCGTATTGCATCTGGACAGTTTTACTAATATCGTAGGGACGTGCACAGATAGACCAGCGTTCTCCAAAACACACGGATCTCATTCCAGAGTGGAAAAGTGTGGAATGGAAGGGAGCCATTATGCAACTCCAGCTCTGCAAAAACAGGCTGGGACATGCAGATCAGTGCCCCCCCCCCCCCCCCCCCCCCCCCCCCCACACACACACACACACACACACACACACACACACATATATGCACACACACATACACATATACACACACACACATACACATATATGCACACACATACACACACATACATACACACACACACACATATACATATATGCACACACATACACACACATACACACACACACACACATATACACACACATATACACACACACACACACACCGCTCACAGAACAGCAGGCGCAGACACTCGCTCTCTGCCATAAATCTGCTGGCCATGCTTGTTGTCCGTCTACCTTTCATCACCCTCTCTCTAAATCTGCCCATCTCACTCTGGTTGCGACTCTCTGCCTCTCTCTGCCCTCCCTTCACTCTTCCTTCCTTCCTTCCTTCCTGGATTCTGTCCTAAGGCTCACCTCTGCAGCAGTGGAGAAAGATGACATCAGCCCTCAGTCAGCCGTACATCCTGAAGCAGAGCTGGGGCTGCTGCCAGTCTTTCAAAGAAACACTCCTGACACACTGTTTACAACCATAGGTTCTGTTCGGCCAAACTTGCACTATGTGATAGAGGTGTACAATAACATTAATACCATAATGTTGTGATATTTATTGTTCATGTACAGAAATGTGAATTTCATCTTCTAAGAAATCTGTTCCTTAACTCATAAAGACCCAGGGCTACATTTGTGGGTACTGTAGGTATTTTAACCTTTTTAAAGGGACAGTTCAGTATTTTTCTCATGAATCCGTTTGTCATCGCCATCTTTACTCTGGTGCACCCACAGTGACTTACCCCCCACAGTGTCCTGTGAGCCCAGTTCTGGTCCCAATTTGGCCAAAGCAAAAGTAGTCCCGGCAGGTTTCATGGGGTCAACAGTTTAAAACGCGTTTCTTCTTTAAACCGTATGTGTTGGAATGAGTGATTTATTTACATAACAAAACCATCACACAACATGAACTCACACCTCATAATTTCTTGGAGCTACTTTCTTTCAATAGTGATCAATGCGCTAGCGTTGTGACTGCTAACAGCTGGGCAAGGCAAATTTATTTGTATAGAACATTTCATGTACAGGACAACTCAAGATGCTTTACACAAAAACAGAAACAGAAGAAAATTAAAATGATAAAGCTGCATTAAAAGACAATTAAAATCAAGACATAAAAACATTTTAAAGCAAGCATTTTAGCAAACTACGTTCATCAGTTTTTCGGCAGTGTTTGTAGCTGCTACATGCAGGCGCACAGCTGTTAGCAGTGACAACTGTTTTGAAAAGTGGGGAAAAATGCAATTTTGACTTTTCAAAGGGGTGGGGGGGGGGGGGTTATTTAAGAGAGAGAGGGGTGGTCCCATTGACAAAATCGCTTGGTTTTATACCTTTACTCATCACCCAAGTGGATGTGCTGAAATTCTCACTTTGCATTTGATCACCCCATGCTATTATTATGCTCTACCTTGTTAGCCTAGCCGCACTATCTCTATTCATTCCATGTATGGGTCTACTGGCGCTTCATAGTCAGGGGAGGCGGGGCTAAAAGGTTGTCTTTCAAATCCTCTGTATGCAATAGGACGGTACTACAACCAAATTGTGTGCGGTGGGTTATATTTTCTAGGAGGTCCATGCAACTCTCTGTGACGGTGGCTAAAGAATCTGCGATGCACCTGCGACACGTCGTAGACGACTTGGCTTCGGAGTATAAATAGGCCTTTAGTCCACATCCACCCATGCAGCCGCTGACTGGCTGCTTCTGGGTGGGAGTAGAAAACAGCTTTGACCTTTAAGGTGAACTACGGTGATTTCCTTTAACGTGAACTCTGGAGGGGTCAGATACAGGGCAGTGCCGGAGCAAGAAAACAAGAGCAGGGTCCCCAGTACTGTTCCACCCATGTAGGGAGGAAGGGGAGGGAGGGAGAAACGGGGAGGGTTGTTAAAGGGTAGCCCTGCACAAACTGCAGCCGAAACTGACGGGAAGAAAGAACGGATACAGTCTAGTGTGGAAAAGAGGGATACTTGTACTTCTAGTTCCACAAAGCTGAACTCCAGCTGGATTTTATTTAGTTGTATGAGCCTGCCTCACACATTTAGACAAAAAAAAAAACAAACATTGAATTTGTTCTTTGCTGGGACAGTACCTACTGGAACTTCCAGACCATGTAGAGACGTGCCTGAGCATGAGCATGTACTAGAAGGGCTTTTGTGTACACGGTGTACGTGCGCTGCTGCTGCTGCTGCTGCTGCTGCTGCTGCTGCTGCTGCTGCTGCTGCTGCTGCTGCTGCTGCTGCTGCTGCTGCTGCTGCTGCTGCTGCTGCTGCTGCTGCTGCTGCTGCTCAGTGTGGTATCATGGTAGCGGCAGGCTGGCTGAACGCAGGATGACCCATCTCCCCTGAGGCTCCAAATCACTACATCATCATCAGTCGCTCCTCACAGTGGAACAGATGAGATTTCACTCTCCAAGCACTGAGGCTGCTCTACTAACTGGATAGAATGCCCCATAAATCTGTAGGAATCTCCAATCTACTCTCCTCCAGACGTCACTTCATTTATAACCTCACTTTATGAACGTCAGTCTGGAGGATTTGGTTGTTTTTGTCATAACTTGATACTAATATCTCAAGGGCTTCTGAGTGGAGTAAGCTGAAACACATCCACACGTACAAGCTGATTACATTTCACCACACTGGAATAGCAGACTCTGTTACCGTTTGTCATTTTGTTCTTCCTCTACATGTGTTTAGGGCTGTATCAATTGGTCGACAAAAATCGATAAGTCGACAATGAATTGCATTGTCGACTATTGTCGCTAGACATGTTTTTCCAACAGAGTGAGACATCTCACTTGATTATAATCTTTGCAGAGAGTCGCTCATGCGCAATGTAGTATCTCTATAGACGCTTTCTCAGTGTAGGAACCTTGTGTAACTTTTTCGTTCCTGTGTTCCCACAGCATAGGAACGACATCAGGTACTACCCTAAAACTTTTTAGGGTAGGCATTTTAGTCCAGATACGGTGACTCCACTTTTTATAACATGCATTGTATTTTTATTATAAAATGAGCTTAAGCGTTATGCCAGATGCTGTATTTTAAAGTAAATGCATGGAGTCTGTAGAAGAGAGGCACCATGGAGTCAAGCTGGGAATATTTGACCAAACCTGTCAGGCTGCAAAGGTGTGCAGGCTCTATAAGGTGGTCAATCAAAATGGGGACATTGGTGGACATTTGTTCATATTTATTGCATTAATTGTCATCATTTTTATTTTCTAATAGTAAGTAAAGAAGGCGTCACTTTACGCCGCCCGCTGACTCTATACTTCCAGTTTCAGGGAAGTCTCTCCAAAAGTTACACTGAGCCTATCAAGACTACTACAGTAGCACATTGGATTTGCTGCCGCTAGGGGGGGGGGGGGGGATTTTTGCTAAAATCTTCAACCCTATAACCAAAAAACACTGGTACAGGGATGAGTCTTTGTTACGGGGTTGAAGGTTTGACTTTTGTTATACCAGCCTCCAGTGTTCACCCCATTCAGAGAATCATCCAATAGCACTTTGTTACCATTTGTCATTTTGCGTTTCCTCTACATGTGATGGATATTTGTGTTTTTTTTAGGTGCTGATATGCGCTGAAGATGAGCGGCATTCCAGACAACTCGTTAGAGCCGTTGTGCTCTGATCGCAAGCGTAAACTGTCCACCTGTGATACGCCGGGCTTAGGGTAAGTACAGGAGCTTCTCTTAAGTGACGTCTGATCAATAATCCACCTTCTGCTGATGTATTTGATGGACATGAGTGAGTGCACGCCAGCATCTGGTTCAGAGGTGGTCAAAGTACTCGCATTCTGTACATTCTGTTTGATCAGGTCATAATATTTAGTTTTGTTAGTATTAGCAGGAAATTTAGGAAAAATCTCACAATTGAAATGAAGTCATCATTTTAAGATTTTTAAAAAACAGAAATGTGAGATAAAATGTCAAAATTCTGAAAAAAAAATTTCAAATTATGAAATGGTCATAATTTTCATATAGAATGTCACAATTTCTCTCCTCCACTGATTTTTCTACTGTCACATCTGTTTATTTTGAAAAAAGTAATGAATCTATTCTGAGAATGTAAAGAGTATAAAGTACATATATTTATATAAATGTAAAGAGTATAAAGTACATATATTTATATAAATGTAAAGAGTATAAAGTACATGTATTTATATAAATGTAAAGAGTATAAAGTACATATATTTATATAAATGTAAAGAGTATAAAGTACATATATTTATATAAATGTAAAGAGTATAAAGTACATATATTTATATAAATATAAAGAGTATAAAGTACATATATTTATATAAATGTAAAGAGTATAAAGTACAAATATTTCTATAAATGTAAAGAGTATAAAGTACATATATTTATATAAATATAAAAAGTATAAAGTACAGATATTTAGGGAGTAAAAGTAAAAAGTTTCCAGAAAAATCAATACTCAAGTCAAGTACAAATGTCTAAAAAAAAAACCTAGTTAAGTAGAGTAATGAAGTACTTTTCCTTGGTTACTTCCACCTGTGCTGTGGTTCAACTCTGGGCTGAGCTGTGTCCATATGCAGGCTCCATACGGCCAGGGGGTATGTGGAGGTGAAGTTGTCATAGCAACATGCCTAATCCTCTCGCTGCCCCGGCAGGTGTGACAAGCGTCGGAGGGAACAGGAGAGCAAGTACATCGAGGAGCTGGCTGAGCTCATCTCTGCAAACCTCTCCAACATCGACAGTTTCAACGTCAAACCAGACAAATGTGCCATCCTGAAGGAGACTGTGAGGCAGATCAGACAAATAAAAGAGCAAGGTACCTCCTCTTCCTCCTCTTCCTCAGTACCACCCACCAGCACTCGGACTTGTACACTTATTTTTATTTTTTTTTTCAAGGTGGTACTTTTGAGATTGAACAGAGAAAAAAAAAAAGTTCACCCGAATTACAGCTGCACATGTTGTTTAAACACTCACATGGCAGGTCCTGCAGTTATTTTAATTGTATTTTTTTCGTTATATATACACACACACAGTAATTTTCATATCACAATATATATCGTAAGGTAAAAAAGGAATCGCAGTGTCATTTTTTCCCTAATATTGGAATATGGTGCAGCCCTATAGTCTGAATGTCCTCCAGTGCCTGTGGAGGATAGATGATGCTCCTGATGAAATGGGATGTTTGGTTCATGGCGAGGCGGCTCCACGCTCGCATCCAGTCGAACTGTGTTTGTATTTACTGGGGGTAAATGAACACCAGTAATGGAGACCAATCCTCGGTGGTCATGGCTGAAGGCTGTCGGTAACGGTGTGTATCTGTTAATGCCAGTCCCTCTTTTCCTCTGGGAACTACGAAATCAGACCTTACAGAGGGTCGCTCCTTTCCCCAGGCCATTTTTCAATTATTTTACAGACCCGACATGATTGGATACGCAAAGGAGGATATTTTATTTCACCGGTTTTTGCTTGGGTAGTGATTAGATCTGTGAGGTTAAGTGGGTAACTGAGAGAGAGAGAGAGGGGGGGGCAATCATATTGGAATCTACCCAGAGGGTCACAGCTGGCTATTGCTGGCCCCAGCGTTATGCAGCTAGGTTGCTATAGTTACAGGATGAGAACGATGGAGATGGAGGGCCTTTTTTTTTTATTTTTTAATTTTTTTATTCCTTTCTTTTTTCACCGTTTTATTTTTTTGTACATACATATTTCCGCCCCCTATTTACAGATCTTTTCCTCTTCCTCAAAGGCTTTGTTGCCAGTCTTGTCTTTTATGCCAGTACTGCTCTTTCTTCTTCTTTTGCAGTTCAGTTTAGTTAAATGGTCATAAATAAATCCAGCACTGTACTATTTCTCAGCTCCCCTGGTGTCTCTTGCACACAGATTAACCTGCTATATGGGGTGGTATCGAACAAAGCCTCAGACACATGCTGGTTTTAAAAATAGAAAGGCATGCCAGACAGGCATCTGTGAGTTATGATGACCTCTGGTGGCCGAGAGTGTGGAAGCAGCGATGGCAGACGAGCAGACTCGATGCCTTTTTAAATAGGAATGAGAAATATGATTAGGGCAAATGTTGTACAACAGTTATCACAAGTTAAAAACTGTTAATTATGGTGAAAATGCTACATCTGTGTACTTCTTTTGTGGATGCTGCCATTTTTAAAAGGATTTGCATTGTATTCTGGGAAATTTTTTTGTACCACTCCATTTGGAATCTGCCTCTGGAAAATCTGCATTTGAAGGGGTACAAAGCCCTTCCCCCTCTGCCTTAACCTGAACTGATACACCCCGACCCCACCCAGGGCTCTACACTAACTTTTTTTTCCAGGAGCACACGTGCCCCTAAGTTAAAAAATTTAGGAGCACACAAAAAAATAGGGGCACAAGTAGATTTTAGTTTTAAATGTTTATTTATTTACAGTGCAGTACTTACGCACAGATACCAACATTGTTGAATGACTGCTGTCATTTGTGTTAATTTAGAGCAGACCATAACATAACTTTGTATTATGGGATGTTTTGTCCTTTGATACATTTTAGAACGTTGTATTGGCTGCCTTGTTATTAGATCCATTTTAGAATGATTAACCCTTTAACTCCTGAGACTGAGACACAGTAAAAAATAAAATAAGATAAAATAAGCAACACAATGAACAAAAAACAGTCAAAGTGATCAGTAAAATGAACAAAAATGAATAATAAACCAACAAAATAATATGTAACATGAACAAAGTAAGACACTAACAGAACACAATTAAAGAAAAATAATAAAATAAAAAAAACAGAAAAATAAACAAAATAAGCAACATCAACAGAAACTAATATATATTCACAAAATAAGAAATAACGTGGAAAAAAGGCAAAAAACAAAAACCCACAAAACCCAAAATGAAGTAAAAAAAAAAAAAAAAAAAAAAAGGAATAAATAACTAGTGTTGTAATTTGGTTCCAGTAGTTTTAGTTTGGGCTTTTTCTTTTTCTTAATCACTTGCTTTTCGACACCTGTACATCAGTTCCATGAACAAAATTCTCAGTAAAATAACAGTTAAAAAAACACTTGAATTTGTCTGAATTTTTAAACTAAACCATCCACTCAGAACGTGTCAGCGCTGACGCATCAGGAGTTAAAGGATTCATCTTTCAATATGTGCCGTGTTCGTCTCTATGTGGAGCTGTTCACACACTTTTAATTCATTTCTAGTAGGTTTTCATTAACTCCTCAGGTCTGTGTGTCTTATTGTTGCTGCAACAAACACTCGCACATGTGTGACTGTTTTGTTTTCCTCGTTCGCATGATGAAATATTTGCTCGCAAATGCGAGTGAAATGGGCGCACTGTAGAACCCTGACCCCGACAGATGGACACGCAAAACTGAGGTGAAATGAGATTCAGCCTGAGTTTTCCCAATTAGGATGTAGTTTTCCATCTTTGTCACTGTGGGTGATGTTTGATGTAACTGTTTTCTAAAACTAATGCAATGTCTGTGATGTCTTCAGGAAAGAGTTCTTGCACTGATGACGATGTCCAGAAGGCGGATGTTTCTTCTACTGGTCAAGGGGTCATTGACAAGGACCATCTGGGACCACTGCTCCTACAGGTCAGGATGGAGACTAATGAGACAAATGGGACATGTCACATCTGACACAGGGTTCTCACCAGGCACTCATCAGGGTTCTTATAAAGGAACATATATTCAAAAATGGAATACAACAGCTCTGGCAAAAGGATATATATATATATATATATATATATATATATATATATATATATATATATATATATATATATATATATATATATATATATATATATATATATATATATATATATATATATATATATATATATCAGGGGAGCCAAACACCAGCTACTGGTTGACAGGGCAATTGCCCGAGATTGCAAGATGAGGAACACCAACCTGTGCACTGCCTGGATTGATTACAAGAAAGCCTATGACTCAATGCCACATACATGGATACTGGAATGCTTAAAACTGTATAACATCAACAGGACACTAAGACAGTTCATCCAGAACTCAATGAGGCTGTGGAAGACAACTCTGGAGACCAACTCAAAGCCAATTGCACAGGTGAACATCAGATGCGGCATTTACCAAGGAGATGCTCTGTCCCCCCTGCTGTTCTGCATAGACCTAAACCCCCTCAGCCAGATCATCTTAAAGAGTGGCTTCGGATACCAGTTCCGAAGTGGAACATCCATCAACCACCTCCTCTACATGGATGACATCAAGCTGTATGCCAAGAATGAGCGTGACATTGATTCCCTAATTCACCTCACCCGGATCTACAGCAAAGACATTGGGATGTCATTGGGACTAGATAAATGTGGGCGGATGATATCTAGAAGAGGAAAGGTGATCACAACTGAAGGGGTTGACCTACCTGAAGGGAATATCACAGATGTGCAGGAAAGTTACAAATACCTAGGGATCCCACAGACAAATGGTAATCATGAGGAGGTAGCTCTGAAGTCAGCCACAGCCAAATACCTACAGAGGGTAAGACAGGTCCTGAAAAGTCAGCTGAACGGCAAAAATAAGATCCAGGCCATTAACGCCTATGCCCTGCCAGTAATCAGATACCCAGCTGGGATAATATCCTGGCCACTGGAAGAGATACAAGCCACTGATATCAAGACAAGGAAACTCCTTACCATGCATGGAGGGTTCCACCCCAAGTCCAGTGTCCTGAGGCTGTACACTAAGCGAAAGGAAGGGGGCCGAGGACTAGTAAGTGTCAGAACTACTGTCCAGGAGGAAACGGCGAACCTCCAGGAATACATCAAGAAAATGGCCCCCAATGACCAACTGCTAAGTGAATGCCTCAGGCAACAAAAGCCCAGTAAGGTCGAGGAACCAGAGGGACTATCATGGAGGGACAAACCCTTGCATGGCGTGTACCATCGACAAATTGAGGAAGTGGCTGATATGGAAAAGACATACCAGTGGCTGGAAAAGGCTGGACTAAAGGACAGCACAGAGGCGCTACTCATGGCTGCACAAGAACAAGCCCTGAACACCAGAGCAATAGAGGCCGGGGTCTACCACATCAGACAGGACCCCAGGTGTAGGCTGTGTAGAGAAGCCCCTGAAACAGTCCAGCACATCACAGCAGGGTGTAAGATGCTGGCAGGCAAGGCATACATGGAGAGGCATAACCAGGTAGCGGGCATACTGTACAGGAACATCTGTAGAGAGTATGGACTGGAGGTCCCAGGGTCAAGATGGGAGAACCCCCCAAAGGTGACAGAGAACAAACAGGCCAAGATCCTGTGGGACTTCCAGATCCAGACTGACAAGATGGTGATGGCCAATCAGCCTGACATAGTGGTGGTGGATAAACATGAGAAGACAGTGGTGGTGATAGATGTAGCAGTCCCCAGTGATAGCAACATCAGAAAGAAAGAACATGAGAAGCTTGAGAAATACCAAGGGCTGAAAGAGGAGTTAGAGAAAATGTGGAGTGTGAAGGCAACAGTGGTACCAGTAGTGATCGGAGCATTAGGGGCAGTGACCCCCAAGCTGGGAGAATGGCTCCAGCAGATACCAGGAACAACATCAGAGATCTCTGTACAAAAGAGCGCATTGCTAGGAACAGCTAAGATCCTGCGCAGAACCCTCAGGCTCCCAGGCCTCTGGTAGAGGACCCGAGCCTGAAGGAGACACCGCCCACGTGGGGCGAGAGGAACATTTTTATATATATATATATATATATATATAGTGTGTGTATACACCGTAATTTCCGGACTATAGAGCGCACCTGATTATTAGCCGCACCCACCTCATTCTAAGAGGAAAACCAATTTTGTACATACACAAGCCACACCTGTATATAAGCCGCATGTGCCCACATTAAAACATGTAACACAAACACAAAATTAACCCAAACCCGACTTCAAGTCCCGCGAATGAAACTAAATGTCCTTCATTAAAGTCCACAGTCCAAAAATCACAGCCGGCAAAATGAAGGGAAAATGATACTTAAGGTTTGATGCAGACCTGCAGAGTCCGGGTCCCGTTGAAAGTAATCCAAGGGAAAAAAAGTGTATATTTCCAAAGGTAAGGGAGGGAAAAATATATATCCACTATTGTCCACCGCGTCCACAAACAGGTGGCTGGTCGCTGCCTCGCCTCATCTATCACAGAGTCAGCGATAACTTTAATCTTTGGCAGAGAGTTCAGGTCAAACTCCTCCGTGCCAACGTGCAAAAATAATCCACAGGGTCTGGTCGAGCTTCTGTCTTCTCTCACACACCGCCGCGGGTTTTTCTTTAAGAAACTTTTTACCCCCTCTTCACCTTTTTTTTTGTTTGTCCCTCACCTTTACCGGTCCTACTTAAACCTGTCACCCCGCGTTTGTTCCGCCCCTCCTTTTTCATTCAGTCTTCCTCGACGCATATATTCCACCGGTCTAAATCTTACCTTTTCTACTCGAGCGCCGCTGGCGGCCATTAGAAAAATTACATAAATTGGCCGCATCACTGAATAAGCCGCAGGGTTGAAAGTTTGGGAAAAAAGTAGCGGCTTGTAGTCCGGAATTTACGGTATATAAAAATCTCACAATCTCCTCTTACCAGAGCTCTTGTATTCCATTTTTGAATATATGTTCCTTTATAAGAACCCTGATGAGTGCCTGGTGAGAACCCTGTGATATTAGGGCTGACACTAACGACTATTTTAACAGTTGACTAGTCACCAACTATTGAAACGATTAGTTGACTAGTCGGATAATTTCAAATTTTTTCTTTAATTTAGCATGAAGTTGGTTTAATTATGTGACAAATGATAATAAACACAAGAAAGATGAGTAGAATAAAAACTATGTTTTATTGAACATGTAAAAGCAGTTGGTCACAGTGCTGGGTGTGCACATCTGCCTCGTCTGCAGAAAGAGCTCCATGGCAGAGCATGAAATGGACCTTAAATGTCAGACCCAAACCGGCCTGGGTCTGATTCAAATGATAAAAAAATAAAATTATGCCCAAACCGGGTCGGCTCTCATCGGGTCCCATCAGGTTGAGTCAAATATTCCCAGCTCTAATCTTCTTCAGACTGCATTCATTTAATTTAAAATAGTCCTAGTCTGACATAACGCTCCAGCTCTGTTTTCTGGGTTAGGGTTGGTGTGAGTGAGATGTCTCACTCTGTCATCAATGAATTCCATTGTCTAGTATTTCTATTATTGATTTTAGTCGACAACGTCAACTAATTGTTGCAGCCCTATGTGACATGGGGAAAAAATGTCTTCAAAAGGCCCAGTTTTGTAACTCAGGTTTGTTGTTTGTTCATTGTACTTGTGCTGGTGTCAGGCCCTGGATGGGTTTCTGTTCGTGGTGAACCGAGACGGCAGCATTGTGTTCGTGTCAGATAATGTGACCCAGTACCTGCAGTACAAGCAGGAAGAACTCATCAACACGAGCGTGTACAACATCATCCATGATGAGGACAGAGAGGAGTTCCATAAGAACCTACCCAAGTCCAATGGTGAGACACTGGAGTGTGAGTGTGAGTGAAGACATGCAAACAGTGCATTATCAACCACTTTAAATGTGTTTTTTTTTTGGTCTTTCGTTCAGCTCCAAACGGGGCACCGTGGGGAGGAGAAGCACTCCGGCAGAAGAGCCACACCTTCAACTGTCGTATGCTGGTGAACTTTGGTCACGGTCATGGATTGTCGGAGGAAAGACCCGGGGCCCAACGCTACGAGACCATGCAGTGTTTCGCCCTAACTCAGCCCAGAGCCATGATGGAGGAGGGGGAAGGTACTTGTGTCCTGTGCATTTAGTTAAACTGAACTATTGCACGGCCAAAAATCAAGCCCTTAAAAGTTCCTGGGTTGATAAAGTGTTAAGAGGTTTTATATTTGACAGTCAGTGAAGTAAGAGTATGAAGTGTCTCTGGCCTCAGCAGCTCTGATTGGGTACACTTGGTTAGCTGTCTGGAAAAACATAAATAAACCAGTAGTAATCCACCAAAGGAAACCCTTCACCCCCTCACCCCCTCACCCCCTCACCCCCCAGCCGCTTTTGTGTCTAAACCGTAATCACAAAGTCAGGGAGCACAAAGGAAATGGGGTCTCCTGGATCCTTAAAGAGTCTTAAAAAATTCTTATTTTACAGTATGTGTTTTTTAACGTCTTAAATATTATTAGATTTCACTATTTTTTTAAGTGTGTCATTAAATTTCCCATAGGAGGTATTAAATGTCATCTGGGTAGCCTACGCGCTGAGCAACATTTTTGTTCAGCTCTAGTTTTTTATTTAGCTAGTGTCATTTGTTATTAGGACACTGAAAAAGTAGATGTTAGTTCTATCACAGAGCTGTGTCTAATAGAACAGGAATCACACTGCAGGGGGCAGTGTGTCCTTTTATCAGCATTTACGTCTTTGAGTCGAACAGACGAAGAAGAAGTGTTTGGAACAGACATACGTGAACATGAACCCAGACCAGGAAGTGACAGTTCAGTGATAAGTGTGTTTGAGGAGAACAAATACAACAGTTGGTCAAAAACAAGGAGTGAATATGAAGAGATATGGAAAGGATGTGGTAAAGACATGACGTTAGCAACAATGACGCTAACATGAAAGGGTTAAAGCAGACACGCTATGCTGCTATTTAGACAACAATGGTCCCCATGACAACATTCACCACAACGCTCACAAATGACGACAGCTTTGACTTTAGTGTCTGTGGGTCCAAACACAAGTGCTTTAGCTGCATTCACCACAACCGCTATGCTAACGGTAGAAATACTGTGGGTTCAACCGCTATGCTAACGGTAGAAATACTGTGGGTTCAACCTCTATGCTAACGGTAGAAATACTGTGGTTTCAACCGCTATGCTAACAGTAGAAATACTAGTAGTACATCATACATACTACATCAGTACTTCAATAAATGAATAAATACAGAATGAAAAAGCTCTAAGATAAAAAATAGTTCACAATAAACTATGATTAAAAGTTATTATGATTAAGATTAAAGAAGCAGACTTATTACATTTGATAAAAAGTATATAAGATAAAAAAAAGTGATATATAAATGAAAGAAATTCTGATTGTATTGTAAGACATTTATGAGCATTACTTCTACCAACTACATAGTCTAACAAAAGGACAAACTGTGTTCTAATGCAAAAAAGGTCATACAATAGTCAGTATGCACTTTTAGAAATGTTCTTTGAACTTATCGATAAATTAAAAAGCAATAGATACCTGTATGTAACTACAAGGAAACACTGAACCTTAATGTCACCATCTTAACCTGTGTGTTATCTGCTCAGACCTGCAGTCATGTATGATCTGTGTGGCCAGACGAGTGACTGCAGTGGAGAGGACGGAGAGGTTCAGCACCCGCCATGAACTGTCTGGTAAGATGCCAGACTACACTTCTGCTCACAGTCTTATTCACAACAGTCCAGTGGTACCGATATTTACATTCCCACAAGTGGTTTTGTAACGTCATTATTTAAAAGGTGAAGGTAGTGAAAGGTCTGATTGGTTCCAAAGGCCCCCCAACACTACTACCCCCTAAACCCTTTAAACATTATACAAGTGTAGACATTTAATATGAAATATGTGTTTGAAGTAAAAGAAAATTATTTATTAAACCTTTAAAATGAACAAGACATGCAAATCATTGACATACCCTTGTGGTTGTACACCATTTAGATGAAGATTGAGAAATTTAGATTTGCAGTTTTGATCCAAACTGTGTTAACATGGACGTGATTAAGACATGTTTTTTTTCACCGACACCAAACTCTATTTTTAGACTAACTCTATTAAAGTTCTAAACAACATCACACTTCAGTGGTAGTAAGTAGATCAGGGGTGTCAAAGTGTGGTCCTCGAGGGCCGGTGTTCTGCATGTTTTAGATGTTTCCCTCTTCCATTCCACCTGGAGGTCATTACATCATTATCAGTCTGATGAGGAGCTGATTATTAACTCTTTAAATGTCAGAGCTGATGCGTTCTGAATAGATGATTTAGTTTAAATATTCAGAAAAATTCAACCGTTTTCCTTTTAGTTTTGTGCATGGACAAGGTGCCAAAACCAAGATTTTTTAAAAATTTTTATTTTATTTAAACATTTTTTAAAGGCAAAATTAAAATTGCTGAGACCAAATTTCAATACTAGTTTTCTTCTTTCGTAATTTTTCCCCCTAACTTTTCCACATTAATTGTCATTTTGTAAATATTCATTAGTTTTTGTTGCTCATTTTGTTTATTTTTCTACATTTTGTTTATTTTTTATTGTAGTATTTTTCTTTGATTTTCTGCCATTTGTGTCTTTACTTTGCTCATGTTACCAATTATTTTGTTAGTTCTCAGGAGTTAAAGGGTTAAACTGAATCATATGGAAGAGGGAAATATCTAAAAGATGCAGGACACCGGCCCTCGAGGACTGGAGTTTGACACCTGTGGGGTAGAGGGTCCCTAAAGACAAACCCAAGTGTCCTCAGGTCTTCATGTCCTCAGATAGTGTGTCCACAGTTACTGATCTACACACATGGACCTGTGGGTTCAGAAGATGTCTGAGAACGAAGACCATAATAGTCTATTGTTAGACGCTCTGGAAATTCATTATTTCATTGCATTCTTTATTATAAAACATAATCCAGTATTTCATTACAAATGTAAATGAGGCTGTATGTAACAGCAACGCTTAGTCTACTAACAGGATGTAATGTGATGCAATAAGACTCCTCACTATAACTTATTTTCCGCACTATAAGGTGCATTAAGTGAAGTCTACAATTATGAGATTTAAAAAGTCAAAAGGATTTTATTTATAGTTTATTTAGCAGGGACAATGCAGTGAATATTATTACAAACATAACATGGCAAAGTCAAGACAGAACTTGTAGTTGTGGATACATAGGTTTATAGGCAGATGGCTCATTTATAAGCCCAGTCCCAGTCCCTACCTATTCTAATAAAAATATGACATAAAATATACAAATACATTTGAGCGAAAAAACATGCTTCCTATAGCTTCAAACCTTTATGTAAAAAGAAAAACAATACAACATGTGTGTGTGTGTGTGTGCATTTTGTGTTTTGTCTGTTTTCATGGTTGAATTTTTGGTTTTCCTTCAGCCAGTGTTTTACTTTTCTATGAAATGTGTTAGACTCGGTTTGTATTTTTATTTCACTTGAGAAAAATGAGTCTGTTACTGAAAAAATTTAAATTATGAGAAAAAGTAAAAATTCCAAGTCACTAAACGCAACCAGAATTAATCCATATATAAGGTGCTCTGCATTATAAAGTGCACTGTTGTTTTTGGAGAAAATTAAAGCCTTTTAAATGTGCCTTATATTCTGGAAAATATTTAACTTTTTTTTTGCCTTAATATTGTTGAGTTTCTAATGTGGCTCTTCTGTCGTAGGTAAACTCATTGAAATTGAGCAGCAAGCGTCTCTTCACACAACCATGCGTCCAGGCTGGGAGGACATGGTTCGGCGTTGCATGCAGATGTTCCTCCATCGCAGCGAAGGGCAACCATGGTCCTATAAACGCCACTTCCAAGACGGTAAGTCCTTTATGACCCCTGACTCTGAATCTGATCTGATTAATTTCATGGTTATTATTCATTTGTCATATTAATAGAATAGTCTTTATTGGTGTGGTGCTTCATCACTTACAGTGTAAGGAATAAAAAAAGTGCATACATCATCATCATCATCATCATCATCATCATTTGCCAGAGTCAAGGTCAAAATAACACAGATTGCTCATGTCAAACAACAACAAGCACAAATAAACAAACGGATAAAAACAGACACCAAACAGAACCAACCAAAAAATATATATGCCGTCTTTTTTGGACTTAGTCGCAGTTTGTTTGTTTTTTCATAGTTTTCCTGGGAAAAAAAAAGACAGTTAAAAACTGTAATAACAATATAATAAATTCCAGTCCACTTCCTGTTGCACATGCTCAGCAGAAGAGCAGGTGATGCATTTAGGAGCTGGACATGTCGCCCATGGATAAAAGGTTTTCTTAAGCCTGTTTTCTTGTTTTTATTTTTGTGCTGCAGCTTTGCTCAGTGGCCATGCAGAGACCCCTCTGTACCGCTTCTCCCTCTCTGACGGGACCCCAGTCACAGCCCAGACGAGGAGCGACCTCTGCAGGAATCCAAACTCCAATGAAGCGCCCACCTTCCTGTCTACACACTTACTACAGAGGTACACGTGTTTCTGTCAAACTGAACCAACAAGATGACAACAAGGGGTCTAAAAATCAGAAACGTACATTTTAGGCCTTTAATGTTATATATGGTATGGTATATGTATATAATGGTATATTAAAAACACCCATATTTTCATCCCAGGTCTAAAATTTAAATTACCACTCCGTCCATCCTGAGAGAAGTGTCTGTAGAATATAAAAAAAAAGTGCCTGTTACTGTTTGTACTGTCAGCTGATGAAAACTCATTATTTGGTGGCTCAGTGTGTCCACTATCACATTCTGTACCTTTCTTATACAAAACTGTCAAAAATATTTCCACAAGTAGAAGTTAGATGTGACTGTTGCTCAGACTCACAGCGCCATTTGAGCCACATGTTTGTTTGTGGTATTTTTTTTTTGTCTTTCTCTGTATAATTATTGCTCCAGTTATTTAATATAATGTCCAGTATAATGGGAACTGATATTAGTGGCAGCAAATCTAATGTGTTACAGTAGTAGTCTAGTTTCACTCACTGTAACTTTTGGCTACATTTCCTTGAAACTGGTCGACCAATCACAGTGAAGTATAGAGTCAGAGGGCGGGCCTAACAAAGTGATGCTGCAACGATTCAGGGAAACAAGCGTAAACAACCATAGAAGAAGAACAACAGGTGTAGATTTCCTTTTATCACAGATGAGTGAAGAATGTGAGAAAACGTCAACAATCTTTAAATTCTTTTTACAGAAGCGACAACAGTCGTTCAGCTCCATAATCCACCATTTTGTTTAGTCATTCCTAACTTTCTCCGGACTCCTCCGTCAACTTTCCGGCGCTCTAACTACGTCATTTCCTTGAAAAAATATTAATAAAGTATCTAGTTATCAAGTTAATTTTGTTTATATAGCACCTCACAACATGAAAAAGCCGCACAAGGTGCTTTCCAAAATGAGATAAAAACAATAAACAAATAATTATTAAACAAAGATAAAACAAGTTAGAAAACCATAACAACAACATAAAAGAGACACAGATTGACGTCTATAAAAAAAAATCACTATTACACATTAAAAAGAATTAATAATAATTATATAAATAATAATAATTAATATTGTGTTTTAGGGTTTTCTCATGCTGTATTTTACTGTAGTTTTCTTTTGCATTGTTCACTTGTTGCAAAAAATGAGTTGTATGACATACTGGTTACTGGCAATTTCTTTTTATTTTCAATAAACATACTTTGGAAAATAAAAAGTTACCCAACTGTACAAGCATAATGAGAATAATTCTGTTTTCTACAATTGATGTACTGATTTATTTATTTTTTACAGAGAGCAGAACACTTATCGTGGAAACCCAGGTGGAGGCATGAGACCTCAAAATGTGGGTGTGAACAACCAGAATCAACAGATGAACATGGGTCCAGGAGGAGGCATGGGTATGACCAGAGGCTACGCAATGGCTGAACAAGGCAACATGCCCCAAAGAGGAGTCCCTCCTTATTCAGGAGGCAACCGCATGAACCAGATGAACCAGATGAACCCCATGCATCAGATGAATCAAATGAACTCTATGCATCAAATGAACAACATGGGTCAGATGAATCAAATGAATTCCATGCATCCCATGAACTCCATGAACCAGATGAACCAGATGAGCCATCACAGCATGCATCAGCAGATGAGCCAGTTCCACGGAGGACCCGGAGGCTACGGAATGGGAATGACCAGCCCTCCCCATGCCAGTCCAGGAATGAACGGCCCTCCGCACAATGTCATGGGTTCACCCAGAGTCCGAGGAAGCCCCAAGATGGCTGCCAGCCCCTTCTCTCCTGGAGGTAAGAAACTACCCTTTCCACATTGTCTGAGGGCCGATAATCCTGCAGCTTTATTACATGTTAAAGAAAGAAATAAATAGAAATAAATAAATAAAAATAAATATTTTAAAATACCATTTTTTCAACTGTGAAGGAAAATATCAGCTGTTTTCCTTTCCAAAAGATGCCCCATCCATAAAACTGTGGGAAGCTTTTTATTTTCACCAATCAACAGCTAAATGTATTAATTTCTAGCACTGTAATGTAACACGCAAGTATTTTAAAATATTACCGTACATGCTTGATTCATCCTGGTTCAACAGTGAGAGCATCGCGACAGAGAAATTTATATTAAGGCATAGTTGATTGAAATATTAAGAAATAGTCGTTGAATTAGTTTTTGATAACAACAACCTGTTACTTGTCTAAGCTTTGCTGTTGCATAGAACTTCATTTCAGTTTGTAATTCAATACTGGGCAATGTTTTTTAAAAACAATGCAACGAAGTGTTTAACTCCTCCTCAGACGTCTTATGAATCCAGAGGTCCATGTCTGTAGATCAGTAACTTTGGACACACTATTTGAGGACATGAAGACCTGAGACACTTGGGTTTGTCTTTAGAGACCCTCTACTTACTACCACTGAAGTGTGATGTTGTTTAGAACTGTAGAAGAGTTAATCCAAAAATAGAGTTTGGTGTCGGTGAAAAAAACATGTCCTAATCACTTCCATGTTAACACAATTTGGATCAAAACTGCAAAATGTAAGTATTTTAATGTTCATCCAAATGGTAGGATTTAATGTATATGCATGTACTCCCAGTCATCTAAAAAATGAGCTAAACTGATTTTTACTCCGGATAATCCCTTTAAGTAATTCTGAAAGTGGGTACTGATTGTATGGATTTCCTGAAGACATTGTTGTCTTACACGGACATGTGTCCATCACAGGTTTGAACTCTCCAATGAGCTCCAATCACCCTGGAAACTCTGGAGGAGGAGGAGGAGGAGGAGGAAGCACCTTCTCCAGCAGCTCTTTAAATGCCCTTCAAGCCATAAGTGAAGGAGTGGGCAACCCCATGCCCTCCCCCTTGACGTCCCCTCCCCTCCACAAGCCTGATTGTTCCCCCAACATCAACTCCACCAACCAGGTGTCGTCTGCTGGACCTTGTAAACCGGGCTTGTCATCTCACTCAGACTCCAAGAGCCCAGGAAGCTCGCTCTGCAGTGGAGGAGAGCAGCAGCAGCACCCGCACACCCCCACCAACGAGGGCCCTCCTGAAAAACCGGACAGCCAGGCCAGCAGGGAGGCGGGTCCCACCGGGGGGGAGTCTAACCGAAATAAATCAGTAAGTCACAAGAAGCTTCTTCAGCTCCTCACCTCACCCACAGATGAGCTGGTGCCTCCCAACCACACGCAGAGCTCCGGCCCCACCTCCACACCCGAAACTAAAGACGGAACCACTGGTGTGACCAGCCCCTCGTCCTCCACCGGGGTCTCCTCCTCCACTGGCGGGAGTCACAGTGCGGTGTCCTCCTCCATTGGCGGCGGCCATTTCTCCAGTCAGTCGCTGCAGGAGAAACACAAGATCCTGCACAAGCTCCTGCAGAACGGGAACACTCCCGACGAGGTGGCTCGAATCACAGCGGAGGCCACTGGGAAGAGCAGTCTGGAATCGGGAGGGCCAGAGTCCGGGCCCGCAGCCCTTGGAGGGGGGCGGGGATCAGAACCAAAGCAGGAGCAGCACAGTCCTAAGAAGGAGAAGTCCCACGCCCTCCTGCACTACCTCCTCAACAAGGACGACTCCAAAGAAGGTGGTGACATCAAGCCAAAGCTGGAAGACCTGGAGGGACGGGGGCCTCAGGGGGCAGGGGTCAGCAGCTCAGACCCTCACTCCATGGAGAGTAAAGTTAAGTTGGAACCTTCTGATGAGGTGAGGATACGAATCTATGCTACTCTGCACCTCGTCTTGTTGTTTAGGAGGAGTTTCGAATTCCTAACGCCACACGGTCTCATCATTCTCATGTCTAATGATTTCAGACGGAAACCCTGGAAACTATTCTGGGTGTCCCTCGAAACAACTCCAGCTTCTACCCTGAGCCAGACTCTAGAGCGGGGAAGGAAGTGGGAAACAAGCCGGGACATATGCCCGACAGTTTACATGGTAAGGCTGAATGAATTTAAGAAAAAAAATAATTGTGATATTGTGGGGGGGGGCCTCTCTGAGCCCAGTTGTGGTGGGAGGGGTGCCCAGGGGCGACCGGGGTCAACGTGAGCTTATGACCCGCTCCTTAAGTCGGGGTTACATACGGAGGGGGGCACCGAGGGTCGTAATGTATCATGTTATTAACTTTTCACGTTATAACTTTAAAATACCATATCATGAAATAACAATATAGTTTCCTACAGGGCCGGTACTGACATGACACGCCCCCTTTGGGTGAGGTTCCAGTTTGAGGTTCTAAAGTTTGATGGAGGTGCCAGGATCCAATCAATATAATCATAATGATTACATTGATTGGTCAGTTTTCCTGTGGCTCCGCCCTCTAGACTGGACTAAAACATTTTGCGTTTTTCGGGCATCATCTATTTCTGTGGTTGATTCTCTCCTGCAAAGCCCTGTGAGATGACATTGTTGTGATTTGGGGCTCTATAAATAAAATTTAATTGAAAATTGAATTCATATTGATCCTCAGAACAAGTGTGTGACAGTCTGGCTGTTATTGGGTGTGTGTTTCAGACGGGGAGCGAGGCCCCATGCCTCCAGGTCAGCGTTGTGCCTATCAAAGAGCCCTGTCCATGGACGCTAAGCCCTTGGGTGGAGACGGTGCAGTAGGAGGAGGAGGAGGAGGTCTAGCTGGGAGAAGGAACGTCCCGTGTCCCACACTCGTCAAACAGGAGAACATGGACTCTCCCATCCGCCCTGGGCCAATGCCGAACGGCTTTTCGGGAGGCATGGGTCTCTGTTCACCACGTGGAAATCTGACAAGTAACTCTGACGCCCACCACATCTGAACACAGCTCACAGATATCTGCATTTTATGAATGTATAAGTTCTAGAAGATGAATATCATGGGGGTGGTTTTGACAATGTGTTGGTTCCATTACCATCCCTGAATTTGACCTGGTGATGGCATATGCTTTTAAATTCTAAGGAGTCGTAAATGATCATTAAATTGTGTTCCAAGTCATGTTAAAAGGTAACCTGGCCGGGACCAACCAATCCATTTTCAAAGGAGGGGCCTTATCTAAAATCCTTACATGTGATTAGATGAAGAATCTGTCCGTTATCTTGACTGACGCGTCACTTCAGCCACTCATGTTGAACTCTAGGCGTGACGCTTTACGTCACACCAGCCACAACGCCGCCCAGTCATGGGGTAGTTTCACCCGGCGATGCTGATTGGCTCCTTCGTTTTGAAGAAAACCTGAACATGAGCGTAGCGAAACGCAGTCGGATGACACCAGTCTGGTTATTTAAAGGGGCTTGAAAAGTTTAAAAGTGAACACTGCTCACACTGCCAGGTTGACTGATTTACACACTGCAACCTTTCAGGAGGTATGGGCCGCGGAATGGGAATGCCACAGCGCCCTCCTATGGCAGGACCAGGGGAGTGGGGCGTACCCAGGTCCAGTGTAAACCCTGGAACCGGCCCAGGACATCCGACCATGGGACGCGGTGGTCCGATGGGAGGACCCATGATCAACCGCTCAAACAGTGCTCCTGGAAATCCAAGATCTATGCTGCAGCAGCAGCTGATGGATATGGGTATGTTTATACAAAGTACTACTGTCCTGTAGTATTGCAGGACTGGTATGAATGTCTTTTATAAGATACATGTATGTGCCATATTTTGCAGACTGCAAGTCACTCAGGAGTGTAGGTCGCACCAGACAAAAAAGGAAAAAACTTGTCAAAAAACAACAAAAAACAAGTCACACTGGAGTGTGAGTCACATTTACGGGGGTGCATTTATTTGATAAAATCCAACACCAAGAACAGACATTTCATCTTGAAAGGCAATTTAAAGTTAAAAAATATAATAGAGAACAGGCTGAATAGGTGTACAGTATGCTAATGTATGCTAATGTATGCTAATGTACCATTCAGCGAACATTACATGATGCATAAACAACAAACTGAGAATGTGCCTGGTATGTTAACGTAACATATAAACCGTTATTCAAATAACTATAGCATAAAGAACATGCTCAACAGTGCCCTCTGGTGGTTGTCTGTGTGAAAATAACATGTAAAATTATATGTGTTAATAATTTCACACACATTAAAGCAGTGGTTCAGTCACAGCAGTTTTTCTAACTTTAGCCTCAAATACGTTAAATGGGTCAAAATGATTTAAAGTTTATTGATAAAATCTCAGTAAAATGTCTCCTGAACACTTCTAACTATGAGTGTTTGTTAAATTCCTAGCGTAACTTCTTCAAATCATGTCTTTTAAGAAGAACAACAACTGACTCTGACAGTAATTAAGTCTAAAACTAAGAAAAATCGACTCCAAACACGACTTTCCTTGGCGCTGGCGTTAGGTATTTCCCCGTCATGTTTGGTACCGTTGGAAAGATGGGGATTCCCTCTAGACAACCCTTAAATAGAAATCTACAGAATTATAGATTTGAACCAATGGGAGGCCTCAGAACAAAGCCTTCTGCACTAAACTAAAGCCCTTGTTGCTATGGCGATGTTGAAAAAATGATGAGATTTGTACAATATATTTGTCATTAGAGAGCATTTTTAATAAACCTTCAGATACATATAAAATCTGAATTTATGGAATTTAACTCAAGTGACTGGTTTTGTGCTGGAGGGTCACAAATAAGTCGCCAAACTACATGAAAAAAAACAGACGTATAGTCCAAAAAATACGGTAGTTAATAAAAAGAAAACAAATACCGGTATGTTAATTAGGGCTGCCAAAATTAACACATTAATGCAGATTATTCCATCATTGTGATTAATCTTAAGTTTTTTTGTGCAATTAAATGGAATAGTTGCCTTCAGTTGTTGAAAGTGTTAAAGAAACCTGTTAATTGCATATATATTCCCATTTTTGCATATGTTTTGGATGTCTTATTTTAAAATTTTTTTTTTTTTTTCTGTACTTTGAATATTTCATGGCTTTTTTATATGAGGTTATTTAATTTTTGGTGAATTTTAGTGGACTTAAGCACATTTTGTATATTTGTGTCTCTGAATTTTTCTGTTTTAGTGTATTCTCTATTTTGTGTGAAATTTAAGTTAAAAAAAAAACAAAAACTAAATGGAGACAAAACAGTCGACTGACAATGAAGTCTTCTGATCATGACTCATCGTAGTTAACCCAAAGCAACCCTGTGATTAATCTGATTTAAAAATGTGGACTCATTTGACAGCCCAAATGTTAATATGAGCTGAAGTTGATCTCCTTTCGTCACTTATTTTTTCAGTTTGGCATTGATCATATGCTGCCGTTTGCTCTTTAGGTCCCAGTGACACTAATATGGGCATGAGCCACTTCAGTGGACACGGACCCCCACCACAGTCCCCCTCATGGCCAGACTCTGGGAGGGGGATGGATAGACCACCGGCTAATGCCAACAGGTAACTTCTACCACAGACTTTAGCTCACTTAGATTATTCTGACATAGATTGAACTGATCTGGAATGGTTTATTTAACTGTATGTGTGTGTGTTTGTTAGGGAGCAGTTTAGTCATCCTTTAGATGAGCTTCTGGGGCCTTTAGCCAACAGTGAGGGTCCAAATGATGAACGGGCTCTTATGGACCAGCTGGACTCACTGCTCAACACGGCTGATGTCATTGCTCTGCAGGAGATCGACCGAGCGCTGGGCATCCCTGAGATAGTTGGACAGGTACAGAACCTACGACCTTTACAACTGCCCCCCCCCAAACGTATCTGCAGTGACAAAAATTCATCATTGATTTTAAAAGTCTATATATAAATGTAATGACAATATGGAACAATGTTTTGAACGTTAGGAATGAAATAAATTCTAAGGACATAGGATGGTTAAACCCATTGTTGTCTCTCAGGTGTTAAATATACCATGAATTAGAACAGGGGTCTCAAACTGCTTTTCTTTCAGGGGCCACATTCAACCAGATTTGATCACAAGTGGGCCACACCTGTAAAAGGAAAGCATAATAACTTAAAAAAAAAAAAAAAAAAAAGATGGCTCCCGATTTTTGTCTTTATTTTAGTGGGGAAAAAAACATTAAATTATGAGAATAATTAACTTTTATAAACTATCCAAACAAAAAACAAATATTCAGAGGATGCCTAATTTTGTGCTTATATTGTTTGTAAATGTCAATATATGTTTTTTTTAAATTAGGTTTTTTCCACGAAATTTTAATTGAAGCATTGAACTGTGGAATTTTTACGCTTCACAAATTCACCCCAGGGGCCACATGGACAGGCCAAGTCCATGGGTGTTTAGCTCGCAAAAAATGGGAAGTGAATGGAGCAAGTGAAGCTGAATTCTGATTCTGTTTGACAAATGCTCTGAAATTCACATCTGATAGTGATTAATAATAAATGTTAATGTCATATACAGAGCAGCTGTTTATGATGTTAGGTTTTATGTGGGTTAGGTTTTATGTGGGCTAGGTTTTATGTGGGCTTGGTAAGAGACTACAGTGAGTGGAGGATGTGATGTCACACTCCAATCAGCTATGGAGTCTGTGGTGACGTCACATGTTCTCCAGGCGTGTAGTTTAAATTATTAACAGGTTTTACTCACTAATGAATCAGTCGTTCATTAACAGAAGCAGATGAAACATCATTAATTATCATTTATTATGAGGAACATGTGTGTGATTCAGGTCACATGACAAACCAGATACCATTTAACAGTTTATTTACCATTGAATACCATTCATTAATTTTCTGATCTCATGCCCCATGAGCCTCCTGGAAGGGGCGGAGACTTAAGCCCCTCATTGGAACCTTTGGTGAACCATATTTGGACCTCGGGCCACATGTTTGAGTCCCCTGTATTAGAATAAAAGATCTGATTTTAATGACAAATATTTGACCAAACTTTGTCCAACAGACCCATGGACCTGAGGGCCACCAGCCGGGCCAGGACCCAGGCCAGAGCCAGTGCCCACCGTCTGACCCCTTCCCAGGGCCGGACTCCTCCATGGGTATGGACCAAAAGCCGGTGTATAACCAGGGCTACCCCGGCCCACCAGGACCACCGTCCATGGGTATGCAGCCTGGGTACAACGGCAGCGGCCTGCAGGGCCAGTCACCGGCGGGCTTCAACCCCATGATGAATCAAATGAACCACGGAGGGGGAGGGGCCGGGGGCTTCCCCGGCATGGCAGGCATGGCTGGGATGGGGAACCCTCGCGCAAACATGATGAGACCTCGTATGATAAATGCGACCAAGCCTCTACGACTACAGCTACAGCAGCGACTCCAAGGACAGCAGGTGAGACCGCCTCCACTAGAGCCCCAACGATACTGGGTTTTTCAGACAGATAACGATATTGGAGGCTTTAAAAAAAAACATATCTGATATATCGGGTATTGGCCAATGTCCGATATACAGGGTTCATACGTTTTGAAAAGACCTGGAAAAGTTTTGGAATTTGAAAAATACAAATTCCAGGCCTTGAAAAGTTTTGGAAAAGCTGTCTGACTGCAGATGTTTGGATGCTCCTCATGTCTGCTCACATCTTCCATCTGCTAAAGCAGCAGTAGCTTCTCTTTGTTAAGGCGGGGCTGTCAATCAAAATCATTGGCCCTGATTGGAGAAACCAGGTGTTTGTCATTTTGAATGACGTCCTATTTCAATTAAAGCAGCATGTAACGTAGATGATAGAAGTAGAAGCTCTTATCATACCTGGTTGGTAGAAGAGACAGAACATCCTTAACAACAATAAATTATTTATAAACTGTTCTGTTCATCTTTTATAGAATCAATATGTGATAATTTCTACAACACTGTTGAAACTGCAGCATCGAAGCGGAGTTCAGTCTCCTCCATGCTAGCACCCATGTTTTTCAAAGCTACTGTGTGGAGAGTCTTCCTGTATTCTCTCTGGCTGTGCTAGGATTACATCATAACTGTTAAAACCACGCCCACTGATCCTGATTGGTTCATGATTTTCCTTGTAAAAAAACCCCCAGAGAAACCAGACACTCAGAAAAAGTCTGTCCACTACACGTCACCAGGACATTCGCCCCACCCATGTGGGGTTAAGCCCCTCCCTCATTGCAGCGAATTTGAAGTAGCATTAGCATTAGCATCTACAAGAGCAGACGGCGCCACAGTAGCTGCTGCACAAACTGTAAAAAACCGTTGGATCAAACTGGTTCATGTGTCTCTGTGGAAATAAAGACTGTTTTTTTACTGCACGTTTTCAAAACAAGTGACGTCACCAAACCTAGCTGGATGTTACTCTGGGATGGTAAACACACACAGAGCCAGAGGGGAGGGGGGAGTGTTCCTTCACACATCCTCAACAATCTGGAGGTTTTTTTAAATACAACCAACACACAATGCGGTGAATAACAATGAACGCAGTGATACGAATGAAATAACCATGGAATGCTGTTCTATAGTCCTCATGTTTTTACCCAGAAGGCAGTTTGGCCAAAGGTGAAATACATAAACAAACTTCTACAGTCCCTCTTGTCGACTTTGTGGCATTTCCATCAAACATCATGTTCTAAAGCTGTACCTTTACATTGTCTCATTCACAGTTTATGAACCAGACTCGACAAGGCATGAAGATGGAAAATGCCCCTGGCAGTGGCCCTACCATGCGCCCAGGCATGCAGCCTGGGATGCAGCCTGCAGCCATGGGTAACCAGGTATGTTTATACGGTGACGATGAAAACGGTAGACGCAAAAGTGGCGTCTCGTCTTCAATTTTTTATCCGTGTTTAGACGAGTGTTTTCAGGAGGAAATCTTTACAGTGGTACCTCTACTGAAATTAATTCATTCCAGGAGTGTTTTTCGTACCGTGAATTTTTCGTATAAAAAGTGCTTTAAAAGAAAATATAGATTTTAGATGTAATTTATTGGTGTCAGTGGGTAAATGTGTCTTCACTGACTGAACATTAAACATTAAAATGAACAAGACATGCAAATCATTTACATAGCATTGTGGTCGTTTAATTGTCACTTTCAACAATGTTTGTTGACCACCCACGAGATAGTTTAAAGTCTGGGTTACTTGCTGTTGTGTAGAACTCTGACCCCCACCCTCTACCATAAGGTCAGTGAATATGACGGATGCTTTTTCTCAATCGCCTCAGTCACTGTATCTCCTGCAATTTCTTGACTTTGCACGCACCCCCTAATAATAGGGGGCGTTACTCATTATTGAATATGGAAAGCTAACGCGTACACGTTGCTGCAAAAAAGTCCTTGAATGCGTCACTTTGTAATGCGTTACCCACAACACTGATTGTGTACGCAGTGTTCTCCCCACGCTACAAAATTTGGCATAAATTACAAATATCTGTGACAAGTTAACTGTGACATTTTACCACGGGAGCATGCAGAGCACTTTAGACTCATGTGGGGGATGTGTTTTCCTACTACTGTCAGTCTGACACTGTGTGTGTTCGTGTGTGTGTGTGTGTGTGTGTGTGTGTGTGTGTTCGTGTTCGTCTGCAGCAGGGCTTCCTGAACGCCCAGATGATGGCTCAGCGTAACAGGGAGATGATGACCATGCAGATGAGGAGGCAGCGTATGATGATGCTCATGCAGCAGCAGCAGCAGCAGGGGGCTGCAGGGGGCTTTAGCCCCCCTCCAAATGTCACAGCACCAGGGGGTCTGGACAGTCCAATGGGAGGTCCCCCCATGAACCAGGCCGGACAGCAGGCCTTCAACTATGGAGGCAACTATGGTGCGATGGCACACGCCTCTGACTTTAACATCAGTCCTCACAGTTGTCATGAGTGGACACAGTGTGGACACAGTGTGGACACAGTGTGGACACAGTGTGGACACAGTGTGGACACAGTGTGGACACTCTGTGGACACTCTGTCCCTGGTTTCTCAAATTTGATACAAATGTTTGTCCCGTCTTCTTATTGTTCCCATTGCAGGTCACAACCAGCAGGGGGAGCCGTCGTTCATGGCTCCTGGCAGCAGTCCTCCAGGGAACATGATTCCTGGACGGATGGGCGGACCTCCTCAGAGCAGCATGATGGCAGGAATGCAGGGGAACCCCCAGGGTGGAGCTATGTACCCCTCAGTGGACATGAAGGGCTGGCCTCAGGGCGGAATGCCACGCAACAGGTACGTCCCCTTTAGTCTGCTTTAGAAAAAGACCTGCTCGTGTCTTATCCTTCCTCTTGTGTTTGCGTTTAGGTACCGTCTCTTAGATACTGTCTCTGTCCGCGGGTCAGTTTAGACCCAACAAAGTACAAGATGTTTCTTCTCAAAAAATCAGTATGTTAGTTATAATCAATATGTTAGTTATAATCAATATGTTAGTTATAATCAATATGTTAGTTATAATCAATATGTTAGTTATAATCAATATGTTAGTTATAATCAATATGTTAGTTATAATCAGTATGTTAGTTATAATCAGTATGTTAGTTATAATCAATATGTTAGTTATAATCAATATGTTAGTTATAATCAGTATGTTAGTTATAATCAGTATGTTAGTTATAATCAATATGTTAGTTATAATCAGTATGTTAGTTATAATCAGTATGTTAGTTATAATCAATATGTTAGTTATAATCAGTATGTTAGTTATAATCAATATGTTAGTTATAATCAATATGTTAGTTATAATCAATATGTTAGTTATAATCAATATGTTAGTTATAATCAGTATGTTAGTTATAATCAGTATGTTAGTTATAATCAGTATGTTAGTTATAATCAGTATGTTAGTTATAATCAGTATGTTAGTTATAATCAGTATGTTAGTTATAATCAGTATGTTAGTTATAATCAATATGTTAGTTATAATCAGTATGTTAGTTATAATCAGTATGTTAGTTATAATCAGTATGTTAGTTATAATCAGTATGTTAGTTATAATCAGTATGTTAGTTATAATCAGTATGTTAGTTATAATCAGTATGTTAGTTATAATCAGTATGTTAGTTATAATCAGTATGTTAGTTATAATCAATATGTTAGTTATAATCAGTATGTTAGTTATAATCAGTATGTTAGTTATAATCAATATGTTAGTTAGAGAACACAACTCAACTGGAATTAATACACAATAATATTCCTGAAATAAATAAAAGACTGACATGTTTGGACTAAAACTGGACGAAAATACCTTGTGTTAACGTCTGACTAAAATGTTGAGACTTTTCGTCGACTAAAATATGACTAATAAAAATGATTTGTGAAAGATTAAAAATGACTAAAGACTCAGACAGAACTTTGACAAAAGACTAAAATGAAAAATAGGAACAAAATGAACAATGGTTGAAGACGGTAGTAGATGAACCCACATGAGTGTCAATACCGTGGACGTTTGGACCAAACCCAGTCCAACGTCCGCCTGAAACCAGTGTCAGAACCTGAACTATAGAGGACTGGACCAGAAGGAACACTTGGACAGTCAGACCTGGACTAGAATCACACAGCAGAACAAAACAAAGACAAAGTGACCTGGGTCTAAACTGGACATAAACCCAGCTGGGTTCTCAGGTCCTAACGCTTGGTGTCTTTTCTTCCAGCTCGTACCCTCAGCAGCAGTTCCCCCAGCAGGGGAACCAGGGCCAGTTTGGACCCATGATGATGAACAACAGCATAGGCGGTCCTGGTCCGGTGAGCGGTTCTGCTGGAGCCCAGATGGGCCAGATGCCTGGACCCATGCAAGGCCAGATGGGCATGAGCTCCATGGGAATGGGTCGCATGCCCATGGGACCTGACCAGGTGCGGAACCCTAACCCTAACCCAGTGTCCTGGAGATGAAGATACTGAACCCCCTAAAATTTCCGACCCCCTAAAACCCTAACGGATTTGGTTCATGTCTTTTTATTTTGTCTCTGCAGAAATATTGCTGAGGACGTGTGTCTGTCGACGGGATGGAAGACTTTCAGTAGCACAATCTGGACCTACATACCCCCCTACATACTGGTCCTCTACAGTCCTGGTCCTCTACAGTCCTGGTCCTCTACAGTCCTGGTCCTCTACAGTCCTGGTCCTCTACAGTCCTGGTCCTCTACAGTCCTGGTCCTCTACAGTCCTGGTCCTCTACAGTCCTGGTCCTCTACAGTCCTGGTCCTCTACAGTCCTGGTCCTCTACAGTCCTGGTCCTCTACAGTCCTGGTCCTCTACAGTCCTGGTCCTCTACAGTCCTGGTCCTCTACAGTCCTGGTCCTCTACAGTCCTGGTCCTCTACAGTCCTGGTCCTCTACAGTCCTGGTCCTCTACAGTCCTGGTCCTCTACAGTCCTGGTCCTCTACAGTCCTGGTCCTCTACAGTCCTGGTCCTCTACAGTCCTGGTCCTCTACAGCCCTGGTCCTCTACAGTCCTGGTCCTCTACAGTCCTGGTCCTCTACAGTCCTGGTCCTCTACAGTCCTGGTCCTCTACAGTCCTGGTCCTCTACAGTCCTGGTCCTCTACAGTCCTGGTCCTCTACAGTCCTGGTCCTCTACAGTCCTGGTCCTCTACAGCCCTGGTCCTCTACAGCCCTGGTCCTCTACAGCCCTGGTCCTCTATAGTCCTGGTCCTCTATAGTCCTGGTCCTCTATAGTCCTGGTCCTCTATAGTCCTGGTCCTCTACAGCCCTGGTCCTCTACAGTCCTGGTCCTGGACTCGAGCTGCTGTCAACAGGAAAGAGCAGGATCTGTAACAGAGTGTCGTCTCTACCGGAGGCGCTAAAGGACCATGGTACAACTGGCTGTGGCTGCACTTTACCCAAAGGCTTCTGGGGGGGGGGGGGGGGGGTGATGCAATATGTTTCCGTGGTTACAGCCTTACTAGAGATTGAATGCCTTCACCACAGTGGGTTCCTGCCGTTCTGTTCTCTTCCAGTGGGCGGAGCTTAAAGCACAGGTGACTCTTTATGGAGATCAGAGCAATAAGTGTATCGAGCCACCCACCCCCCATCCACCCCCCACCCAACGGTACTGCAGTATTACACGTTCTCTCCAAACAACTGTAAATATTCCACAGAATCTATCAGATGTGCTTTTAAGCTCGTCGTCGTTGCACAAACATATTGGACCTGTACAGGACTTTTCTGTCCCGTCGGTCTGGACTGATTTGGGTTCATTTTTGCTTTTATTTTTTATTTTATTTTGTTATTTTAAAGCCTTTGCAGATATTGCAGGTGTCCCCTTATCATGTTCTGAATGCTGTATTGTTTTTTTGTTTTTTCCGTAAACGTATGTATTCCATGTTGCGAAACGGCACTTTGACTGTGATGAGCTGAAGGTTCCGGACCCACGGATGAGAGGGGGGGTTATGTTCAGAAACAAAAATGTGGCGGTTTTATTTTATTTTCCGTTTTTTTCTGTTTGACGTGTTTCTGTGTGAGTTTGTCTGCAGTAGTGTGAAGACGAGCACAGTCTGGACCGGACCCACAGGCCTGCTTCTGCACGGGCCCGGTTCTGGAGACACGTTTGTGACAAAATGAAGCGTATTCATAGGAAAGTAATGTGTGCATATTTGGGATATGGATGTGTTTGTCCTTGTAATTGAGCATAAAATAAATATCTGCAAACTCTGAAACTAGATCAGTGGTAGAGTTCAGACGTCAGTGAAGCAGCACCAGTCTGTGCTAACGCTAATGCTAACACATTAAACTAGATGCTAACGCTAACGCTAACACATTAAATCTGCTAAGGTTTGGATCTGGATGTTCAGAACTTCTTTATAAACTAGTGTTCTGTGTTCACTAACCATTTATTTTATGGATCATTAACAATCCCTTAGAGGGTTTAAAAACATTCCCAGAAATCCTGGGTCCTGTTTTTCACATATGTCCATTTCAATATTCGCCCACGTATGACGTCACTCTGACTTTGTGACGTCGCACAACGACCAAATGTCACATGTTAGATCTAATGTTAAATATGAAGCACAAGATATTGTCTGATTTAACTAAATATGTCAATAACCTGCTTTAAGGTAAAGGTCATACATTTACCAAATATACCATTGGTGCCACATCATGTGACGTCTTTACGTGACGTCTTTACGTGACGTCGTGTGACGTCTTTACGTGACGTCGTGTGACGTCTTTACGTGACGTCGCGCGACGTCTTTACGCGGCGTCGCGCGACGTCTTTACGCGGCGTCGCGCGACGTCTTTACGCGGCGTCGCGCGACATCTCATCCGAGGTCAGAAGGTCAGACGAAGTGAAGGAAAAAAACAGCTGATACTATCGGGTCTGGATTCTGAGATATCACCACTGATGTTTGAACTGTTGACCTTCACTGGCACCTTGACCTTTGACCTTTTGAGCTCAACATGTAATTGTTTATTTCTTAACACATTATCAATCATCTCTGAAAGTTTCATCAAAATCCGTCCCTACATTTTTGGGTTATCCTGTGACAAACAAACAAATGAAATGTCGTGCATAGGGCGATACTTGACCAAATCAGCTGAAATGTGGTCGGTTTCTTCCCTGTATCCGTCTCCTTGTCCACGCCAAATTTCAGAGCAGTCCATCAACAATTGGTGACGCTGGAGTGCGTACAGTGGAAATGTGTACGCACACACAAATTCAATACGGCGTCAGACCAGAAGTAGTGAGTGGATTCAGTTCATCCTATTATCCACCTCCTTGAAGATGTTAAAGTTCAGAACGATCTGTTAAGAACTGGTGATGCTAGAGTGCAAACAAACAAACAAACAAACAAACAAACGCAGGGGTCAAACATAACCTCCTTCATGGAGGTAATGAGTCCATTTTTACTAATGTTTGATATTTATCAGAATACGAATGGGAAAAATTACGTTTATAAAATGAAGTTAGGAGTACAATGTCTTCAGTACGAATATGAATTTGTCAGAAAGTTATGAGAAAAAAGTCAGAATTATGAGATAAATAATAATTGTGAGAAAATCACAAAAAAGGAAGAAGTTTAAATTCTAAGATAAAAGGTCAAAATGACAATAATTAAACGAACATAATTAATCCATATATAAGGCACACTTGTTGTTTTTGGAGAAAATTAAACTCATAAGTTCACCTTTATAGTCTTTAAAACATGGTACAAATGGAGTTTGCAAATATTCATTTCATGCTCCACTACAACCACACACTGGTGCATATCCCAAATATTACGTGCATTAGTTTCTTGTGAAAACGCTTAATTTTGTCCCAGAACTGTCTCCACACTCGGTCCCTTCCTTCCCGCTGCATCGGTCCAGTGTCTTCTTTTGACTGTTCTTCTCAACTCGTTGAATCTACCTTTTTCAACACGCGGCAATCCAAAGATATTTTTCCACATCTTTGTATAGTTTCTGAGGTTTCTGGTGTACATTTTAACGCTCACTGTTGGTTTATTCAGATGGGAAATGGGTACATATCATGGATCTGGAACGGTGAGGCACAGATGGGGGCGTGGCTCCACAGATTAACGACTTTCCAACTAAACCCCCCCCCCACACACACACACACAGCAAAAAGTTTGACAAGAATAAATAAATAAATAGAAAAATCCAAGCATGTTTTTCTGCTGTGGAAGAAAAGTCCAGTGTCAGACACATTGGCACCGATTCCATTTGTGCAGGAAACTTTGAACATTTAATGTCCACACTTTTGTTACTTGAGGAAAAAAGTAACTTAGTGGAGTTGGATGTGCAAAAAAACAAAAAACACACACAGGCCGAAGATCTTGTTTTTGTGTTTGGAGGAAAGATGAGCTGTCATTTTACAAGATGTATATTACAGATGTTTTTTCTGTTGATGTTGATATTGATGTAAATACAAATTTCTATTTAAACATTTCTGGTTTTCTGATTTTTTATATATATATATATATATATATATATATATATATATATATATATATATTGTACACATACACACGCACACACACGATTATCAGGGGCGTCACCATTTAAAATGTTCATGTAACTTCTTTATAAACTAGTGTTCTGTGTTCACTAACTATTTATTTTATGGATCATTAACAATCCCTTAGAGGGTTTAAAAACATTCCCAGAAATCCTGGCTCCTGTTTTTCACATATGTCCATTTCAATATTCGACCACGTATGACGTCACTCTGACGTTATGTGACGTCGCACAACGACCAAATGTCACATGTTAGATCTAATGTTAAATATGAAGCACAAGATATTGTCTGATTTAACTAAATATGTCAATAACCTGCTTTAACTGAGGACCTGTGGACCACAGGTGTGTAATTTAACCTTATTGAGACTGTAACGTGATTATAGATCATACAACAGCACAGACCACTGATCCACTCAGGCTATATTTATACAGACGATGAAAAAACAGAAGATGCAAAAGTGTTGTCTTGTCTTCAGTTTTTCATCCACATTTAGACGAGTGTATTCAGGAGGAAATACTTGTTTATATGAAGACGCAACAGTAGGTGACATACGATTGGATAATCCTGCCAGGCCGCTGTGTGGTACTGTGATAGACCCGCCCACATGTCCTTTTCTGTTTTTGACGTACGTAATTGTCCACCCGTCTCTGTTCATCTATGGTATGTGTGTAATGTCTGTACAATAACTAAAACAACCGTACATTTACTAGAGCTGCTAATGCTAATGCTAATGCTAGTGCAGCTGGAAGATCAGCTGGATCCAGGTTGTCCCACATGTTTGTTGCTTTACCTGCTCATTGTATGAATGTAACATGAAAGTGTATGTGACATAAAGATGCACACGTTAATGTGTGTGTGTGTGTGTGTGTGTGTGCGTGTGTGTGTGTGTGAGAGGAGGGGGGGTCATAGGAAAAGGAAGGAAGTGAGTTGAATAAAGTCAGAAATGGAACTTGGAGGAAACACTTTATTTTTGTTAAAAATAGTCGTAACATCCCTGGAAAGTGCAAAAAAATGTTCCAAATAGAATAATAGATATTTATTGTCATATCCCCCCGCCCCCCACCCCCCAGTACAATCGAGCATAAACAAGATATAAACACAATAGTATATAAATAAATAGACTTGATTTGTATTAAAATAAATATACTGGAAATAAAAACCTTAAGAGTTTGTTTTTTTAAAAAGTGATAAAAGTTCCTTAAGTTGACGTGTTTAAAAGCTGCATTTACCCTTTGACCCCTGATGTGTCAGCGCTGGCGCATTCTGAATGGATTGTTTGGTTTAAATATTCAGAAAAATTCAATCTTTTCTAAATCTGTATTTGTATGAGTTTTGTTCATATAACTGATCTATGGAAATAAACAGATGTTAAAGAGCAACTGATTTAGAAAAAAGAAAAAGCCAAAACTAAAACTATTGGAACCAAATTACAAGTTCTTTGTTTTTGGTTGTTGTTTTTTTTTACTTAATTATTCTGCAAATT
>CM035787.1:53571714-53586714 GCA_020466265.1 Siphamia tubifer
ATCCGGTCATCTGAGCACCCGTTCTGCGGAGAAACAACAAGAGCCGGGGTTAGAACATGCGTGGATTCAGAACCAACAACTCTATGCACAAGACGCTGATGTTAGTTCCCAGTGCGTAAAGCAGCTGCTACGGGGTCTAGGTCCACAGACCCAGGATCAGCAGACCCAGACCCAGACTTATAGGACCACATATTTACCTCCACTGTGATGCTGGCCAGCTCTGCGTTCAGGGTTGTCAGCGGCGTGCGCGGGACGCTGCCGGTGGAGTGCGCGCGGCTCTTTTCCGGCTCGTCCAGCTCGATCTGCAGGTCCCAGATGTAGTCGATGACATGCTGCAGGATCTCCACTTTACTGGCCTTCTTGTTGGTGGGCAGAGTGGGCACCAGCTCCTTCAGTTTACTGTAGCAGCTGTTCATGTCCTGGAGGAACACGCTCATCTGTTCATCCAACAGCGGGATCTTACATTTGGAGATGGTCAGACTCTGATCGGACAGACACCGAACCATGTCCTCACCGCCCACCTTGGTCTTCAGAGCACAAGTAGATCCGACAACTTTCATGGTGATATCTTTAGGAGGTCTAGTTTCCAGGGAATGTGCAATCTCAGTTCCTCCGTTCAGAGTTGTTCCACACTTATGTTGACAGTTTACCGTCGTCCACATGGAAGAGACAACCTCCCATTTATAGGAGGCAGAGCAGAGGGCGAGACTGACTGGCCCTGTTTGAAGACACACAGCCAATCAGGGGGCTCCGTTTGCGTCAGGTGGGCGGCCCTTAACAGTGCTCTAAGCCAATGGCTGCGCTCAGCTGGTTATCAGTATTTACAATCTGTGAGGGATGGCGTTACAAATGGAAACAAATGTGTGTCTTTTATGGCTGATATGTGGGAATCCAGCTGTCCGAGGCTTGGGGACTCTGCAGGTGGACATGGCCTGGGGACACAGGGAGTTCGTGCGTGCGTGCGTGCGTGTGATTGATCATTCGACCTACATACACATGTGCAAAAGCTATGTCACACAAACAGAAGAAGTGAGATGGTGATGAGAAAAGTAGCAGCTTTAAATGGACTCTGGGTTAGGGTTAGCATTAGCGGACTCTAAGTTAGCATTAGCTGACTCTAAATTAGGGTTAGTAGTGGAATGCAGGTTGGTCACTTTATTGGATTAATCACTTCCAAGTAATTGAGGATAGATTCCTTTTCTGTTTTGGGAGTAACCAGTGCTGCAACATCACATATACATACACACACTCTCTCTCTTCCTTCTTATTCACGAGTTAAAGGAGTCCTGGTGCAGATTCCTTCACATGGTTCTGCGGTGTGTACTCAGCCGTGTGTGTGCGCGCGTGTGTATGTGCGCGCGCCCTCACATCGCTCTGTTCTGAATCTTCCCCCCAGATTGTCCAAACAAGCCCGAGCAGACTGGCAGGCGCCAGCGCGGTGACGTCACCCATTCATCCGAGCCTTGACGCCTGTCAGCCTGGCGCCGCTCGGGCGGTCTCCATGGAGACGTCAAACAAGAGGGCGCGCACTCCGCACTCCTCCATTCACCTGCGAGGCGCGCGGAGCCCTGAGAACAAACCGGCTCCGGAGCTTTGTCGTACATTTATCACCTTCAGCAGCAGGATGAGATTACCGACGCGCACGCGCACCTGCACGGCCGCTGCTGTTAGCCGGTCAGATGAGCAGGAATGTTTTTTTTTTTTGCCGCCTTTAACACTAAACATCCAGTGCATTCCTCCAGTGTTCTCTTAAAGCACCACAGAAGAAGAAGAAGAAGAAGACATATTTAATATACGAATACACCACAGAAGAAGAAGACAAAACACGTTAGATACATTAATACATCACGTCTTTAATATATTAATTCAAAGAAGAAGCCATATTTAATATTCTGAATACACCGCAGAAGAAGAATACACATTTAATATCTAAATACACCACAGAAGAAGAACACGTCACGTTTAATATATTAATAACCACAGAAGAAGAACACGTCACACGTTTAATATATTAATACACCACAGAAGAAGAACACGTTACACGTTTAATATATTAAAACACCACAGAAGAACACAAAATATTGCTCTTTTTATTTTAGTTGCTTCATGAAAATGTAAATATTTTGATAAACCATATACATCCTGAAATATATTTGAAAATAAATTAGATTTACCTCATAAACGTGGACAGAAAACGGGAGCAAAAAGGCTTCAGTAACTTCATCAAAAGTTCTATTCACAAAATTAAAGGTAAGGATATGAGAAAAGGCAACTGCAAATAACATTTTGTGCTAACTAATAGTTAGTTGCTTGTGTTTTTAGTGATTTCAGTCATTGTATGTGTTTTACCTCGCTTTTAAACATTATATTGTGCTGTTGAGTCTGTTGAGGTGTTTGTAATATCCAAGTGTGGTTTTCAATTTTGTATTGGAGCCCTGACCAAAAATACATTTATGTTTATATCCAGTTAGCTAGTTAGCTAGTTAGCTAGCTATCATCCATCTGTCTGTCCGTCTGTCTGTTATGGTATAAATTAATCACATTTTCCTGTAAACTAACAATATGTGTTCATACTCATGCTTTTAGCAGCAGAAATAAACCCTGAAGAAGGTTTACCAGTGACTGATACAAAATCAGGAAAACATCCAGTATGAACACATATTGTTAGTTTACAGGAACATGTGATTTTATATTCTTATTAGTTCTTCTGTGTATTTCACTCTCATTATAAGACTAGCTTATACACATTAATTCAGATTTTACATATATGCCTGATGGAGGTTAGGCTTTGTTTCCATTTAGGAAGATTTTTATGGCTTTTAGGAGCATTTTAGTGACATTTTAACTGTGTTTTACTGAGGTTTAAACTGTGTTTTAGTGATATTTTAACTGTGTTTTTTGTGAGGTTTTAACTGTGTTTCTGTGGTGAATTCTTGTAAATAATTGGACATAATATTTTAATTATCTGTACCTGTACTTTATTTGAATATCTATTTGTCTGGCAACTTTTATACTTTTATTTCCTACATTTGTTGATGCATATCTGTACTTTATACTCTTTACATTCTCAGAATGGACTTGTTAATTTTTCAAACCAAGCAGATGTAATGGTATGAAAAATAAGTCACTTCAGAGGGAAAATCGTGAAGCAGAGAAATTGTGACTTTATATGTTCTAATTATGACTTTTAGGTCATAATTGTGACTTTATAGCTCAGAATTTTGAGTTTTCATCTCAGAATTTTGACTTCATCTCATAATTATACATGTCTTATGTACTTTGTATGACTTTTTTTCTCAATTTTGCTATTTAATCTCAGAATTTTGACTCTTTTTCTCATAATTAGGCAATTCTTATCATATATACATACACACACACACACACACATATATATATATATATATATATATATATATATATATATGACTTTTTATCTTAGAATTTTGACTTTTTATCTCAAGATTTTGACTTATCTTATAATTGAGGGTTTTTTTAATCTCATGACGCCTTTTTATCTAAATTGCGACTTTCTTTTTTATTTCTCCTAAATTTTCTGTCCATACCCACAAGACGGAGTACTGTGACCTGATCAAACACATTTTCTACACTGTGATTAAATTTTAAAGGCTTTATTTTTGGATACTTTTGAAACTTTTCAGATTTTTCCTGGTTAAATAAGTATTATTTCAACCATCACAAAAAAAAATGCTGTTTTACTTTTGTATTTTATTACAATTGAGAAGTTGTACTTTTTCTTTTACTTCTGTAAAAGAGTTGAATCAGTACTTCTACTTTTACCAGAGTATTTTTTTTTCAAACAAGTAGCTGTACTTCTTCTACTTAAGTAGAAAATGTGAGTACTTTTACCACCTCTGTTTGTATATATGAGTGGATTGTGTGGTTGTTAGACATACTTTTATACTTGAACTTAAAATCAGCTGATAGTATTTTGAAATGACCTGTATTCAATTTCAAATATTCCAGTCTTTCCTATCCCCTGCTGTTTGATCATTCATGGTTTATATAAATGTTTTTCTAAACTCTAAATGACAGTAAAACTATGATGTGTTGAATAAAAGTATGTTTGTGTGGATGAAGCAGACCAAACAGCGCCTCCAGATCCTGCCTCGTAACACATTTTTAACTGCCGCTGGGACTGTTTCTTCTCGCTGTAGCAGTAGCCTGTAAAAAGTTTTTCTCCAAACTTTCTTTTTTCCCTTCTCTTTTTTTGCCCTCTGTCCTCGGTCGCAGCTGACAGGGCGGAGGGAGGGCCGGGTGGGCAGAACAATGGGAGTGCGGTGCAGGGATTGTGGGAGAGAATCTAGGCTGGAGCCACAGTGTCTGGAGCGCCCCTCCACTCCCCTCATCCAGCTTTTGTTCAGCTGCAAAGCACTTCCTACTGACACCAACAATAACTCCACACAGCTGGGCCCTTTTTAGCCTGTTTACAGCACATCAAGGCGAGGGGGAGAGAGAAGACAGAGGGAAGATGCAGAGGAGGGGAAAGAAAAGTGAAACATATTAGCTTCCTGATTTTAACTGACAGGAAAGTAGTGCCCTGGGTTTTTTTAATGCAGAAACACACTTACATTCCCAGGGAATACAAACACACACACGCACATATACATACATATATATATATATATATATATATATGAAATACGCAATTAACCGTAACAGTTTCAACAACTGGAAGCAAGTGTTTCAATTAATTGCAATGAAATCTTTAATCAGATTATAGATTAATGTATTAATTTAGACAGTAATTATACACACACACACACACATATATATATATATATATATATATATATATATATATATATATATATATATATATAATATATATATTCAGTGATGCGATGACTCAGCACAATATTGCTAACTGTAGCATTAGCTATTATGACCTAGCTATCACATTGTCAACAGAGGAACAACATGGACACACATCTGTTCAGCAATGAGCAACTTGTATTGAAGTTCACTGTAACGTTACAATGTCCACTGACAAGACACAAGCATCAGCACTTACTTTAACGCCAACAAAACAAAGACTAACAATAGCAAAGAGTTTTCTGTTAAATTTAACTGCACAGCAACAGCAGGGTGAACGTATGTCTGCATTTTCTCTGGACCCACGGCTCTAAAACTGGATTCTCCTGACGTCCTGTCATGTGTCCTCACTTTTTACATTAATTGCAAAAAAGTTTAAGTCAGGTTTAAAGCCAGTTTAAGCCACCAAGACGAACACCACACTGTCCACATCATGTTTGGAAAAAAGAGCGCTATCTTAATGTACGATGTCTTGCACTGCTGCTCATATCAGGTTAGCTAGTGTGGATGCCCGTTCAGATGGCCTTGCTGCTTGCTTATATATATATATTATATATATATATATATATATATATATATGTATGTATGAGAGAGATAAATAGATAGATAGATCAGGCTACTGTTTGTGTCAGTGTTGTTCCAACATTCATCACACATCAAACACTTGTCTCTTTTTTTGCTCAGAACACTGTGGACCTCTGCTTTATTCTTGCCAACTGTTTCCCAGTAGCATTTTCAGGATAAATTATTCCATTTTGTGAAGAGAACATGTATGAGCTAACACACCCTCTTTATCACTAGAAAAAAATAGATCCACAAAAGCAAAGTAGAGGAAGCCACTGGGGGAAAAGTCAGTGCAGGAATTCATTAAGAGGAAATAGGACATTCCAGCGATGCTTTCACACTTGTACTGCTGCTGTTACTGCTGAGGGGACAATATGTCACACTCATACCACTTCCTGAAACATGAAAGGGTCCAAAACCACAATAATGGTGGACACACACAGAGTGCATGAATGGATTCTTAGACAGATGACTGACTGGACTCCTGCATGGGGACGCAGATCTACTCTTGAAAAGAAACGAGCAGGAATTTGATTATGACAGGAGAGCTTTACATGGAAGTTTTCAACAATTTTTACTCTGTTTCTCACACACACACACACACACACACACACACACACACACACACACACACACACATACACAGACCATCTGTGGGATTAGTTTCCAGTTCCCAGTCAGGCTCTTCCTGTTTGCTCGATAATGATCACACCTGTGCGCAGGTGTGTCGAAGCCTCATATGTTGGGGTGTGTGTGTGTGTGTGTGTGGGGGGGGGGGGGGGGGGGGGGTTTGTCAGCCACAGTTTTCACAAACCACAGTGTCACATCTGTCCTCAGCTGACTGATGATGATTGACAGGTGGCTTTTACTCATCAGGCACACACACACACACACACACACACACACACACACACACACACACGTGGTGGAGGTTGTGAGTCTTAGTTCTGTGATGTGTTGGATGTTTTTGTTCCTGCAGGGTGGTGGTGGTGGTGGTGGTGGTTAGGGGGGTGGCACTGGCACCTCCCTGGGCAGTCCGGCCTCTGTAATAATGACTGAGGACCCGTGGTTGGGAGTCACTTCCTCCTGTGGGAGTCCCGCCTCACTGATGTGTCATGGCAGCTCAGACAGGCTGGAGCCGCTCGGGCTGTGGGTGTCGTTCTGGTGCCGGGGGGAGCAGACGGGCGGACACATGCCATGGCTCTACACCAGTGGTTCTCAAACTTTTTTCAGTGATGTACCCCCTAAGAAACATATTTTAGTCAAGTTCCCCTGACATGGGCAAAACATATAGGTACAGTGCTGTCGATATCAGTGTCTGGTTTATTAAATCCAAACTTATGTTTATTTTTTTTCTCACAATTTTGACTTTTTATGTCACGATCTTGAATTTTTACCACATAATCCTGTCTGTTTGTCCGTCCAGCCATTCCAGTCTAGCATCTACTCTGGTTGATCACCCAGAGACTTGTAGAGTTGCAGACATTTTTTTTTTCCCAAGGGCTGGTCGCACCGGTGTGACCTCAAATTATTTTTAGTCGCACTTTTGAGAAATTAGGTCGCATGTACAACCAAATTGGTTGCAGTCTAGAGCCGTGCATGTCCTTATAGGAAGTCTGCGATGTGCTGTGGACTGAAGGCCCTAGAAACCCTGAAGCTCTACAGACCCCCACAGGTGTTTCCCCCCTCCTCACAGCCACCGCTTTGTCCCTCTCTATCTCTTTTTCTCACTTGTGTACATATGTGTGTGCATTGACCGGACCCCCACCCCTTTTTACACCCCTGTGGCCATCTCCCTCCGCCTGGTTCCCACACACACTATCAAAGCCCTTTAATGGCTTCTAATTAGCTCCCCATCTGCTGGTGACAGCGCACTGGTGGCATGCTAAAGCACCCATTGAGAGCATCGGCATTGTGCTCTGGAATACTTTCCACTCCAGTGGCAATTGCCTGGAGAGAGAGAGGTTTAGTTGAGGGGGGGGGTGCTGCTGCTGAGGAGGGGATGCTGGGTAGTGTTTTCTACGGTCAGGGGTTTGGGGGTAGGGCAGGGGTGGAGGGATAACACAATGGGAGACAGTGTTACGGCTTGTTGCAAATCTAATAATGGCCGAGTCCCTTTTCCGTCCGCTGGTCATCAACACCCCCCACCCCCACACACACCGCTCCCCACACCCCTCCAACTTCTGTCACTTTAGCTACCGCTGACTTCACACAGCAGATAAGTCATGTGAGTGAACACGGTGGTGAAACTAGTAACCCAACCTGTGGAGGTGCTCCATTGTCCTGGGGAGGCCTATGGCGATGCCCCCCCCCACCCAGACCCAACAATAGATGGACCTCTATAGAAACTGTAAATGGAGCCTAATGAGGCCTCTTCATTAGTAGAGCCGGCCCTGCTCCACTGTTAGGTCCTAAAGGCTCTTCTCCACTGCGGGACTTCCAGCCGGGCCGTGGTCCACCAGCAGCAGAAGGCAGGCCCAGCTGTGCTCAGCTGGTAGTCTGAAGATGTCTATGGGGGGTGGCCTGGTGCTGCTGGCCACATGCCCCCTGTTGGAGTTCAACAAAGCTAGAGAACAAACACACAAGTGCTGCTGGGGCTTCTGGGAAAAACCACCGCATCGACACAAATATCACGTGCACTGTGTAGGCCTGGTTTTTATAGGTTATTTATTCAAAGTCCTGGATAAATGTAGACAACACGTGTAGATGTAGCACATTTACCTGGAGTAGACGATCAAATCCATAAGGTCAAAGGTTAACAACAAACTATAGACAGATAGATAAAATAACTAATACAATACAGAATAAAGTTGCCAAAAATGAACAAATATATGAATAAAAATGACTCTGAAAACTAGTATTCAGAGAATGTCTAATCTCACCCCTATTTTGTGCCAATCTCCAGTTTCTATGACAACCTGTTTTTGAAATATAGCCAATAATTCGATTTTGACCTTTCTGCTCAATGCAACCTTGACCTTTGACCTTTTGCAATATTGATAATTTCGTTATATGTATATATGCATCAGTGTGTGTAATATTATGATAATATATCCAGTATTTATAAAGTTATAGCTTGATATGTTTGTTATACAAACAGTGTTATACAGGTTAATTTTGTGACATGTCACCTTTGACCTCCAGACATCTCAAACCTATTGGCCGTAGGTGATAACACCAATTATGAGAATTGTAGAAATGTTCATTCTGCATCATTTGGTACCAATCTGAAAGTTCTGTGACCCTCTGTTCTTGGGTTATAACCCATTATGTGGTTTTTCCCCGCCTTTGAGTTAATTGTGACCTTGACCCTTGACCTTTAGTCAAGTGGATCATTGCATCTGATGCACATTGGCTGAATGTATATGCTCATGTAATTTCATGATAATATCTCAAGTATTCATTGAGTAATAGCATGATATGCCTCTGCGGACATACACACATACACGCACACACACACACACATACACACACACACACGCACACACACACACACACACATGCTATAGAGTGACTTATTTGAAATGTTGTGTGTTGAAAGGCTGTAGAACTGCGAGAGTGACAACCGAGTCAAATTTCAGCCAAATCTGTGTTTGTATGTCTGAACTCCAGCCATTTGAATAAAAGTACATTTCTAGGGGGCGCTATAGTACAAAATGAGAATGTCTTTAGATAAATGGATGTAGACCTGGGACATAGACGTCTGTGTCAAAGTTCAGCCAAATCGTGTTCCTATGTCTGAGCTAAAGCAATTTATGTATTGGTAATTTTCCCCGAAAACTTAGCAAAATTTGCAATTATTGTAGCACAAAACGATGCAACTTTTCCCCCAAAATTTGGATAACTTTTGTTGTCCCACTTGTCTAGATCGTGTTCACATATTTTGAGCTCATTTGGCTAAATGGCCTAGGAGGAGTTCGTTAAATCCCAATGACAGTGAAAATCCACGACTCAGAATTAAAAAAATTTCAATCCAAGATGGCGGACTTCCTGTCGGTTTATGGACATGGCCATCATCAGGTTTTTTTGTTGGTGAACATGTGTATCGATTTTCATAGCTCAAACTTCACTAGGACGTGATCTGGTCTAATACAAACCATTGTCACTTTTCTAGGGGGCGCTGTAGACACATTTCTTCACCAACTTTCACGAAACCTATATATACTCGTAATTTTTCACACTTCAGAAGTGTGAGTTTTCATTTATGTTCCGGGGGTCAAATTTGAGCTCAAAGGGCTGACTCCCCTTACGATCACAGGCGACTCAATAGGCCTTGAACTGGATGTGGTCTGCGGCGAAGGCCTAAATATATGGTTTATGTAGTGTACTATTGGTACTAATGGTATGTGATGACAACATATTTCAATTCAGGACTCTACAAATTCATTTACAGGGTGTCTAAAGCGAGCTAACAAGCTAACAGCTAAAGTCATGACAGCCATAAAGTTTATGATGACAACAAAACAATTGTGCTAAACGTTAACACTGCCTTAAATTTAACCCACTGCACCAGCCTTAATAACTGTATGTTACTGTATCCAGTTGAGTTACTATTAGTCATGGTATCTGGCTGGTGTTAGCAACTAAAATGACTGTTCAGAGTTGCAATTTTGTTCGCGATTTCGCTAAGTGTAGCATGCTAAGTGCTACTACAATGATTGCTACCATTCAGATGTTATGCTAGCTACTCTCAATGATAACCTCATCTGAAAGATGTTTTTTTTTTGTCTTCAAATTGAAACAGTAACAACTTAAACCATTAGCCTTGTTATAATCACATATGTAAGTACACATTCACAAATCACCCTCAACAACTGCAAAAAGTTGCAGTGAGTGATTTCTTGTATAAAATTCATGTGCCTCATTTATTTTGGCAGCTCTCCCTCTTCCTGTATTCTCTGGTTCATGACTGATCACACTCCTGAATATGAAGAAAGTCTGCACTAATAGACTGTTTATTATATGACACTAACACACTGTTCTACTGTCATTTATACTTTATTTATGGATAGTATCCTACAAAAGTACTATACCCTGATATATACCATATACCGTCAGTGGCTCAAATTATACTGGGATACACATTTTTGGACATACCATCCATACTTGTTAGATTTCAAATAGAAGTAATTTTTTTTTTAAAAAGTGCATATTTGCTGCACCTTTAAGTAGTGGAATGAGTGTCAGCTCTTTGGAGATAACTACTTATTCTGGTGTTTTTAAGGCTCCATGGCAACTGAATGCACCACTTTGAAATGACAAGTAAGTCCCTGTGTGTGTCTGTGTGTGAGACAAATGGTCCGTCACCTGACCTTTCTGTCCAACCCACACACACACACACACACGCACACGCACACACGCACATCCCCACAGCTGCACAGAGGCGTCCAGTCAGCACGGCCAGGGGACATGGGAGCCAAAGCCCAAAGATGGAGCACGGACAGTGGCAGCTGGGGAGCTGACAAAGCCCCATTCAGAGGGCCCAGGCCTGGGGACAATGGCTGGGCCAGGCTGAGCCCTCTCCTCCACTCTTCCACCCAAAGATTAATACTTCAGATGGGCTTCCCGGTGGCAGGCAGGGCTAAAAGGAGAGCCCTCCTGTTTGTCACTGGGCATTGTGCGAGTCGCCTGAGAACCAACGTCTTGGATGGGCTTGACAAATGAGAGCCGCCATTGACAGTGAACAGATTGGGCCTGACACTTTTGTTTTGATTGTGGAGCGGGTATAATCAAGTTATTTGGGCCTAGGGGGGAGTTTTTGTTTCTTCCCTCCTGATGCTCTTGACACCAAAGTCCCACCTTTTAACAGTCTGGGCTGGCTCAGCTGTGATGATGTGCTCCAGTTACCCCTGTTGTTTGTTGTTTCTATTTATCAAAGCTCTATAGTGGGTGCAACACCAAGAGGAAGTTAATTTACTTGGGTGTGGGAATCTTGGCTGTCTATTCATGTTGTGTACAGAAGGCAGCGCAGGTGCAACAGGTGTAGGTGTGTGTGTTCGTGTTGCACTCAATAGGGCCACAGAGCAGAGTTATTGTAATGTTTTCTATGCAGATGTCCCCTGAACACCTGACCTGAATAATGTGTTAAAAGAAGCAGCTCCAGCCAGGGGACGACAGTAACCAGAGACCTCGCCTGGGTGACGGTGTGCATGTACGGGATAGCGGTGGTGGTGGTGGGGGCCGAGGCAGCTCCAGTGTGGCCCTCCGCCCTCCCCACCCCTTTTTCTTCTCTGTTGTAACCCTTGTGAGTGCAGCGCAGGTGTTTAGCCCCCAGCAAGGCAGAATTTCAGGTTAAATTGTAGGAACGCTGCCCCGCCTTTACAGCGGGAACTGGAAGTGGTTCCAGAGTACACGGCATCACACCTGCACACCTGTGTGTACCAGTGTGATCGCATTACATGATTTCACAACAGGAAATGTTCTGCTGCACAATCTGGTGGATAAGCAAATACACATTCAGTCAGTGTTTGGTATAAACATCAGCTCTGGAGTGAAAAATAACACTGGCGTTTACCTTTTTATCTCGCCATTCAGACGTTAACCCCACACTGTAAAATCTAATTAGGTGTCGTTACTCAGAAAAATGTGAATGACCTGAAATGTATGTGGAATTTTACCAATACTCTGGATGTTACTAAATGTTGTGTGTATTTGTCATTCCACTGTTACTTTAAGTTGTCATACACGTGTATAAATGATAAACTAAAATGTAATGTTGTACATATTTTGCACTTATTTTTCTTTAGAATTTTCAGATTGTTCATGTTTTGTTCCAGTACCGTTTGTAGATGGAAAACATTTTTATTGTGGAATTTTACAACGTTTGCTCAAAAGTTGTACAGTTGACATTTTTTGCGGTTGATATTAGATATGTTTTTTTAATCCTGTTATTTTACTGGTGCGGCCCACTTTATACCATATTAGGCTTAATGCGGCCCCTGAACTAAAATGAGTCTGACCCCCTGCTCTGTAAATTACAATAAATTTTCATTACTAAAGTATACAAACTGATTACACTTATAAAGACAATTAAATATTATAAGTTGTATTTTTAGGAGAATGGAACTAGTTTTTCCATTTACTTAGATTGTTGAAGTAACACTTACCTGTTTTTTTAATCTCGCCCAACATTGGTTTGGTGAGATTATTGTAACCACCTTCACATATGATGCTATAACTCAACGAATACTGTAGATATCACCATGAAATTACATGGACATATACAAAGAGCTAATGTGCATCACATGCAATGATCCATTTGACTAAAGGTCAAAGGTCAAGGTCACAATTAACTAAAAGGGGAAAAAAAACTTACAATGTTTTGTAAAAGCTCATGGAACATCAGACATTTTAGGACGAAACAATCTGAAAAAAAGGCCTGAGAAATCCTGGAGGGACTGTCTAGTTTGGAATTAAAACTGGAATAAAAACTTCTATGTAAACAGACCTAATGACACACTCATCCTGGGAGTCCTGCGACATGCTTGTCTGAGCCGACCCTGGGACAGTAGACGTTCTATCTCCTTTATTGACAGATGACTATAAGTGAGTGGATGTAATGTAATAATGTGGGTCTGTGTTTACAGTTATGGGGGAGGCCATCTGTCCCGTCTGTGCATCGAGCTGCCGTTCTCACCATAAAGGAATGTGTAAACATACGTCCACCCCCTGCAAGTGCCACAAGCGTCGTTCCCTCACTCTCACCCTCACCCTCACCCCGGGCGTCCCTTGGTCTCACCCTCTTTCTAATGCCAGTCTCCCAGTAGTCTACCCGGGGGGGGGGAGACCCTCCTCCGGTTCCCACGTAGACGACCTGGGAGCCTCGGAGCGAAGACCCCGTTCCGGCACCCACCCAGCTTTTCAGCCGGAGCCAGTTTCCAGGAATCCGCTAGTGTGTGAAACTTGGATGCAGCAGAAGGTGCCCTACTTTTAAACTTCATTCTTCTCCCTGGAATTGTTTCAGAGCATTTAACAAAAGGGGAAAGAGCCTGTGTGGGTCAACAGGGATGTGTGTGGGGGTGTGTGTGTGTGTGCGTGTAGGTCGTACTTGTGTTTACGCAGTAGCAGTTTGTATGTGTGTGTGTGTGTGTGTGTGCACGTGAGGGGAGGGCTGCAGGATTATAAAGAGGAAGTGAATGGGAAGTACACACTCAGTGACAAAATAAGAGGGAGACATTCCTTTGCTGCCCCTCCCTTTCTCCTCTGCAGCCCCTCTTTCTGTGCTCTCCCTCCACTGTGGCAGGGAGAGCCCTGGGAAAATCAAACAGGTGGTTTGGGCCTGGCAGGAAAGCTGGCTGGGCCCAGGGTGGGCAGGCCTACAGGCTGCTGGGGGCTATCAAAAGCTCTTAGGCCCAGCTTTAGGCCGGCACTCTGAATGGCCCCAGGCTTCATTATCATGTGAATTCTGGGAACTGCCCTGGGCCCCCAGTAACACCAGTGAGCTGCCCATATGGCGTTCGCTTGGCAACTAGCCCCCCCCCCCCCCACACACACACACACATCACCACCAACAACACCCTCCCCCCCTTTCTCCAGAACTGCTCTTCCATTCCAGAGGTGGAAGTAACTAAGTAGAAGTACTACCTTTAATGTACTTTTATGTGTTTACTTGAGTATTTATTTTTCTGGAATCTTTTTACCTTTATTCCCTACATTTTTGTAGAAATATCTGTACTTTATACTCTTTACATTCTCAAAATAAACTCATTTTTTAACTAGACAAATGTGACAAACTACACAAACGATAAAAAGTATGACGTAAATCAGGAATTGTGACTTACTATATGATAATTCTGACTTTTTATCTCACAATTTTGAGTTTTTATCTCATAATTCTTACTTTTTTCCTCATAATTTTGCATTTTTATCTCACGATTTAAAGATGTAATCTCATAATTATGCTGTTTGTTTTTTATCTCCTATTTATGACTTTAATTTTTCCTAAATGTCCTGTCCATACCCACAAAACTGAGTACCATGACCCAATAAAACACATTATATACACATTAAGTCACTTTTAAAGCCTTTTTTTGTAGTTTTATTTCATCTATAGCAAAATAATTTTTAAAAAATGTAGTTTTACTTTTTACTTTTTATTACTTCAGTTGAGAAGTTGTACTTTTTTACTTTTACTTTAGTAAAGGAGTTGAATCAGTACTTCTACTTTTACCAGAGTATTTTTTCACATAAATGGCTGTACTTCTATATAAGTACAGAATTGGAGTACTTTGAGCACCTCTGCTCCATTCCGGGACCCCTGATATCAAAGACCACAAGAAGAAGGAGAGGGAAGCAAAGAGGGGCACAAGCCTACAGCACCCCCCCCCCCCCCCCCCCCTTGGCCCACTTCTGGGGGGGCTGGACCACACAGAGCCACTGTGGACAGTCCTCAGGGACCCCGGATAACAGCGCTACCCTACAGGGCTCTACAGTTAGCTCTGCTCTGGGTGGATTTAGCAACGAATTAGCATTAAAGACCCGTTGGGAGGCTGTCAGTGCAGCGTCAGTCACCACTTTGACAGATAGAGATGTCAGCAGCCCCCACTTCTGGAGGGTGTTTCACATCAGCTGAGGGTGTTTGAGGACCGGAAAATGGTTGGTCAG
>CM035787.1:53591714-53594214 GCA_020466265.1 Siphamia tubifer
TTTTCGTCTCTGAATACAAAAAAAATCAATGTACAAAACGAAAGCCCCAAGACATAAATACAGTACTGTACGTATCATTCCATTGGCTATGAGGGAGCTACCCATGATGCTTTTGGTGACCTTTGACCTTTCATTCATTCCAGTTGCTGTTGTTTGGTGAGTTTTTCCCAGTGTGTTCATTTAAACTTTATTACAGTACATATTTATTTTTCATCATGAGCCCAAAGAAAGTGATTCTGATGTGAATGAAAAGAAGAAGCGACTGAGTTATTAATAGAAGTGAAACAGGAGATGATAATTAGAATTATTATTGGTGCTTATTCCATCGGCACCAATAAAAGACATATTCCATCAACTTTCCCAATTCGTGGAAAAAAAACATCCCCAAAAAATGTTTATGAGTTGTGCTATTTCCCACTTTGATGACGTACGCCTTACGTATTTTAGGAAGCGATGTTGTGATTTGGAACTTCAACGCAAATTCAGTCAATTCAGCACGATGTTGTAATTTGAACCAATCACCGCGAATTTCCCGCAAAATGTGACCAATCATTTGTGACGTCTTGTGCAGCTCCTTCTGTCTTTTCCTGTTTACGTTACAGTACCTTTACCCATGATGCACTAGGTGCATTTGGAAGGTACTTTTTTTTGCTGCATTTTTTTGTCATCCAGGTAATATTTTATTTGTCATATTTTAAAGGTTGTCTTAATATCAGTGTCTTTGTTCTATTTTTGTCAGAAACTGTGTCAGTACTGTTTTTTTTTACTGGCTGAGACATTTATATTATGTTTTATAACTTCATGTAGTGTTGTGAGGTCATATGAACTTTAACCTTTGAACCAACAGGTGCATTTAGAAAAAAAAAAAATAAATAAATATATATATATATATATATATATATATATATATATATATATATATATATATATATATATATATATATATATATATATATATATATATATATATATATATATATATATATATATATATATATATATATATAGTTGTATTTCGTAACCTCGTAATCGTTTATTTTCCATCTCGGTAAAAGGTAGTTTTCAGGACCAGATCGCAATGACTTTTAATTATTATAATAATTAATAATTATAATTATTAATTATTATTATATTATAATTATATTATATTATTATATTATAATTAATTAATTTTCTAGTAACTAAATATTTGAATTATTACTTAAGTTTAATTACAAAAAAGGAAATTCAAACTATTTATCGCAACTTTTACTTCCTCCAACAACAAAAGCCTAAAAAGTACTGCAACTTTCATCAGAATTTTTTGGAAAAGCTCATGGAACATCAGACATTTTAGATCCTGGAGGGACTGAAATATAAAGCAGTATCCTTGATAAAATAAATATATAAAATATAAAAAATAAATAAATAAATAAATACATGAATAAAATAAGTGAATGAATAGAAAAATAAAATAAATAAAATAAAAAATAAGAGCAAAATGCAGACAACTAAGGAAAAGGAAAAAAAAAAGGGAAAAGAAGAAGGAAGGGAGGAAAAAAGAAAACAATAAACAACAAAAAAAACTATTTGTTACCTACTTTCCTATCTACTCATTTGTTTTTAGTTGGTTTTTTTTGTTTTTTGTATATATGTCTATGTTTAGTACTTCAGTTATTGATTATTGGTATTGTTATTATTGTTATTGTTATTATTTTATTTATCATCATTTTTGTACTATGCACTATATTACTATAAGATGAATTTAGGTTATTGGGGAAGTGAAGAAGGGGTAGAATTAAATAAGCTTATGCTTCATCCTACTGCTTTTCGGACATGTCATTGTTATTATTATTATTGTTGTATTGATTATTGTTGCACTTTGCACATGTTCAAAATAAATCATTCAAATCAAATCAAAAAATGTAAAACCATAAAAAAAAGCATCATATTAATACTATCTGCTGTTCTCATCCTGCTCCTTTAGGTGGGAGGGGCCGAACTCTCCCACTGAACTGAACAGTCGTAGCAGTGACTCAGCGTTACTTGGTTTCAGTTGCTGCTTTTCACACCACGCTGCCTGTTTGTTTGTTTGTCTTTACGGTATCAGTCCTCTGGTTGGACTGGGTCTGCAGAGTGTCCACGCGTACGCCAGCGGAGCATCTGTGGATCCCACCCAGGATGACGTGTGTTTGTTTGGATGATGATTCACCCCACAGCTGCCCCCTGATGTTAGCACTGAGCTGTTTACTACTAACCTCACATCTTACTAATGCACCTTCTCTGTTTCCAAACCTTCTGGAGCTGCAACACATATTTTACTGGATTAAAATAACAAGGCACACCACCAAACACAAATGTCATATCATGAAATCTGCTCCCAGTTTATTTCCTCAGTGGGAAACCTAGACTTTTAGTTAAACACAAAGCTGCTATTCTTGGGAAAAGTGAAGAAAGTGATACTGTTGTCATTGAATGGATCATTGGCATGTGTGATCATGCCACTCACTCACAGAACTAA
>CM035787.1:53599214-53614214 GCA_020466265.1 Siphamia tubifer
CTCTGCTTTCTTTAAGAAGCCAAAGCTGGGCTTTTCTTGTGGACTAATGCCCCTCTCTCTCTCTTTGTGCTCGTAGTGAAAGGCCTGAACGACGCTAAGGCAAGGTGATCACACACTGCACTGAAACCACAACATAGTAATGGAGTACCAAAGTACTGCATTACTGTACTTAACTACTTTTGCTTAGGTATCTGTACTTTACTTCACTATTTATTATTCTGGCAACTTTTTACTTGTACTGCCTTGATTTGTTCATAAATATTTGTACTTTATACTCTTTACATTTATATAAATATTTGTACTTTATACTCTTTACATTTATATAAATATTTGTACTTTATACTCTTTACATTTATATAAATATATGTACTTTATACTCTTTACATTTATATAAATATATGTACTTTATACTCTTTACATTTATATAAATATCTGTACTTTATACTCTTTACATTTATATAAATATTTGTACTTTATACTCTTTACATTTATATAAATATATGTCATAACATGTATATAACTACAGTAGCTGTACTTCTACTGCAGTACAGAATGTCAGTACTTTGACCACCTCTGAACTGAAACAACACGCTGCCCTGCAGGAAAATTCCACTGGTGAAGTCACTAAAAATCAGCAAAAATGACCAAATATAGAGCAGCAAACGAGCTGGTGGCGAGCCAGAGCGCTGCTTCTGCGGATGATGACAGCGCGCCGCTCCAACATTATCAGCGTTTGCTTTTAAAGCTGTGTTGAATTATGTCTGCTGGAAGACTGCGAGCCCGTTGTTATGGCTACGGGGCTCGCACTGACTCCTGGACGCCGTGGTCCCATCTGCGCAGCGGCTCCAGCCTGAAGGCTTTGGACCGACCGTGTTCTGACCTTGGCCCAGTACGGAAGATACGGAGCTGATACGGTCTGGGGTCGACGGGACGGCGCTCAGGGTCCTGCGGCGGTGGAGTTTATCTGTACAGGACCAACGGCACTGGAGGCGGAGGCCCCCCCCAGGGAGACACACTGTACAGGTCACATGACCAGGTCAATGTACAGGTCACATGACCAGGCCCACGTACAGGTCACATGACCAGGCCCACGTACAGGTCACATGACCAGTTCATCTGATTCTTTTGGTCCAAAGTCAAACTATTCCTTGGACTCAGTTTAAAGAGTTAATTTGAGACGTGGTTTCAACATAAAAATATATGGATCTAGATTCAGACAAAGAACATGTGACTGTAAACAACAACTGAAAACAACAACTGAAAACAGGAATAAACTTCTTCTCTTATGTTCTATGATCCATGAAATAGTGTGTGTGTGCGTGTGCGTGTGTGTGTGTGTGTGTGCGTGTGTGTGTGTGTGTGTGTGCGTGTGCGTGTGTGTGTGTGTGTGTGCGTGTGAAAATAGATGCATAGTTCAGAAAAGACATAAACACTACACAACAACAGCAGCAACAACAACAATAGCATTAGCATTAACATTTGCAGCATCAGTTAACAGTTAGTACAAAAGTGTCAGAAGTCAAATCCAGGCCATAATAAAGTTTAGACGAGCAGTGACTGGAGCGAAACTGAACTGATCTGAAGTCAGTTTTATTTACTGAGCCTCAGGACACAGTCACATGTGAACAGTGAATAAACCACTGACCTCAGATCAGGTTGATGATCATAATAGTTTCCTCCCTTTGACCCGTTAACACCTCCTCCACCTCCACCTCCCACTCGTTCTGTCCTTAGCTCCGCCCCTTCCTGTTTTTATGCAGATGAGCAGTGGGTCCAGGTGCAACACCAAAGGAGTTTGCACCTCCTCGGCTCAGCAGCGCTTCTATTTACATGCAAAGAGTGTGTGTGTGAGCGAGCACAGGTGTTGTGGGGACGTGGTGGGATGTTGTCAGTGTCTGTTTGTCCTGACATGATCTGTGTTTGTCACGAAATGTGGCAGCGCTGTGGAGGCTAATTAGATGCTCTGTGGAAACATGATTCAGTTCTGTATTGTAGGATACGAGCAGAAAATACACACTAACACACACTAACACACTCGTTTCCATGAGGACCCAGTTTATAATCAAGTAGCCATTGACTTATGAGTGTAAAAACATCTTTTGTTTAATAAAATAAATAAATACATAAAAATTTGAAAATGAAATAATAGGTAAAAAAATAGATACAAATGAATGAACAATTAAATGTATAAATAAAAATCATAATTAAAAATGAAAACAAAAATAAAATACATAAACTATATCCTGTTTTTCAATTAAAAAAAATAGAAATTTCATTAAAAATAAATTCAAATGAATGAATACAAACATTTTAAAAATAAATGAGTAAAATAATACTAATTAACAAGATAATAATAAATAAATAATGAAAAATAAAATGCATATATAATTTCAAAAATACATAAAAATCAGTACCAAGTAAACACATCTTCAAACCTTTGAAAAATCACTTTGTACCCATTTCTCCCATGCTTTATGGGGACTTAAAGAAAAATACAAACCTATGGGCCACATCATTTCCATTTTACTAGTGGGGACCTACATTAAAATTTAACTCTCATGGGGTCCTGAATGTTGGTCCCCATAAGTCAGAGGTCCCCATGGTGTGATGGTAAACATATCAATGTCCCCGTAAAGATAGGAATACAAGCACACACACACACACACACACACCACTTGTGTCCATGGCTCATGAGGACCCAGTTTGTAATGAAGTAGCCATCGAGTGTTAATACATTTTAATAGAACAAATACTGAGACACACTGAGGACACTGGACACGCTGGAGACACTGGACACACTGGACACGCTGGAGACACTGGACACACTGGACACGCTGGAGACACTGGACACTGGACACGCTGGAGACACTGGACACACTGGACACGCTGGAGACACTGGACACACTAGACACGCTGGACACACTGGACACACTGGAGACACTGGACACACTGGACACACTGGACACACTGGTCACACTGGACACACTGGTCACACTGGACACACTGGACACACTGGTCACACTGGACACACTGGACACACTGGACACGCTGGAGACACTGGACACACTTCTCCTCTTACTCCTCTTACTCCCCCTCCTCCTCCTCTCACTCCTACTCACCCTCCCTTCTCTTACTCCCCCTCCTCCTTCTCTCACTCCTACTCACCCTCCCTTCTCTTACTCCCCCTCCTCCTTCTCTCACTCCTACTCACCCTCCCTTCTCTTACTCCCCCTCCTCCTTCTCTCACTCCTACTCACCCTCCCTTCTCTTACTCCTACTCCTCTCACTCCTACTCACCCTCCCTTCTCTTACTCCTCCTCCTCTTACTCCTTTTCCTCCTCCTTCAGGCTCCAGACTTCGTGGAGCCACAGCTGAACACACTCACTTCCTGGACATGGTTGTGACTTCCTGTTCTTTCTCTTGGACTTCCTGTCCTGCCTGTGTGATCAGGCCGGTCAGAGGTAAGACTTCCTGATGCACCGGCAGCTGTTCAGATAATTCACACTTTTTCCTTTTGTCAGGACTTTTTTTCTCCTCATCTCCAGACCTCCTTTTTTTCCCACTGTTGTTTTTTTTTTTTTTCATGGACTCAAAGCTTCATCTTTATTTTGTCGAAGAACAAAATGCTTTCGCACAAAATCTGACAATAAACAAAGCTTTTACAAATGACTTCATAAATAAGTCCTCATCTAAACCAACAGTCAGATGTGTTCAGGCTGAGGCTCAACATAATAAACCTGTTTACATCAACACTTTTATTCCCCTTTCATTCACAATAAAGGTTAATTTTTCCTTCAGATGAACGGACCGTATTTTCTGACTATAAAGGTGCATTTAAATGACAGTGCTTATATATGGTTGTGTTCAGTGACTTGGAATTTTGACATTTTAGCAGAGAATTCTAACTTTTTTTTTAAAGTTTGATTTAGCAAAATAAGAGTGTGTTTTGTTCCGTGTTACAGCTCAACAAGTTTGGGAATTATTGTAACGTTATTTTTATTTTTTTTTTAAGTAGAGTCACATTTTACATGTAAAAGGCCTGATTCATTCCAAGGCCCCCAATACTAGCTCTAAACCAGGGGTGTCCAAATCCAGTCCTCGAGGGCCAGTGTCCTACATGTTTTAGATGTTTCCCTCTTCCATTCCACCTGAAGGTCATTACATCATTATCAGTCTGATGAGGAGCTGATTATTATTACCGTAAATTCCGGACTATAAGCCGCTACTTTTTTTCCCAAACTTTCAACCCTGCGGCTTATTCAGTGATGCGGCCAATTTATGTAATTTTTCTAATGGCCACCAGAGGCGCTCGAGTAGAAAAGGTCAGATTTAGACCGGTGGAATATATGCGTCGAGGAAGACTGAATGAAAAAGGAGGGGCGGAACAAACGCGTGGTGACGGGTTTAAGTGGGACCGGTAAAGGTGAAGGACAGACAAAAAAAAGGTGAAGAGGGGGTAAAAAGTTGCTTAAAGAAAAACCCACGGCGGTGTGTGAGAGAAGACAGAGGCTCGACCAGACCCTGTGGATTATTTTTGCACGTTGGCACGAAGGAGTTTGACCTGAACTCTCTGCCAAAGATTAAAGTTATCGCTGACTCTGCCATAGATGAGGCGAGGCGGCGACCAGCCACCTGTTTGTGGACGCGGTGGACAATAGTGGATATATATTTTTCCCTCCCTTACCTTTGGAAATATACACTTTTTTTTCCTTGGATTACTTTTAACGGGACCCGGACTCTGCAGGTCTGCATCAAACCTTAAGTATCATTTTCCGTTCATTTTGCCGGCTGTGATTTTTGGACTGTGGACTTTAATGAAGGACATTTAGTTTCATTGGCGGGACTTGAAGTCGGGTTTGGGTGTCAGCGCTGATGCGTTCTGAATGGATGATTTAGTTTCAATATTCAAAAAAATTAAACCATTTTCCTTTTAGTTTTGTAGATGGAAAATGTGTCAAAAAGCAAAAAAAATGATATTTTTTTTAAAATTAAAGACAAAATTAAATCTACTGGGACTAAATTTCAATACTAGTTTTCTTTTTTATTATTTTTTTTTTCAAAATGTTCTACATTATTTTTTCCTTTTGTAAATATGTATTAGTTTTTTTGTTCATTTTGTTGCTGATTTTGTTTATTTTTTTACATTTTGTTTTTTTTAAATGTCATTTTTTTTCTATGATTTTCTGCTGTTTGTGTCTTACTTTGCTCATGTTACCAATTATTTTGTTAGCTTATTATTCATTTTTGTTTGTCATGTTACTCATTTTATTTTATAATTTTAAACTGATTGCTAAAATCTCAGGAGTTAAAGGGTTAAACCGAATCACACAGAAGAGGGAAATCTCTAAAACATGCAGGACACCGGCCCCCGAGGACTGGACTTTGACACCTGTGCCTTAAAGCCACAGTTCTCAAACTGGGGTCCGCGGACCCCTAGGGGGACGTGGCGCATGTCCAGGGGGTACGCGAAATTATTCACGTTTTTTTTATTTTTTTGCTGTTTTATTTTGAAATGCAGAAGTTTTATTTTGTAGCGAGCGGGCGGAAGTAACAGCGCTGTTTGACGCTAGCTTGACTAAATTGAGACGGAGCGAGTCACAGGCTATTTTTAGCCACCCTGCAGCGAACATGGATCGATTTTTGTGTCCGCCAAGTTCCTCAAGAAGTGGTAAAAGAAATGACAATGAAAATGACAATGACAAAAACAAACGCCCTAACCCTAAAAAGAGAAAGTACATTGATAGTTATATTGAGTTTGACAAGATCATCCCTCTCATTAAGTCTCTGTCTGTCTGTCTGTCTGTCTGTCTGTCTGTCTGTCTGTCTGTCTGTCTGTCTGTCACACACACACAGTTTTGTGTGTCTTTTGTTCCGTTTATTATTTTAAAATTATTTAAAATTGTTGTTTCTGAAGTGTTCATTTATATTATAATACCTGAAAATGTGGCTGGTTTGCACAAAAGCACTATTAAAAAAGGTTATCATTGTTTCATAATAATCATTGTTGAAGTGGTTTTTTATCATTTTCAGTATCGCGAGGATGAGGGGGGACATGGAAAAATGTCACCCCTCCAAGGGGGACCTGGGCCAAAAAAGTTTGACAACCCCTGTCTTAAAGTACACACATTTTGTATGTAGTATGTGTTAAAAGTAAAAGAAAATGATATATTAAACCATTAAAATGAACAACAGATGTAAATGATGTCCATTCCATGGTGGTGGTTTTAATTGTGCTCGGTACTTTTTGTCCATTTGGGTCAAACTTTGACGTTCAGTGTTTGTTGTCTCTGACTCTCACAGTTATTTGTGCTGTAACTATATAAACCAGAAGTTAGTTGCAAGTTTGTATTTTTGTGACGTCTCTACTACCAGTGTCTGACAATCTACTAACACCATTACTGCCAAAGATGGACACGAGGGATGGTGACATTTGTAGATCTCAGCCAATCACAGAGAACTGAGCTGTGAGTTTGTATTAATAAATGTTGTCTTGTATTCTACTGCTAATGTTCACAGTTTTAAAGATAAGCTATGGACAGACCCCAAAGCTTCCTCTTTAGAACCTACACTACAGTCATAAAGAGTTTGTGCAGTGGAATGACTGATGCAGGATGGATTATTTTTTCAACTGACACAGAAAACGTTGACCGGACAACGTTGAAGTGGTCAACCATCGGTCAAACGGTCATCGTTTAGCATCCCTTTTTTTTCTTGTCCTGTGACGTCAGCTGCAGGAGCTCAATGAGAGTCGAAGACACACCAAAAGCATCATGGGTAGCTCCCTCCTAGTCAATGGGAGGCCAGCGAGGTGTTGAGTGAGAGCCAATGGGAGAACAGTTCTATCAAATAGTAAATAAATCATTTGATCATTCAAGTCAAATCAAATCAAAAAAATAAAAAAGTATTAACAGCAGTGGGATGTAAGGTTGTCTCTTCCACCACTGGAGTGGGTTAGGGGTCAGGGGTTAGGGTTTGGAAATCATCTATTTTCAGCTAAAGTCAACTAAGTAAGTTATTTATTATTGGTATTGTTATTATTTTTATTATTATCATCATTTTTGTAATATGCGCTATATTGCTATAAGATGAATTTAGGTTGCTGGGGAAGTGAAGAAGCAGTAGAATTAAATAAGATTATGCTTCATCCTACTCCTTTTCGGACATGTCATTGTTGTATTGATTATTGTTGCACTTTGCACATGTTCGAAATAAATCTTTCAAATCAAATCAAAATCAAATATAAGTGTACAGTACATACGTATTTACATACAGTACTGTATTTACGTTTCGGGGTTTTGTTTCGTAATTTGAATTTTCTTTCGTATTCAGAGATGACAATTTTACGTAAAGGTCTTTGGTAGCTTGGATTGTTCGTTAGTTGACTCTTTCATATATTTTGCGGTGTTGCTGTACTTCAGTCCAGCAGCGTTGTAACCATCAGGTTTGTTTCTGACTGCGTCACTGCCAAATTTGATGGTAAATATTGTGCTGCTGGTGTTTGCACCTGAACACAGTCTGCAGCCAAAGCAGCTTCAGGAACGTCTGTTTAAGTCTGAATCATCAACACAGATAAGTGTGAGAATGTGAAGTATGTGAGTCCAGCTCCAGTAACAGTCACAGTAACAGTCACGGTCACAGTAACAGTCACGGTCACAGTAACAGTCACGGTCACAGTAACAGTCACGGTCACAGTAACGGTCACAGTAACAGTCACAGTAACAGTCACAGTAACGGTAACGGTCACAGTCACAGTAACAGTCACGGTCACAGTAACAGTCACAGTAACAGTCACAGTCACGGTCACAGTAACGGTAACGGTCACAGTAACTGTCACAGTAACAGTCACAGTAACGGTAACGGTCACAGTCACAGTAACGGTAACAGTCACAGTAACAGTCACAGTAACAGTCACAGTCACAGTAACAGTCACAGTAACGGTAACGGTCACAGTAACAGTCACAGTAACAGTCACAGTCACAGTAACGGTCACAGTCACAGTAACAGTAACAGTCACAGTAACTGTCACAGTCACAGTAACGGTCACAGTAACAGTCACAGTAACAGTCACGGTCACAGTAACAGTCACAGTAACGGTAACGGTCACAGTCACAGTAACAGTCACGGTCACAGTAACAGTCACAGTAACAGTCACAGTCACGGTCACAGTAACAGTCACAGTAACGGTAACGGTCACAGTCACAGTAACGGTAACGGTCACAGTAACGGTCACAGTAACAGTCACGGTCACAGTAACGGTCACAGTAACAGTCACAGTAACAGTCACGGTCACAGTAACAGTCACAGTAACGGTAACGGTCACAGTCACAGTAACAGTCACGGTCACAGTAACAGTCACGGTCACAGTAACAGTCACAGTAACGGTAACGGTCACAGTAACAGTCACAGTAACAGTCACGGTCACAGTAACAGTCACAGTAACGGTAACGGTCACAGTAACAGTCACAGTAACAGTCACAGTCACAGTAACGGTCACAGTCACAGTAACAGTAACAGTCACAGTAACTGTCACAGTCACAGTAACAGTCACAGTAACAGTCACAGTAACGGTCACAGTCACAGTAACAGTCACAGTAACAGTAACAGTCACAGTAACTGTCACAGTCACAGTAACAGTCACAGTAACGGTCACAGTCACAGTAACGGTCACAGTAACAGTCACAGTAACGGTCACAGTCACAGTAACAGTCACAGTAACGGTCACAGTCACAGTAACGGTCACAGTAACAGTCACAGTAACTGTCACAGTCACAGTAACAGTCACAGTAACGGTCACAGTAACAGTCACAGTAACGGTAACGGTCACAGTCACAGTAATAGTAACAGTAACAGTCACAGTAACAGTCACAGTAACAGTCACAGTAACGGTAACGGTCACGGTCACGGTCACAGTAACAGTCACAGTAACAGTCACAGTAACGGTAACGGTCACAGTAACAGTCACAGTAACGGTAACGGTCACAGTAACAGTCACAGTAACGGTCACAGTAACAGTCACAGTAACGGTCACAGTAACAGTCACAGTAACAGTCACAGTAACAGTCACAGTAACAGTCACAGTAACGGTCACAGTCACAGTAACAGTCACAGTAACGGTCACAGTAACGGTCACAGTAACAGTCACAGTAACGGTCACAGTAACGGTCACAGTAACAGTCACAGTAACAGTCACAGTAACAGTCACAGGCGTGTGACAAACCACCGACACTTTCACTTTATTGACTCAACAAAAACAACACATGATACAATCTGTGTCTTCATCCATCATAATTAACACCATGTAGTTTTGGGTGTGTGTGTGTGTGGGGGGGGGGGGGGGGGGGGGGGGGGGGGGGCAGGAAGAGGCCTATGCACCAGGCATGTTGTGACAGCCCCCCCCCCCCCCAGGTTTGTCTGTCGACGTCCTGGCTCAGGTTAGAGCTGTTTGAACATCATCATAATATACACGTGGTCACATCACAGGTCCTGCAATTATTTAAATTCTCTATTTATTAGTCTTTTTTATGAATTTATTCATTCAATTATTTATTCATTTTATTTTCTTTATTTGTCCTTTTCTGTATTGATTTATTTTATTGATTCATTTATTTGTTATTTTTATTTCTTAGTTATTTAGTATGTAATTTATATATTTATTTTTATGAATGTATATTTGTTTATTTTTATTTATTTGTTTGCCTTTTTATATATTTAATTTTATTATTTTTTCATTTATTTATTTGTCTTTTATGTTTTGATTTATTTATTTGATTTGATTCTTTGCTTATTTTTATTAATGTATTTCTTTTTTTAAATTCATTTATGTAATTTATTTATTTTTATTTGCTTAAATTTAAATCGTTTTTAGAAGTTTTTTATTAATTTAATTTATTTTATTCTTAATTTTTTAGCCTTTTTATTCATTTATTTTATAATTTAATTTGTTTTATTCATTTCTTTTTATTTATTTATTACATATTTGTATTTGTTTAATTCATTCATTCATTTTATTTTGCTTGTTTATTTATTTTTCATTGTTTTGAATGTTATTAATGTATTTATTAATTATATTTAATTATTTCAGCTACAGAAGGATAGCTAATGACACGTATGTTCAGTGTCGATCACTAATAATAACAATATATTTCGCAGGGTTGAAACAAATCTCAATGTCATTTTAAAATGTTTTTTTTAATATCGCGCCGTCCTACTCGGGTGGGCGGATCCCTGCAGGGCTGAGTGACAGGACGGTGGCGGCGGCGGCGTCCTTCTCCTGTCGTCCTGCGCTTCCTGAGCTACTGCTGAGCGCCGCTGCCTTGGAGTCGCAGATGGCAACAGGCTAAGAACACACACAGGAAGAGGTGACATCTGAAACAGCAAAGGCCCCCACAGTTTGGCCCTTCTTTAAACTTGTTATGTTGGAGTGTGTGGAGTCATTCCCAGGGCTAGCCCCCCCCATAACCCCCCCAAAAACCCATCCCACCTTCAACTAGTCACAAAACCAGAGGTGGTAAAAGCACTCACAGTGGCCCTGTTTACACGAGTTTTTATTCCTGTTTAATTCCTAATCATCTGCGTATCATTCGTCTTTCAAAATAAAACCAAAAATAAGACAAAGAATCAACAACATAAACGACAGGAATACTGTTAAAGAAGTGTTTCCATGTCAGAGAATATAATAAATAATAAGAATAAACCAGTGACTTTATTCTGAATTATCATTTTCAACTGGAACTGGAGGGTCTAAGGACAGGGGGAGGGTCTAAGGACAGGGGGAGGGTCTAAGGACAGGGGGAGGGTCTAAGGACAGGGGGAGGGTCTAAGGACAGGGGGAGGGTCTAAGGACAGGGGGAGGGTCTAAGGACAGGGGGAGGGTCTAAGGACAGGGGATGCCTGGGACTTTTCATGTATTTCTGTAGTGGATTATGTTTTTGTAAAACCCTCTGAGACAACTTTGTTGTGATTTAGGGCTTTATAAATAAAATTGAATTGAATTGGAATTAAGTGTTTACATGGTTTCATATGAAAGAGGAATCAACCTTTATTTTGAATCTGTGTATCATTTGTTCATTGGTTTTTCAAAATAATCATCTAAAAAAAAACTAGTATTCACAGAATGTCTCCAGTTTCTATGACAACCTGTTCTTGAATTAGAGCCAATAATGTGATTTCTGCTAAATGCAATGTTGACCTTTGACCTTTTGCAATATTGATAATATTGTTATATGTATATATATATGTGTCAGTGTGTGTAATATTATGATAATATATCTACTATTGATTAAGTTATAGCATGATATGTCTATGTTTGACACAGTGTTACACAAGTTAATTTGGACACATGTCACCTTTGACCTCTAGATATCTGAAAAACTATTGGTTGTAGGTGATAACACCAAAAATTAAAATTGTATAAATCTTTATTCTGCATCATTTGGTACCAATCTGAAGGTTCTGTGACCCTCTGTTCTTCATTTATAACTCATAATGTGATTTTTTTTTTTCCTTTCAGTTGTCGCTCAACCAATGTTGGGGTGAGATTAAAAAAAAAATATATATATATATATACTTAAGTACAATAACAAAGTACTTTTACTTGGTTACTTCCCAACTGTGCAAAACAAGCAGTTTTTTTTTAGTCAGAGAACAGACACCAGTGTCACCGTCACCAGTTCTTTGACATGAGGAAAATATGGTTGTAAATAATTATTACCATGTGTCTGTTATTGAAAAGCACTTCTGCACTCAAACCAAACTCCTATTTTCAGCTGGAAAACAAACGTGTCGACACATATTCCAACGTGTGCTGCTTTTATCACCACAGAAGAAGAAGAATTTGATCATGTTGCTTTACAGGACTTTTCCTTTTCTACTTACAGATGACTACATGTCCTTAATGGTCGTATAAAATAGAAAATGATGAATGTGAACCTCACAGGGTATTAAGCAGCTTATCCTCAAACCTACTGGACTATGTTTTTTTCATATGGGGGGGGGCTTTAGGAGAGCTCAGGGATGAATGTGTAATGAGCTCAAAATAACCTAAAGCCTTTTTTTCTTTTCTGTGTCCTCCCTCCCTTCTCCTCCTCCCTCCTTCCCTCCCTCCTCTCTCCCTCCCTCCCTCCCTCCCTCCTCCCTCCCTCCCTCCTCTCTCCCTCCCTCCCTCCTCCTCCTCCTCCTCTCTCCCTCCCTCCTCCCCCGCCTGCCTTTTTTTTCTCCTCTTTTGGGAAACATGCCTTTCCCAGCTGCACAGCCCCCACAGCGCGAGGCCAGGCCAGGAGCACAGCTGGCCAGACTTGGTGGAGCCAGTCGACAGGCGCATGGAGCGCAGCCCGCCCAGGGCCGCTTCCTCCACAAACATGCCCAGGTGTGGGGCCTCTGAGCTGGGCTTCTGATCTGCACCAAACACCACTGTGTGCACATGTGTTTGTATTCCTATCTTTATGGGGACATTGATAAGTTTACACAGTCACACTATAGGGACCTCTGACAATATAGGAACCAACATTCAGGTCCCTACAATGGTTACATTTATATGTAGGTAAATGATGTCCCCTATAAATGCTTTGACTTGTTTTTCCTAGAAGTCCCCATAAAGTATGGGAGAAACAGGTATAAAGCAAAACGTGTATATTTCAAAGGTTTCAAGATGTGTTTACTTTATTATTGTATTTTTAAAAAAAATATATTATATGTTTATTCATTCATTTTTATTTGTTAAAAATGTAATTTGATTTTCTAATGTGTATTATTATTACTATTATAAAACGTATTATTATTATTTTTAAATAAAATGTTTATTTTTATGATTATTATGTTTATTATTATTAATAATGATCATCATCATCATAAATGTAATAATACATTTAATAAAAAATAATTAAGATAAAAAATGTTTCAAATTTATTTTGTATTTATATGTATATTTTTTAAGATGTCTACTTTTCCCATTCAAAAAAATATGTAGTTTTTTATTGGATTGAATTTTATTACTGTATTTATTTATTTTAAATATTTCTTAATTAAAACTTTTTTTGACTTTCCACTCACTTCCATACTTTACCTACAAGTGATGATTACAAACCTGGTCCTCATGAGACATGGAAACCAATAAGTGTGTGTGTGTGTGTGTGTGTGTGTGTGTGTGTGTGTGTGTGTAGGGAGGGACCGTGGGATGAGGGATCAAGAAGGCAAATGGGGGTGGGGGGGGGTCCCTGCTGAAGCTGTGTCAACATAGTGTGTTAATGTGTGTGAGTGTGTGCATCTGTATCTGCATGTGGGGAAGTGAGGGTCACCCCTGGGGGAGGGGGGGGGGGCAGTGGGCAACAACAATTACTGGTGGATTGTAGTTAAATTGTGTCTGAATTGTTGGTCCTGCCCACAGTCAGCTGCTGCCAAAACTAAAAAAACACACAAAGAAACACACTGTGTGTGTGTGTGTGTGTGCGTGTGTGTGTGTGTGTGTGTGCGTGTGTGTGTGTGTGTGTGTGTGTGTGTGTGTGTGTGTAGTGGCTCATTTAAAAAAGAAACTAGAGTTATTAACATATAATATAAAACTGAGTCCCCACCTGCATGTGTGACGACCTGATGAGTTTGTCTTTATGGTGTGTGTTCATCATGTGGAGCTGCACTTCTAGAACACACACACACACACACACACACACACACACACACACACACACACTTAAATAAAAACACTCGTGAACAGGCCACAGCGTTCGTCTGAATAACTTTTACATAAATCACTTCATAAATCACGACACAAACCTTCTCCTTAAATTATTTCAGGTTCCTTCGTAACAGTGACGTTACCTGAGGCTGATGTGATGTGTGCCCCCCCCCCCCACACACACACACAGCTTTTTACTTAACTGAGGGTGACCTCACATTGGCCTGGTTGTCGTCCAATCCTAGCGTTTAACATGTAGCTGGCTTTCAAATACACAAACATACACATTTATGTGTCTCATGAGGACCATGTGTGTACACTGAAAAAAGTAAAACCTTGATTCAACTTGAAAATTCTTCTTCAGTAGGTCACACATAAAAAACATCTAGTTGAGTGAATCAAATGAAATGAAATTAAAATAACCCTAACCCTATGCGATTTAATTTGGTTCACTCAAATAGGTTTGTCATGTGTGACCATAAAAAGGTTAAAAAAAATAATAAAAGAAAAATAATAATTATATATTTTTATATTTAATTCATTTATTATTATATTACAAAGTAAAATTTAATGTACACAATAACAATAATTAGAAAAATAAAATAATTATAAAATGTAAAATTTTATTAAATTATAAAATAGAAATGAATGAACACAAAACAATTATTAAAAATAAATAAAATAAACACACAAATAATAATAAATAAATAAAAATAATATTAAAAATACATTGAAATTAATCCTTTTTTGGTTTTTAAAGTAAACACATTTTCAAATGTTTGAAAAATACATGTTTCACTTTACAGCTGTTTCCCTCATGCCTTATGGGGACTTCTGAAAAAAAATAAATGGATGTATTTATAGGGTCACATGATTTCTGTTTTACTAGTGGGGACTCTTATTTATATTTCATCCTCATGGGGACTTGAATCTTGGTCCCCATAGTGTCAGAGGTCCCCATTGTGTGACTGTGTAAACATATCAATGTCCCCATCGAGATAGAAATACACACACACACACACACACAGCAGATGTAACCCAGTGTAACAGGAGGTGGATCAGTATCAGATCAGATAAAGATTTGAACGTCTCCATCTGCAGCGACAGGACGACCGTCCCCTTACTGCCCCATGTCCACTGCTGGACAGACAGACAGACATCCACTGCTGGACAGACAGACAGACGTCCACTGCTGGACAGACAGACAGACGTCCACTGCTGGACAGACAGACAGACGTCCACTGCTGGACAGACAGACAGGCGTCCACTGCTGGACAGACAGACAGACGTCCACTGCTGGACAGACAGACATCTGCTGGCCTGTTTGTGGTCCT
>CM035787.1:53619214-53659214 GCA_020466265.1 Siphamia tubifer
TAGGTATGTGTAGGAGGATCAGCTGGGATTTGGGTGGGTGGGCAGGAGTGTGTGAATAGGTGTGTTTGTCTGTGTGTGTTTCATTTGCAGTATTTTTGTCTACGGTCGGAATAAAAATGGAGGCTTGCTCACCTGTTCACACACAAACTGGACCGAAGGGGAAACAGGATGGTTTTCACAGGGACACACTCATGACTCAGTACACACACACACACACTTGTTTCCATGTCTCATGAGGACCAAGTTTGTATTCATCACTTGTAGGTAAAGTATCCATCAGGTAGAGCATAAAAATAAATAAATAAAAATACAACTGGGGACATTTATTCATATTTAAACCATGCAGGGACCTGAATTTTGGTCCCCATAGTGTCAGATCTTCCCATGGTGTGACTGTGTAAACATATCTATGTCCCCATAAAGATAGGAATACAAGTACACACACACACACACACATTTTTCTGCACTCACCTGTTTGTTCAGAGGACGTCTGCAGCCTGATCAACATAAACACTGACTGTCCCCATGTTTCCACACACACACACACACTGTTTGAACAGCTGACTGAAGCCTTGACTTTAGCACTTTACACAATAGCACAGGGTTGGTTTAGGAAACACACACTGAGAAACTTATATTTGTATAACTTTTCATTTCGTAAATGTTAATTTTGATGTCGTAACTTTTCCATTCGTATTCTGACAAAATTATAAGTACAAATAGACAATAAAAAGAAAAAAAATATTCAATAAAATTTACAAAAATTACCAAAAATATTCAATAAAATTAACACATGTGAACAAAATATTGAATAAAATATTCAGTAAAATGAACAGAATTTATTTTTATGCTCGACTACAACCACATCCCAAATATCCACACATTACTTTCCTGTAAATACTCTTTCTTTTGTCCTAAACATGGTTGTATACTTCCTCCCCCAGTGCAGTCTGTAGACTTATGGGGACTTGGATGTGTTAAAAAAGTAGTGACCCAAATGGTTTTGTTGCTTTTTAAAATAGTTCAGTCTGGTCTGATGGAGGACAATAAGAAATCTGCTTCTAACTGCATGTTTGTGGTTTCCATTACTGACTATATATGGGTTCAACCTCCCAGTCCAACATCTAATTATGTGTTGAACGCTGATGGGAAAAGATCTCACTCTCTCACACACACACACACACACATATACATTTACATGTCTCATGAGGACCAAGTTTGTAATCAAGTAGTGGGTAATGAGTGTAAACACATCTTTAAGTAAATAAATGAATAATAAAAATGTGAAAATTTAATTACATTTGAAAAAATGTACAAAAAGTTATAAAAATTAGAAAGTTTTATTAATTAAAAAAATACAAAAATGAATAAATAAATATCCAGAAATATCTAGAAATACAGTATATAATAATTTTTTTTGAAAAGTAAACACATCTTTAAATCTTTGAACAATACATGTTTCACTTTACTCCTGTTTCCCTTATGCTTTATGGGGACTTCCACAGAAACAAAACAAGTTAATGTATTTATAGGGCCATATCATTTCTATTTTACTAGTGGGGAATTTTTTTTTTTTATGTTTTTTTTAAGTAAACACATCTTCAAACCTTTGAAAAGTACATGTTTCACTTTGCACGTGTTTTCTAATGCTTTATGGGGACTTTGTAGCTTAGCAGTGTTATCTCTATTCATTCCATGTATGGGTCTAGTGGTGCTTCATAGTCAGAGGAGGCGGGGCTAAAAGGTTGTCTTTCAAATCCTCTGTATGCAATAGGACGGTACTACAACCAATCAGTGTAATCTTTAGGATGACGTAGTTAGAGCGCCTGAAAGTTAATGGAGGAGTCTGGAGAAAGTTAGGAATGACTAAACAAAATGGTGGATTATGGAGCTGAACGACTGTTGTCGCTTCTGTAAAAAGAATTTAAAGATTGTTGACGTTTTCTCACATTCTTCACTCATCTGTGATAAAAGGAAATCTACACCTGTTGTTCTTTTTCTATGGTTGTTTACGCTTGTTTTTCTACCAATCGTTGCAGCATCACTTTGTTAGGCCCGCCCTCTGACTCTATACTTCACTGTGATTGGTCGACTAGTTTCAGAGAAATCTAGACAAAAGTTACATTGAGTGAAACTAGACTACTACGATAGAACATTAGATTTACTGATGCTAGGAGGAGCTAGTGTGGCTAGGCTACTACGATAGAACATTATATTTACTGATGCTAGGAGGAGCTAGTGTGGCTAGGCTACTACGATAGAACATTAGATTTACTGATGCTAGGAGGAGCTAGTGTGGCTAGTAGTGATGCGCGGGCTACCCGCTGACCCGCGGATATCCGCGGGTGACCCGCGGGGCGGGCGGGTTGGGTCGCAGTTTTTAATACATATTGCGGGTTGGGCGGGTTATATTTAATATATATTGCGGATGCGGGTGGGGCGGGTCAGGGACGATCAATACCCGCATTTTTCCATACGACATTCCCAAAAATGGCACAATATGGATAGACTGAAGGTATACAATATTTCAACTTAAAATAACCTCAGTAAGAATAATCAACGACATATAAAAAACATGATGATGAAAGACAACTCAATTGACATCGGCACAGTTTCATTCCATGAGAGGCGGCACGCTCCAGTCAGAATGAATGGGTAACAGCCACGTTATTTTCACATCCTTTGCATTGGCATCAACAGGAAAGGGTTGCCTTCATATCTTTACAGACCATGTTAAGACCGATGAGGGAGGATAGAGAGGTGTGTGCGTGCATGGAGCAGTCTCCACAGCCGTGTTATGAAACGGAAAGGAGCCCCGCTAACCTACAGTAGCATCCTCGTCTCTCCTCTCCTTCCAATTGCTCGTACACTTAATTCTCCTATGACCCGCGAGTCGGGCGGGCTGGGTCGTAGAATTAAAACGGGTCAGGGACGATCAATGAAGTGTGTGTGTGTGTGTGTGTGTGTGTGTGTGTGTGTGTGTGTGTGTGTGTGTGTGTGTGTGTGTGTGTGTGTGTGCGCGCGCGCGCGCGTGCGTGTGTGTGTGTCTGTGTGCGTGCTCGGCTCGCGCATGTGCAAGCCCGTCAGTTCCTGTTTTGAATGCTTTTTTATCCCAACTTTTTGTTATTTGTTATTAGCGCCAAATCTCCCTAAACACTCAGAGATAAGAGTGAAAATGTGGGACTTGATCAGGGAGAAGATTAAAACAGGCGATGCGAAGGTTGTACGGAAACGTTGTATGTGTTGGCTTTATAGAGTGATGATGTGGGTGGAGTCTATTTTATGTGCTGGAGTGCATATTGAGACGTTAGAAAGGAGGCAAAAATTATGCTTCATGACTTTTAACATTAGAAGCACAAGGTAAAGATGCTGCGAATGTACGATGTGAGTTTAGAGCCAAATTTAAGCTTGCGGGTTGATAGCGGGCGGGTTGGGTTTATCGATACTTGATAGCGGGCGGGTTGGGTTTATCGATACGTGACATCATGCGGGTTGGGCGGGGCGGGCCGATCCACGTTTTGGGTTCGGGCGGGGCGGGTTTCTGTAAAACCCCCTAACCGCGCATCACTAGTGGCTAGGCTACTACGATAGAACATTAGATTTACTGATGCTAGGATGATTTACTGATGCATATGTAGTCACAGTTGTCCTGGGGCAGACTGACAGAAGCGTGGCAGCCATTTTGTGCCTACGGTCCCTCCCACCACCAAACATTCATACACCAGTGTGAGTGATGCTGGAGGCAGGAGGGTGAAGTGTCTTTGCCCAAGGACTAGGACAGAGTGGGATTCAAACCACCAATCCTTCAGTTACTGGACGACCCGCTCTACCAGCTGAGCCATGGTGTTAGTTATAGTGTGATATGTCTATGTTTGACACAAACAGTGTTACAGAAGTTAATTTGGCCGGATGTCACCTTTGACCTCCATCTGATCTGATCTGAAAAACTATTGGCCGTAGGTGATAACACCAATAATTAGAATTGTAGAAATCTTCATTCTGCATCGTTCAGTAAAAATTTGAAAGTTCTGTGACCCTCCGTTCTAGAGTTATAACCCATTATGTGGATTTTTCCTTTTACTTAATTGTGACCTTGACCTTTGACCTGTACTCAAATGGATCATTGCATCTGATGCTCATTAGCTATATGTATATGTCCATGTAATTTAATGGTGATATCTACAGTATTCATTGAGTTATAGCATGATATGTCTGTGTGGACACACACACACACACACACACACACACATATCCCTATAAAGACAGGAATACAAACGCACACACACACATCAGCAGGAATCTGTAATTGTGTGTATGTGAAGTGTGGGAAGCGCTGTGCTATTGAAGGAATGTCCTGGTGCCAGTCAGACTAGCAGGCAGAGCGGCAGACGAGCTGTGGTGGAGCTAAATGAGGAGTGACGGCAGCGTTTACAACACAGAGCTGAATTCCTCTGTGATCTATAGGCAGCTGTGGCCTGCATCTGGTCTCACAGGAACAAGTCCCCATGCATCCAAACACACACACACACACACACACACACACACACACACACTAAACATGTGAGCGGCGGAAGCATGAATGTTGTTTTAGACGTTAAAAATAAGTGTGTACTAGAGTACACAGACGTTGGCAGCAGTGTGAGTCATTCACTGAGTTAAAATAATAACACTGCTCGACTATGTATTTTTAATTTTTTTAGAAAATATCATCTTCAGTCGATATCTGTGACCCTCCAGCACAAAGCAGTCACTTGGGGGAGATTTAATAAATTCAGATTTTATATTAATCTGAAAGCTTTTTAAAAATGCTTGTGTGACACTAATTCAACCAATCAAAGGGTGTGATTTTCTGGGGGGGGGGGGTTCACCCCCCCTCTGGTTTTGGGTCCTGTGGTCTATGAGTCTTTGTGACGCCCTGAACCCAAAATGCCCCAAAGAGGAACAGGCAGCAAAGTTTGGGCAGGGGGGGGGGGGGTGAAGCTTGCAGTCACACTTGCAAACCACCTTCTACCCTGGCGGGGGGGGGGCGAAGGGACAGGGACTGCGCACCGCCCCAACCTGACTCCCAGCGGGTCAACCCACTGTACCCCCCTCCGAACGTGCACCACTGTCCCCTGCCCTGGCAGATAAACTCAACCTTCCATTCATGAGCTAATGAACACCACGTATACAGAACCAGATGAACCCCCCAGCAGGGAAACAGAGAAGGCCACATGAACCATCAGAACAAACTGTTGATTTGAAATGTTTATTTAATGATTTGAGCCTGATTTATGTTATTGATGTGAGAATGAGGGTCAGAGTTCAGAGGTCACAACATCCAACAAAAGGCTTTTTCTGTGGAAAAAAAACATCCCCCCTCTGACTTTTTGATGAAGAAAAATAAATAAATAAATAAATATATGTATATTAGTGTTATAGATGAAACAGATCCAGGACAGTCGGTTTTATACACAGGCCTGTCAAGCTGGGATTGACTGGTTACCATGGTTACCTGCTACCAAGTGGGGAGGATGCTTGTCCTGTAGATATGTAAGACTCCAGAATGATGTAGAATCAGTACGTCTGCTGAAGTTTGGTTTATTCTGTACAGAGGTAACAAGACGTCAGATGACAATATTCTCTCTCTCTCTGAAACATTTTTATTCTGAAAAGTAAGTCACACAGTACAACAGCAGAAGAACAACAGTAGAACAGCAGTAGAACAACAGTAGAACAGCAGAAGAACAACAGTAGAACAGCAGAAGAACAACAGTAGAACAGCAGTAGAACAACAATAGAACAGCAAAGAACAACAGAAAAACAACAGTAGAACAGCAGAAGAACAACAGTAGAACAACAGTAGAACAGCAGAAGAACAACAGTAGAACAGCAGTAGAACAGCAGAAGAACAACAGTAGAACAGCAGTAGAACAACAGTGGAACAGCAGAAGAACAACAGTAGAACAGCAGAAGAACAACAGTAGAACAGCAGTAGAACAACAATAGAACAGCAAAAGAACAACAGAAAAACAACAGTAGAACAGCAGAAGAACAACAGTAGAACAACAGTAGAACAGCAGAAGAACAACAGTAGAACAGCAGTAGAACAACAATAGAACGGCAGAAGAACAACAGAAGAACAACAGTAGAACAGCAGAAGAACAACAGTAGAACAGCAGTAGAACAGCAGAAGAACAACAGTAGAACAACAGTAGAACAGCAGTAGAACAACAGTGGAACAGCAGTAGAACAGCAGAAGAACAACAGTAGAACAACAGTAGAACAGCAGTAGAACAACAGTAGAACAGCAGAAGAACAACAGAAGAACAACAGTAGAACAACAGTAGAACAGCAGTAGAACAACAGTAGAACAGCAGAAGAACAACAGTAGAACAGCAGAAGAACAACAACAGTAGAACAACAGTAGAACAGCAGAAGAACAACAGTAGAACAGCAGTAGAACAACAATAGAACAGCAGAAGAACAACAGAAAAACAACAGTAGAACAGCAGAAGAACAACAGTAGAACAACAGTAGAACAGCAGTAGAACAACAGTGGAACAGCAGTAGAACAGCAGTAGAACAGCAGAAGAACAACAGAAGAACAACAGCAGAACAGCAGAAGAACAACAGTAGAACAGCAGTAGAACAACAATAGAACAGCAGAAGAACAACAGTAGAACAGCAGAAGAACAACAGTAGAACAGCAGTAGAACAACAATAGAACAGCAAAAGAACAACAGGAAAAACAACAGTAGAACAGCAGAAGAACAACAGTAGAACAACAGTAGAACAGCAGTAGAACAGCAGAAGAACAACAGTAGAACAACAGTAGAAAAGCAGTAGAACAGCAGTGGAACAGCAGTAGAACAACAGTGGAACAACAGTAGAACAACAGTGGAACAGCAGTAGAACAGCAGAAGAACCACAGTAGAACAACAGTAGAACAGCAGTAGAACAACAGTAGAACAACAGTAGAACAGCAGTAGAACAACAGTGGAACAGCAGTAGAACAACAGTGGAACAACAGTAGAACAACAGAAGAACAACAGTAGAACGGCAGAAGAACAACAGTAGAACGGCAGAAGAACAACAGTAGAACAACAGTAGAACAGCAGAAGAACAACAGAAGAACAGCAGAAGAACAACAGAAGAACAACAGTAGAACAGCAGTGGAACAGCAGAAGAACAACAGTAGAACAACAGTAGAACAACAGTAGAACAGCAGAAGAACAACAGTAGAACAACAGTAGAACAGCAGAAGAACAACAGAAGAACAACAGTAGAACAACAGTAGAACAGCAGAAGAACAACAGAAGAACAGTAGAACAACAGAAGAACAACAGTAGAACAACAGTAGAACAGCAGTAGAACAGCAGAAGAACAACAGTAGAACAGCAGAAGAACAACAGTAGAACAACAGTAGAACAGCAGTAGAACAACAGTAGAACAACAGTAGAACAGCAGTAGAACAACAGTGGAACAACAGTAGAACAACAGTGGGACAGCAGTAGAACAGCAGTAGAACAGCAGAAGAACAACAGTAGAACAACAGTAGAACAGCAGAAGAACAACAGTAGAACAACAGTAGAACAGCAGTAGAACAGCAGAAGAACAACAGTAGAACAACAGAAGAACAACAACAGTAGAACAACAGTGGGACAGCAGTGGAACAACAGTAGAACAACAGTAGAACAACAGTGGAACAGCAGTAGAACAGCAGAAGAACAACAGTAGAACAACAGTAGAACAGCAGAAGAACAACAGAAGAACAGTAGAACAACAGAAGAACAACAGTAGAACAACAGTAGAACAGCAGTAGAACAGCAGAGGAACAACAGTGGGACAGCAGTGGAACAACAGTAGAACAACAGTAGAACAACAGTGGAACAGCAGTAGAACAGCAGAAGAACAACAGTAGAACAACAGTAGAACAGCAGTAGAACAACAGTAGAACAACAGTAGAACAGCAGTAGAACAACAGTGGAACAGCAGAAGAACAACAGAAGAACAACAGTAGAACAACAGTAGAACAACAGTAGAACAGCAGAAGAACAACAGTAGAACAACAGTAGAACAACAGTAGAACAGCAGAAGAACAACAGTAGAACAACAGTAGAACAACAGTGGAACAGCAGTAGAACAGCAGTAGAACAACAATAGAACAGCAGAAGAACAACAGAAGAACAACAGTAGAACAACAGTAGAACAACAGTAGAACAGCAGAAGAACAACAGTAGAACAACAGTAGAACAACAGTAGAACAGCAGAAGAACAACAGTAGAACAACAGTAGAACAGCAGAAGAACAGCAGTAGAACAACAGTAGAACAGCAGAAGAACAACAACAGTAGAACAACAGTAGAACAGCAGTAGAACAACAGTAGAACAGCAGAAGAACAACAGAAGAACAACAGTAGAACAGCAGTAGAACAGCAGAAGAACAACAGTAGAACAGCAGAAGAACAACAGTAGAACAGTGAAATACAGTATAAATACATCATCATAATAACGGTGATGTTTTCCCAGACTCCCCGGCGTCTCTTTCAATCATACAAACATTTCCAAACATTGTTGACATCATGTACTTTGACTCTAGTTCTTTTTATTCACATACAAACATCACATTTATGAACTTCCAGATCAAACTCTTCAGATAAATATTTCCACACAACAGTTTCCTGTCACACACTACTTCCTGTCGTCTGCTCCTCTACAGCAGTGGTTCTCAAATGGGGGTACGTGGAGGTACTGCAGGGGGTCCGTCAAACTGTTCTAAATTATTTTTAAAAATAACTACCTATAAAGTGCATTATGTGAAGTTAAAATCATGAAATAAAAACCGATATACGTTTGTATTTAATAAATCAGACACTGTTCCTCTTATTTTTCTTTCAACAATGTTTTGTTCATGTCAGAGGGGACTTGACTAAAAACAGTTTGAGAACCAGTGTTCTTATGCAGGAACACTTCGGCCTAGCTTACAACAGCTAACAGCTAATATTTGATGCTAGCGTTGAGCGGGTGCCTGGGTCTTTAAACATCCTAAAGTGTTTTTTTTTTGTTCACAGAACAGGGTGGTAACTCTAAAAACTGATCCTTTTCCATCTCGTGTAGGCAGCAGGGGGAGGCTATTACAGGCACAACACAGCACAGCGGGCTCATCGGCGTCCGTCTGTCGCCGGCCGGCCTGTTGAGGGGGTCCGGGCGGAGGGGTTTTGTGGCTGCGGTGCTGCCTGAGGCCTGGCTGGGCTGATTTACAGGCGGCGTGGGGACATGTGCCGAGGATACTCCCAGAGCAGCCACGATGCTGCTGCTGCTGCCGCCACATCTGGAGTCTAGACTGACTGGCTCTGCAGCGCTCCCTCCCTTCCCCTCTTCCCACTCCACATCCATCCATCCATCCATCCCTCTGCCTCAGCTGCTGCCCCCCCCCTTCCCCTCCCTCCTCCCACACCATCATCCAGTGTTTGTGTAGCTGCCGGGGCTCAATTGAAATTTAAGATTAACTGGACTCTCTCCTCTCTCTCTCTGTCTCTCTCTCTGTCTCTCTCTCTCTCCCCTCACCCCCCCCCCCCCCCTCTCTCTCTCTCTCTCTCTCTCCCCTCTCTCTCTCTCTCTCTCTCTCTCTCTCTCTCTCCTCTCCCTTCTCTCTCTCTCTCTCCCTTCTCTCTCTCTCTCTCTCTCTCTCTCTCTCTCTCTCTCTCTCTCTCTCTCTCTCTCTCTCTCTCCTCTCTCTCTCTCTCTCTCTCTCCCTTCTCTCTCTCTCTCTCTCAACCTCCAGCCCAACTGAACAAGGATAAAACAGTCAGAGAAAGCAAACATAAAAAGTCATTTTGTGTCAGAGCATGTGGAAGACATCATGGAATGGATTGTTATTGGTCTCTGTGTGAACGCTGGAGCTGTAAGTGTTTCCAGTGTGTTCAGTGTGTTCAGTGTTCACATGGGGACGCAGCCTCCACTCATCTGTCAAAGAACTGACGATGAAGCTGCAGAGCTCATACAGCGGTCACACAAACAGATTGACTCTGACACACATAATAACCAGCAGCACAATAAACATGATAGCACACACACACACACACACACACACACACACACACACACATCCTCATTTATATACCTCATGAGGACCAAGTTTGTAATCAAGTAGACATTGGGTAGTGAGTGTAAATGTCTTTTTTTTTAATAATTAAATATTATATACATACATATATATATATATATATATATATATATATATATATATATATATATATATATATATATATATATAATATATATATATATATATATATATATTATAAATTATATTTAAAAAATTTGTAAATAAAATTAATGAATACAAAATATTTAGAAAAATTAATAAATTAAATAATAATATTTTTTAAAGATAGGCTAATAAATAAAGAAAAAAGAAAAACTAAAAAAAATACATTTAAAAAAACAAAAAGTAAACGCTTCTTCAAACCCTTAAAATAATGATAAAAATTTGAAAATAATTTTTTTATGTATAAATAAATTTTAATAAAGTAATTTAAAAAATAAAATGTATAAATATAAATTAATAAAAATTAATATATATTTTGATATTATAAAGAAATAAAACATATAAAAATAAAACATGAAATAAATACCGTATAGAATTTTTTAAAGTAAAGAAATCTTCATACCTTTGAAAAATACATGTTTCACTTTATACCTCTTTCCCTTGTGATTTATGGGGACGTCCGGGAAAAAAATTATTTATAGCACCACATCATTTCTATTTTACTAGTGGGGACCTTTATTTTTATTTAACCCTCATAGGGACCTGAATTTTGGTCCCCATAGTGTCAAAAGTCCCCATGGTGCGACTCTCTAAATGTATTAATGTCCCCATAAAGATAGGTATACAAGCACACACACACACACAGCTCCTGTTGGATGCTGTCAGGACAAATGTTCCTTGTTCTGCAGAAAACTTTGTTAAACTGAAGACAGCTGTCGGCTGCAACACTTCTACACTTTTTCCCCTTTAATTCACAACCAGAACACACACTTTTTCTAACACAGTTTTCTATTGTTTCTGTGCTATTTCTGAGGCTATGTTCAGGGCCGGTTCTGGTGAATTTGGTGCCCTAGGTGAATACCCCCCCCCTATCCTTTCAAGTCAAAATGATGAAATAAAAAGTCCAAAGTATGCGATAAATAAAATCTGAATTATGCGAAAAAGTCAAAATTATGTGATAAAATCTAAAATATCAGATAAAAAGTCTAAATTCCCAGTCACGAATCACAACCAACGTTAATCCATATATAAGTCACACTGTGAGAAAATTAAAGCATTTTAAATTCACCTTATAGTCCAGAAAATACAGTAGTTTAATATTGTAATTCTGTGAGACATCTAGTGCCCTAGGCGACCGCCTAATCTGACTCTGCCTGGCAATGTTTACACAAACGCAGGTATTTGTGAAACGCATATTCTCACAAAAAAAGTTTTTTAAATTGACATTTAAATTGATCTGCATAAATACGCTGTTGAGAGCTGTTAAACCACACCCAGCCAGTGGGGGGCAGCGTTAGACCAATGATGTCTCCACACAAGCCAATCAGAAGCCTCGACTACAGCGTTCGACAGGGACAAAAGTCTGCAAATACAAGAAAGATGCAACAACCAAAAACACAAACACTTAAATGCAACACAAGTGAAGCTGCAAGAGAAAAATACTGAACTGAATACGAACAGAAACCAAGCAGAAGCAAAAACGTACAAACTCCAAATGACAAAGAAATATTCTGCAAATACCAAAACACACAAATTCCTAAAACAACTTCAAATATTATGAGATAAAAAGTGAAAAATATTACATAAAAAGTGTGTATACATACATACATATATATGTATGTATGTATGTATATATATATATATATATATATATACATATATATATATATATATATATATATACATACATACATATATATATGTATATATATACATACATACATATATATATGTATATATATACATATATATATGTATATATATACATACATACATATATATATGTATATATATACATATATATACATGCCTATACCTCACGATGAGCGATACAATAAATAGAGTCATACCGGCTGGGACGGCACCCGGGACAACAAGGTCAGCATTAGGGGTTGAGGAACCAGGACACCCTGATGTTAAATTGGCTACTGGAACAAGACATTCATGGAGCAGGGCAGAGAACATATATATATATATATATATATATATATATATATATATATATATATATATATATATATATATATATATATATATATATATATATATATATATATATATATATATATATATATATATATATATATATATATGTTAGTTGTGCTACTTATTTATACTTATTTTAGTTCATTTTTATGATTTTTTTGGTCATTTTGTTAATTTTTTACCAATTTTGTGTCAAATATTTTCTTTCTACTCATTTTGATGCTTATGTTTGTCTTTTTTTTCCTTATTTTGTTTATAGTTTTATCTGTCTGTCTGTCTATCTGCCCACCCACCCGTCCATCCACATGTTGGGCTCCATCACTTTGTGTGTTTTCAGTGTTGGTGTTAAACTGCCACAGCCCACTCTTGTCAGGGTTAGAGTTAATTTACCACAGGCCAACAAAGACTTCTATTTTTTCCCCTCGTGCACCCTGATTTCCTCCTCTTCCAGTAATGAACTTTTCTTTCTTTTTTCTTTTTTACAGCTGCACTCACCCTATCACGTTGACACTGTGTCATTCACTGTGGATAAATGGACATGTTTCAGCCCTCTGGTGTTAAACAGGTCGTAAAAAGCAGCTACGTGATACTCTCCAACAAGGCCTGAACCTGTGCGGCGTGCTCGCCAAACTGTCGCCGGGCTCGCCCACGCCCTCAAATGGAACAAATTATCCCTGTACTCTGGTAAAACAAGGTAATATTCAGTTTGAAGGAAAAGACACAAGTAAAGAAAGAAAGAAACACATGTGGATAAGCCACGCCCAGAGGGAAGGAACTAAAAGTATTACTGTACTTAAGTAGTTTTTTTAGGTATCTGTACTTTATTTTTCTGGCAACTTCGTACATTTATATAAATATCTGTACTTTATACCCTTTACATTCTCAGAAAAAACTCATTTGAGTAAAGGTCAAAGGTCAAGGTCACAATTAACTAAAAGGTCAAAATCACATTATAGGTTATAACTCAAGAACAGAGGGTCACAGAACTTTCAGATTGGTACCAAACGACACGGATCGAAGATTTCTACAATTCTCAAAAATTAGTGTTATCACATATGACCAATAGTTTTTGAGATCTCTGGAGGTCAAAGGTGTTTGACAAACTGTTTGTTTGTGTCAAACATAGACATATCACGCTATAACTTAATCAATACTGGATATATTATCATAATATTACACACACTGACATATATATATATATATATATATATATATATACACCAAAATTATCAATATTGCAAAAGGACAAAGGTCAAGTCATTTAGGAGAAAGGTCAAAATCACATTATTGGCTGTAAATCAAGAACAGGTTGTCATAGCAACTGGAGATTGGAACAAATAGGGGCGAGATTAGACATTCTGTGAATACTTATCTCAATTGGGCCTTATTATCTCACAATTTTGACTATTTTTCCTCATAATCATGCATTTATTATCTGATGTTTATGACTTTTTATCTCACCATTTTGACATTTTACCTCATAATCATGACTTTTTCACACCAGCAGCTGTACTTCTACTTAAGTACAGAGTGTGAGTACTTTGTCCACCTCTGGCCACGCTGGTGTTTGCCTTTTCTGGAAGCTATTTAGAACAAACACGGTAGCCATCGCTCTCACATTTCGTTCGAAGTTGATCCTCAGACATTGTCCCAGCACCTGTAACGGCTCTGGTTCACACCTTTCTTCTTTTCTGTTGCTTTGCGGTGAAGGGAACGCAGATATGGGCTTGGAGGGTAGGACAAAAAAAAGAAAAGAAACAATATGTGGAAAACAATTGGGAACAACTTGTCCCAAAAGTAGGAGAAATGACCTCAGCCGTTCAGGTTACAGGTGTATCCCAGGCTGGTGTGTGTTGGGGTGGGGTATCACATGACAAAGGTCAGGTTTGCAGAGTTGTTCCTGTCAGAGCTACACTAGTCAAACTCATGTGAGAACAAAATGTGCTTGCATTTGATAAGTGAAACCATGTGTTATTGGCCAGTGTCTGCAGTGAAAACACTGTTGTCAGTGGAGGAGCGTTAAAAACCTCTTTTGACCTTTTCACACAATACAGTAATGGTTTAACAGTCGCTTACGTACCTTTTATTTTTCACATTGACATCCACAAATAGACCAAATGCAGAAAAGTAACTAAGTAAAAGTACTTCATTACTGTACTTAAGTAGATTTTTTTAGGTATCTGTACTTTATTTGAGTATTTATTTTTCTGGTAACTTTTTACTTTTACTCCCTACATTTTTATATAAATATCTGTACTTTATACTCTTTACATTTATATAAATATATGTACTTTATACTCTTTACATTTATATAAATATATGTACTTTATACTCTTTACATTTATATAAATATATGTACTTTATACTCTTTACATTTATATAAATATATGTACTTTATACTCTTTACATTTATATAAATATATGTACTTTATACTCTTTACATTTATATAAATATTTGTACTTTATACTCTTTACATTTATATAAATATTTGTACTTTATACTCTTTACATTTATATAAATATTTGTACTTTATACTCTTTACATTTATATAAATATATGTACTTTATACTCTTTACATTTATATAAATATTTGTACTTTATACTCTTTACATTTATATAAATATATGTACTTTATACTCTTTACATTTATATAAATATATGTACTTTATACTCTTTACATTTATATAAATATTTGTACTTTATACTCTTTACATTTATATAAATATATGTACTTTATACTCTTTACATTTATATAAATATTAGTACTTTATACTCTTTACATTTATATAAATATTTGTACTTTATACTCTTTACATTTATATAAATATTTGTACTTTATACTCTTTACATTTATATAAATATTTGTACTTTATACTCTTTACATTTATATAAATATATGTACTTTATACTCTTTACATTTGTATAAATATTTGTACTTTATACTCTTTACATTTGTATAAATATTTGTACTTTATACTCTTTACATTTATATAAATATATGTACTTTATACTCTTTACATTTATATAAATATTTGTACTTTATACTCTTTACATTTATATAAATATATGTACTTTATACTCTTTACATTTATATAAATATTAGTACTTTATACTCTTTACATTTATATAAATATTTGTACTTTATACTCTTTACATTTATATAAATATTTGTACTTTATACTCTTTACGTTTATATAAATATTTGTACTTTATACTCTTTACATTTGTATAAATATTTGTACTTTATACTCTTTACATTCTCAGAATAGACTCATTACTTTATCAAAGTAAATAAATGTAACAGTAGAAAAATAAGTCACTTCAGAGGAAAAAGGAGAGAACCTGTGACTTTATATATTATAGTTATATGACTATTATCTCAACAATTTTGACTTTTAAAATCATTATTTTTTTAATGTCATATTTCTATAATTTTTGTAAAAACTCATGATGACTTTTTATTTCAATTGTGACTTTTTAATTTTTCCTAAAGTTCTTTTCCATATCCACAAAACTGAGTAACAGTGTGACCTGATCAAACACATTATCTACACAGTACGTCACTTTTAAACGCTTTATTTTACATACTGTTGAAACTTTTCAGATTTTTCCTGGTTCAATAAGTATCACTGCATTCATGACAAAAAAAAGTGTTTTTTTACTTTATTATAATTGAGAAGTTGTACTTTTTTACTTTTACTTCAGTAAAGGAGTTAAATCAGTACTTCTACTTACCAGAGTATGTTTTCACAAAAGTAGTTGTACTTTTACTTCAGTACAAAATGTGAGTACTTTGACCATCTCTGCCTAAATATCAAGTGATTTACTGTACCCCAGCCTGACAGGCAGCTGAATAGATATTGTTATTTCAAGACTAATCGCTGAATCATATTGTCCGTGTGCGAACCAGAAATTGAGCAATAAAAAAGAATGTGTCTAAGACAGTGTTAGGTGTGTAGAGTCCTGTCATTGCTCAATAATCCACATGTAGGCGTGTGTTTAGACTGGCACATTGGCACAACACCAGCGTGAATCATCAGCTTTACTGAGGCAACACCACTGTCAACACAGGCCTGCCCAGCATCCCACTGGGAGGGGCTCCACCGCCAAGGTGCAGCCATGTTTGGGTTTGGACAAATAAATGGTAAATGGGGTGTATGGTGCTCAAAGCACTTTACATTAGCCTCACATTCACACTAAAGCTTTGACTTTGAATTTTAACATCAAATATAATTCACATGTTATAAAAAAAAAATAAAAAGACACGGTTGAACGAATATTAGGCATTAGTGATGCGCGGTTAGGGGGTTTTACAGAAATCCGCCCCGCCCAAACCCAAGGCGTGGCTAGGCCCGCCCCGCCCAACCCACATGATGTCACGTATGGATAAACCCAACCCGCCCGCTATCAACCCGCAAGCTTAAATTTGTCTCTAAACTCACATAGTACATTCGCAGCATCTTTACCTTGTGCTTCTAATGTTAAAAGTCATGAAGCATCATTTTTGCCTCCTTTCTAACGTCTCAATATGCACTCCAGCACATAAAATAGACTCCACCCACATCATCACTCTATAAAGCCAACACATACAACGTTTCCGTACAACCTTCGCATCGCCTGTTTTAATCTTCTCCCTGATCAAGTCCCACATTTTCACTCTTATCTCTGAGTGTTCAGGGAGATTTGGCGCTAATAACAAATAACAAAAAGTTGGGATAAAAAAGCATTCAAAACAGGAAGTGACGGGCTTGTACATGCGCGAGCCGAGCACACACACACACACACACACACACACACACACACACACACACACACACACCTCAGCGGGTATTGATCGTCCCTGACCCGCCCCACCCGCATCCGCAATATGTATTAATACTGCGACCCAGCCCACCCGACTCGCGGGTCACCCGCGGATATCCGCTGGCCAGTGGGTAGCCCGCGCAACACTATTAGGCAGCTCTTAATATTTGCACCTGTATATGGTATCATTATTAGGACTATTTATTTTATTTTTATGAATGTGGTTGTAAATGTTTTCAGTTCAGGTGACTTTTTTTTTTACTTACATCTGGGGAAATATGTGAATTGTGAAGGTCATTATCTTTGGGTTAATCTGGACACCTGTAGACGTTAGCATCCAGCTGGTACACAGCCAACAGCAGAGTGGTCAGTGGTCAGTGGTCAGTGGTCAGTCCTGCTCATTCATAAACAATAGTTGAGGAAGACGGGACGTCTGAGATTCACACTCTGGAAAATGTATAAGTGTCATGAGTTAACAAAGTGAGCAGGTAAAACTAATGTGTGAAGGTTTGACATAACATGTCCAGTTTTGACCTGCTCACTTTATAAATGTTCTCTTTTGATTGTCAATGAGGCTAACAGTTTAGCTAACAGTTTAGCTAACAGTTTAGCTAATAGTTTAGCTAATAGTTTAGAGGCTTTCATCAGTACAGACAACCAGGAAAACCAAGGAACAGTCTTTCACACCCATGACAACGGACAAAAGATGATGTTTGTAAATTATGTAACGTTAAAAGTGTCAGCTGATAATAATGATCATTGCTGCCAACACATCACAATGACATATTTGACTGAATACTGCCCCCTGGTGGACTGAATATAATATTTCATTTTGATGCCGAGGTTAGTGAGGAATTTTCAAAGTAATATAATTAATAAATATTCAAATATTATTATCTAAATTATTTTCCAAATAAAATTCAAAATGATTTTTGGGAAAAGGTCGAAGCTCTAATTCACCCACACTTATACACCAGTAGGTGCTGCTGCCATGGAAGGTTCTGCCAGAACTACTGGGGACATGGAAGGTTCTGCCAGACCTACTGGGGACATGGAAGGTTCTCCCAGACCTACTGGGGACATGGAAGGTTCTGCCAGACCTACTGGGGACATGGAAGGTTCTGCCAGACCTACTGGGGACATGGAAGGTTCTGCCAGACTGGACTGACCAGGGTGGACTGACCAGCTCATAAGCTGAAGGCAAGATAAAGCTTCTGTCCTCATCTGTCGGGAGTAAGCAACAGGTGTTGTTCGGCCCCGTTGGGGAATATTTTTCGATAGTAACTCATGGGCAATACATTATTATTCTACGGCTTTTTACAGCTTATTAATGCTACTACCCTAACAGATTTGTTTATTTATTTATTTTTCATCAGCCTTAGCCAACAATTGATATTTGGAGTCGAAACTGATTCTGTCAAATGAAAACAAATGTTTAACAACAGTTAGAAAATATAAATAGAGTTAATCTGATAAATACGACCTTCCATTTTTACCATTTTCTTTTTTTCCTCCATTTTTCTTTACTTTCTACCTTTTCTCTGCTTCTACTTCTGATGCCAGTGTTGGCACCAAAGCATGATTAATAAAAAATATTATTGATAAATGAAATAGCTAAATCCTCCGGATTACTTTAGCTAGCTAGCTAATCTGATGTTTGGCGATCCAGTCAGTGATGCAGTCTATTGTGTTTAGAAGGAAATTAATTCGGGGCGTGGTTTACGTAAATCAATCCGCCACCATCCTAGGGAAAAAAATCTTGCCTACCGGGCCGCTCTGCAGTACCTACTCTCGAGAAGGAATGCCATTGGTTCCTGTAAAAGTTTCGGAAGGTGGCCCTGTCAGAAGGACAAGCGCATACCGTGAAGCAGGGCTGGCGTTCGACATAGTCAGACTAGGCGGTCGCCTAGGGCTCCAAATGTCTAGGGGGCGCAAAGTCCCACAGAATTAGAATATTAGGCTACTGTATTTTCTGGACTATAAGGTGACACTTAAAACACTTTAATTTTCTCCAAAAACGGCAGTGCACCTTATATATGGATTAATTCTAGTTGTACTTAGTGACTGGGAATGTTGACTTTTATCTCATAATTTGGACTCTTAAATTTAGATTTATCAGAATCAGAGTGTGTTTTGTTCTGTTCCAACTCAACAATGTTTATAGTTATTGTTAGTGTTTATCTTCACTTAATGTTCCTTATAATCCAGTTCACCTTATAGTGTGAAAATACAGTAAATAAATCATTAAACTTAACATTGACACTGATTATTCATGGACACTCAGTACGTACTCCATCAGATGTAGGACACTATGTTTACACATGATCATTTAGAATTACACTAAAAGGAAAGAGGGGTGTTGTCCTACTGTTGGCTTAGTGTTGGCCTACTGTTGGCTTAGTGTTGGCCTAATATTGGCCTAGTGCTGGCCTAATGTTGACCTAGTGTTGGCCTAGTGTTGGTCTAATGTTGGCCTAGTGTTGGCCTAGTGCTGGCCTAATGTTGGCCTAGTGTTGGCCTAGTGTTGGCCTAGTGTTGGTCTAATGTTGGCCTAATATTGGCCTAGTGCTGGCCTAATGTTGGCCTAGTGTTGGCCTAGTGTTGGTCTAATGTTGGCCTAGTGTTGGCCTAGTGTTGGCCTAGTGTTGGTCTAATGTTGGCCTAATATTGGCCTACTGTTGGCTTAGTGTTGGCCTAATATTGGCTTAGTGCTGGCCTAATGTTGGCCTAATGTTGGCCTAGTGTTGGCCTAGTGTTGGTCTAATGTTGGCCTAGTGTTGGCCTAGTGCTGGCCTAATGTTGGCCTAGTGTTGGCCTAGTGTTGGTCTAGTGTTGGCCTAGGACACCACATTGACCAGAACCGACCCTGCTGTGAAGTTCCCATAGTTAAAACATGCCTATTGTGCAGCTGTAACATAAATGTAGTGAGTGAACAGAGCTAAAGGTTTTAGTTAGTAATGCTAACACTAATGCTAACACTAATGCTAACACTAACCCAGAGGCTGCTCATGTTCGCTCAGATCATGTGTTTGGTAAATACTGAAGAATCAACCTCAGGCAGAGTGTGAGTCATAGCAGCAATGTCAGGTTTTTACTCAACTGTCTTTGTCACTCTCCCATGACTCTTGGATGAGTTTGTGTAACCCCAGCAGATAGCCCCTCCCCCTCCCCTCCCTTTGGCCTCAGGGCCAGTAGATGTCAGATGTTGCTGTCATCTTTCATTTACACTTATTGCTTTGCAGCTGGAATGGATGAAAACCTGTTTATGATACGAATCTTTCTGTCCTGAGTTTGTCTTTGCCAAGAAAAAGTTCACCTGATTTAATCTGATCAATATAAATCATTATCAGCTTCCCTTTATGGAACAAAATATATAGCAATATATTTTAAAAATGTAATGCATTATATTAAAAAATATATTTCCATCCATGGAAAAGTAGTGTATATATTCTCCAATAAACTGTAATATATGATGTGATCATATATTGACAAATATAAAACATATATTGAACTGAAGACAAAAGTACTTTATACTCTTTACATTTATATAATTATATGTACTTTATACTCTTTACATTTATATAATTATATGTACTTTATACTCTTTACATTATCTACACACTAAGTCACTTTTAAAGGATTTATATTTGGATACTGTAGAAACTTTTCAGTTTTTTGCTGGTTGAATCAGTAGTATTTCATCCATGGCAAATAAATAGTTTTATTTTGTACTTTTTTTTTTTACTTTTACTTCAGTAAATGAGTTGAATCAGTACTTTTTATGTTATAATTTTCACAATTTTAACATTTTATCTTAAAATTATACTTTTCTAGAATATGACTTTTTTGTACTTCTAGTTCAGTACAGAATGTGAGTAGTTTGAATACCTCTGATGTTCATGAAAACAGAACAGGCTGGTGGCGCCCTCTGGTGTCTGACATGGGTTCATGCAGAAATCATTAAACGTAGCCATTGATTGATTAAAATTTACTGGATTATTCTGGATGAATATTTGTTACTGCAGTCAGTGGACAGTTTCTGAGTTATTGAGGCAAAATGCACACAATTGTTGAGTGTTTAATAGCTGCATCCCATTTAGTTTTGATAGTTTCAGGCCTTTAAAGCAGGAACTGGTTCAAGTAAATGGAACAGAACCATTTAACCCTTGTGCGGTCCTTCGGGTCAAAGAGACCCGGTGGTTCACAAATGTACCTTTTTATACGTACTGTAGGATGCCATTGCTTACTACTGAAAACAGTAATATATCCTTGGGGGGTGGGGTGATGAGTCTATGGAACTGAACTTTGGAATCTGGGTTTTTAAGACCCAATTGTAGGACACAGCCAGTGTGCCTTTTACGAAGGACCGCACAAGGGTTAAGGCTTTATGTCACAGTTGTGACTTAAATAACTCAAACATCTGCTGTCAAATAGATCACATATGAGTCAAAGATAGTAGATTTTAAACCGTGTAGATGTAATTTATGATATTAATGACATTTACAGTCATCCTGACTCTGTCCAGCTTTGGTTTAACTACATACTACTAATACTTTTTTAGTTTTTTTTACGAGATGTTCGAAGCTAAACAGGTTATAAATACTGGTTTAATATCCATGGTCATTATGTAGTTGTGTTTGCAGCTGGTTTTTATGTCATTTTGTTTAATATTCATCTTAAAATGAACTAGTAAACTGAAGTTGACAGATAAATATAGATCCCTACAGTGAGCGTGTATCTAATTTACCTACATATGTTTTAAATATGGGCAAAAAGTGATAATAGTCAAACAAATAAGGTGGGCGAGACAACAAACCCCGCCCCCTTTGGTCACATTTTAGGACATCTCCCTCTCAAAATATGAAACTATGGCTCCCCCTGGGTCCACATGGATGGGCCCACTTAACCCACAACTATCTGTTTTTTTCAAATTAAATTAAATTATATTTATATATATTTATTTCCTAATTACATGGGAAAATAAAACACCTGTAAATGTGCGCTGGTTTGTTGAGTATATTGAGTTGGTAAAGTTCATCTGTCATGCTTCACTCTTGCTACAAAGTAACCATCGACCCCTGTACCTCGGCTTCCTAAAATTCCCATGGTTCATGAACGCACCTTGCCTCACGCACTCCGGAACTGACATGTTTGTAAGCCAACAGAAGTCCAAGCGCGTGCAGTTAGGACCCGGAAACAATGGTGCTGCCCGTAGACCAGTATATGAGCTATCAATGATAAATCTGTCTTTTTATGATCACCAATGTTACATAAATACATTAGCACTTAAAAGTGGGCGTGGCCTACCGGCTCCTTACTTGATAAATGAGTGGATGGACGATGTCGGTAAGTTTTTTCAAGAATAGACAAATTTTTGACCCGTTTCCGCTTTACTTCCTGATAATACTCTTCACTTCCTTTCTGGCTCCGGTTGGTTTTACTAGTTAACTCCGATATGAACACAGTGATTCAGTGAAAAAAATGATGGACCTACGTGTGCTGTCGTTGGTTGTAAAAACTCAAGAAAACAGGTGAACAGTGGTTAGATAGAGAGTGTTTTAACCACAAACAGCCAATGTTCATGTCCTCCGATGTTTTCATTTTTTCTTAAGCCTCTGAATCATCGCCATTGGATTTAAAGTACCCACCCTGCAGTGTTTTTGTGTGTTCCCATCACTTTGTGGACAAAACACCAACTAATGATAACCCGTTTCTAGAGTTATTATTGGGACACACTGGCTTTACAGCCAAAGAGGCTAGGACTCACCCAGCGGACTATTATCTCCACAAAGACACTTAAACTTCAATCTGATGGTAAGTTCATCAACTTTAGTTATGAAATGAAAGCTTTAGTTATGAAACTGTCAATACTGTTAATTGTGAAGTTGTCATACACTAATGTTACCACCGGTGTTTTGCTAAAACAGCTGATTAGCATCTAAGCTAATGTTCATAGACAGTAGAGCTGTATGTGTTCGTTTGATTGACAGGTCGCCTACAGTGCTCTGTGTGGAGGGCTGTTAAACGACCCTTAAATACGGAATCGTCCCATATTAAAAACAAACTGTGTGAGAGAGTACACTTTATTATTATATATTAGTGCTTTATATGCAGATAGTGATACCGGAGGCTGTCAGATTGTCCATAGCTTTACTGTCTATTGCAATGGAGTCCATGAAATACGCACAAATCCTGCTGTACGTTACGTTGAACCACGTCATCATATTATCCTCCAGGTCTGAACCACATTAGAGTGGGGGATAATAACTCCATCTACAGACAAAGTACTAAAACTATGTTCCCAGGACATTATAGCCCACAAACAGTTAGCAATCGAAGTGTGTTCACATTAGCAAACACTGCTAAACTTACTTCCGGTGGAAATAACATATATGTAGGTGGTAATGGCGCCACCCAGGGTTTGTGGTGTAAACATATCTATACAATAGCCTGACATTAAAGTATTTAAGGGGATACGCCCCCCAGGCCAAATCCAGTGTGTCCCCACTGTTCCCAGACCTAAATAAGTGTGTGGAAACATTTTCCTGGTGACCAGCCAATGTCCGAATCTGATAACTGACCACAGGTTGGATTCCTACACTAACTACATTCTTACGGCGTCAACTAAAGTATCTGGTCTAAAGTGAATGAATGTATTTGATTTAGTGACGTCATGACTTTCCACATATTTACTTCAAATGATGACCAGGCCTGGACTGACACACGGGACGACCGGGACTTTTCCCGGTGGTCTGCCAGTCTGGCCCTGGCTAGAGCCGCTGGGGGGCGGGGAGTGCCTTCCAGGCCCAGCTGCCCTGGAGGCTTGGTTGGGGGTTCAAAACCCCATCAAGCCTTTTATTATGGAGGGACTTTTATTATTGGATTGTCACAAGAGCTATGTGTGTGTGTATGTCTAACTGGTTGAACTGGTTTAATTGGTCTAACTGGTTTGACTGGTTCGACTGGTCTAACTGGTTTAACTGGTTTGACTGGTCTAACTGGTCTAACTGGTCTGACTGGTTCGACTGGTTTAACTGGTTTGACTGGTTTGACTGGTCTAACTGGTTTGACTGGTCTAACTGGTCTAACTGGTTTAACCTGTTTGACTGGTTTGACTGGTTTAACTGGTCTAACTGGTCTTACTGGTTTAACTGGTTTGACTGGTCTAACTGGTTTGACTGGTTTGACTGGTTTGACTGGTCTAACTGGTCTAACTGGTCTAACTGGTTTAACCTGTTTGACTGGTTTGACTGGTCTAACTGGTCTAACTGGTTTAACCTGTTTGACTGGTTCGACTGGTCTAACTGGTTTGACTGGTCTAACTGGATTAACTGGTTTAATTGGTCTAACTGGTCTAACTGGTCTAAATTGTTTGACTGGTCTAACTGGTTGACTGGTCTAACTGGTTTGACTGGTTCGACTGGTCTAACTGGTTTGACTGGTCTAACTGGTTTAACTGGGTTGACTGGTCCAACTGGTTTAACTGGGTTGACTGGTCTAACTGGTCTAAATTGTTTGACTGGTCTAACTGGTTTAACTGGTTTGACTGGTCTAACTGGTCTAAATTGTTTGACTGGTCTAACTGGTTTAACAGGTCTGACTGGTTTAACTGGTTTAACTGGTCTAAGTGGTTTAACTTGTCTGACTGGTTTAACTGATCTGACTGGTTTAACTGGTTGAACTGGTTTAATTGGTTTAACTGGTTTGACTAGCCTAACTGGTTTGACTGGTTTAACAGGTCTAACTGGTTTAATTGGTTTAACTGGTTTGACTAGTCTAACTGGTTTAACTGGTTTAACTGGTTTGACTGGTTTAACTGGTTTAAACTCTTTCTAATGGTTTGTTTCTAAATGAGTGGATGTGTTATAAACTGAAACATCTGAAGGTGAATAATCTGCTGCAAAAATGCACCGACACACGCCTGAGGAGAAATGGGTTTATTATTTACACAAAAGAAAAAAGAAGGAAAAATGTGTAAAACAGTTGTCACTGTTTGTCTTTGCAGGGGGGGGTGTAGTAGGTGGTTTAATGATGAGCCTGGGTTAGTTAACCTAGAGGAGGTGTTAATAACAGAAGAGGTTGGAGTCATTATTGTGTTAACTTAGGTTTCATTGTCCCAGGTTAAACACTTAGATATTCCTCATTTGGGTCATGCTCGAGGACTGGACTTGGACACCCCTGATGTAAACAGTGTTTTCATGCACTTTTTTTTGAGTCTGGTCTGCACACGCAACGTTTGAATGATGTTGACTGTGAAGGGGTTTATAGTCTACTTTTATACAGAAACAATTTTCAAACGTAAACATACAAGACAGATGCGTAGAGGAAGATCTACATGAGGACTAATTAAAAGCATGGTGTTATTTATACTAGGACTATAGAAAGGGTCCAGTCAACCAAACTGTTGGTACTGTGTTAGTGTTGATAAGAGATAGGAAACTACATGGAGGCTTCAAAAGGGCATTGTGACCTTTGACCTTCAGTGACCTTTGTACGGGCAAACCCATAATGTGACATTTAGAGAAGGAGCCGTCCATTTGTTGTGCCTTTGACACATGTTTGTTTTAACTCAGGGTGTAATTTAATAATGTTTGAATCAAATCATTGTATAAATCTGCACATATTCATCCAAATACAAACGTGTGCAGACTGTACCCGTGTGAAAGCAAAGGCATTTATTTCTAATATTCTGCAGCATGACTCTTGGGAAAGTTGCCAAAGGACTTCTTTGGTGTTGTCGGATATTTCTTTGTGACCTTGTGATGCAGTTTATTTAGGTCAGTTGACTGAATACAACCCACATGACCCACATGATTTCTGCCTCTAAATATCCTTCTACACAACTGGACATGTGAATGATACTGTACTTTATACTTTATACTCTGTATTTATATAAATATCTGTACTTTATACTCTTTACATTTATATAAATATATGTATTTTATACTCTTTATATTTATATAAATATATGTATTTTATACTCTTTACATTTATATAAATATATGTACTTTATACTCTTTACATTTATATAAATATATGTACTTTATACTCTTTACAAAATAATAATCATAATAATAATTATTTATTTGTTCATTTATTGATTTATTTTAACATTGAATAAGAAACTGCATGATGTACTGAATTTATTTTATTTTTTATTTAAAGCTGTGAACTTTGTGTTTCTGACAGAAATGCACTGATCAGTTTCAAATGTACATATTTATTTATTTAGTTAAAATAAACCTTCATACTGTTAAATTATTTTTGTTCCTAAAAGAAAAGAGAAAAAAACATCAATAGGAAAATACACGTGTCCCTCAAAAACTATAGAAGATGTTCACTAAAGAAAGGGTCTATTTAACGGACCGAATAACTTCATATCAATCCGCCAACAGGACAGAAGTGGTTCAGACCAGTAGAGGGCGCTGTGTAGTTAACTGTGAGCGGACTGGACCTGGAGGTGTGTGCATTTTCTATCATTTTACATTTGGACAACCACAAAAAAAACTCCTTATATAGTTGGAAAAAAAAAACAGTGTGTGACAGGTCAAAGGTCACCCCCCCCCCCCCACACACACACACTTGTTTACATGTCTCATGAGGACCAAGTTTGTTGTCAAGTAGACATTGGGTAGTGAGTGTAAACACATTTTTTAAATAACTAAATAATGAAATAATAACAATGATAAAACTTAGAAAATTAAAAAGTAAATAAAAAATAAATGAATAAAAATTAATGAATAAATTTAAAAAAGAAAAAGAACTAAAGAAAAGAAAAAATAATACCGTAAATTCCGGACTATAAGCCGCTACTTTTTTCCCAAACTTTCAACCTTGCGGCTTATTCAGTGATGCGGCCAATTTATGTAATTTTTCTAACGGCCACCAGCGGCGCTCGAGTAGAAAAGGTAAGATTTAGAGCGGTGGAATATATGCGTCGAGGAAGACTGAATGAAAAAGGAGGGGCGGAACAAACGCGTGGTGACGGGTTTAAGTGGGGAACGGTAAAGGTGAAGGACAGGTGTACAAGGGGTAAAAAGTTGCTTAAAGAAAAACCCGCGGCGGTGTGTGAGAGAAGACAGAGGCTTATTATTATTATTTTTGCACGTTGGCACGGAGGAGTTTGACCTGAACTCTCTGCGAAAGGTTAAAGTTATCACTGACTCTGCCATAGATGAGGCGAGGCGGCGACCAGCCACCTGTTTGTGGATGCGGCGGACAATAGTGGGTATATATTTTTCCCTCCCTTACCTTTGGAAATATACACTTTTTTTCCCTTGGATTACTTTCAACGGGACCCGGACTCTGCAGGTCTGCATCAAACCTTAAGTATCATTTTCCGTTCATTTTGCCGGCTGTGATTTTTGGACTGTGGACTTTAATGAAGGACATTTGCGGCTCATATACATGTGCGGCTTGTGTATGTACAAAATTGGTTTTCCTCTTAGAATGAGGTGGGTGCGGCTAATAATCAGGTGCGCTCTATAGTCCGGAAATTACGGTACTTAAAAATATATATATACATAAAAATGAACAAAACTAATAATTTAAAAAATATTTTTTTAGTAAATGCATCTTCAAACCTTTGAAAAATAAATGTTTCACTTTGGACCTGTTTCCCTCATGCTTTATGGGGACTTCTGGAAAAAACTAATTATTGTATTTATAGGGCCACGTCAGTTCTGTTTTACTAGTGGGAAACTTTATATTTAACCCTCATGAGGACCTGAATTTTGGTCCCCATAGTGTCAGAGGTCCCCATGGTGCAACTGTAAAGATAGGAATACACACACACACACACAGCAGGTGCAGAAGGAGTGTGTGTGTGTGTGTGTGTGTGTGTGTGTGTGTGTGTGTGGAAATCTGTAGAAATATGCAAATGTCCTCAGAGTGAAGTTTAGAATAAGAATCAGTGAATTATTTATGATAATGTTCTGGAAAATATGAGTGAGATCTAAAGATGAAAAGTGACCAGACTGAAGAACCATTAGGACACACACACACACACACACACACACACATACACACACAGACACACACGCACACACACACACACACACATACACACACAGACACACACACACACGCACACACACACACACACACACACACACACACAGACACACACATACACACACACGCACACACGCACACACGCACACGCGCGCACACACACACACACACACACACACACAGACACACACACGCACACACACACACACACACACACACACACACACACACACACACGCACAGACACACACACGCACGCGCGCGCACACACACACACAGACACACGCACGCACACACACACACACACGCACACACACATGCGCGCGCACACACACATGCGCGCGCACACACACACGCGCGCACGCACACGCACACAGACACACACACACAGACACACACACACAGACACACACACACACAGACACACACACACACACACACATACACGCACACACACACACACGCACAGACACACACACGCACAGACACACACACGCACAGACACACACACACACACACACACAAACACACACACAGACACATACAGACACACACGCACACACACACACACACACACACGCACAGACATACGCACGCACACACACACATGCGCGCACACACACACACACACACACACACGCACGCACGCACGCACGCACAGACATACGCACGCACACACACACATGCGCGCACACACACACACACACACACACACACACACACACACACACACACTTGTCCTAATATAACTGGTCTGAATGTTTAGTGCTGGTTTTCCAGTGTGTGTGTGTGTGTGTGTATATTTGTGTGTGTGTGTTTTAGGGCTTTGACTTTGAATTTTGACAATCGAATATAATTTGATTGTTATAAAAAAAAAAAAAGAGACGTTCATGTGAATATTCGGCACCTCTTAATATTTGATCCTGTATATGGTGTCATTTATTGTAAATGTTTTCAGTCCAGGTCATGTTTTCTGGGTCTTTTTATGTCTGGGGAAATATGTGAATAGTGAACACTGAGGTCATTATCTTTGGTTTTATCTGGACACCTGAAGATGTTAGTGTCCAGCTGGTGAGTGGTCAGTGGTCAGTGGTCAGTGGTCAGTCCTGCTCATAAACAAAAAGATATGGTATTGAAATTATATTTGTGCTTTTTTTTCTTCTTAGTAACAGAAAATAAAATACGTCCTTGAGGTTAAATTGTTAATTTGTATTGAATCAAACTGAACTGAATCGGTTCATATCGAATTGTTTAAAACATTTTTTTACGACTCACCCTGAATCGTATCGTAGTCTGTGAGTCCAGATTCGAATTGGATCATTGTGTGAGTGACAGATTCACTCCCCTAGTAGTTACATATAGTACTATATGTACAGTACTATACGTACCATACAGTACTATACATACAGTACTGTACATACAGTACTGTACATACAGTACTATACATACAGTACTATACATACAGTACTATACATACAGTACTATACATACAGTACTGTACAGTACAGTACTATACATACAGTACTATACATACAGTACTGTACAGTACAGTACTATACATACAGTACTATACATACAGTACTGTATTTCCGTCTCAGAGGTTTCAGTTTCCTTTCATAAATAGAATTTTCTTTCGTATTGAGAGATGAAAAATTGATGCAAATGTTCTTCGTAACCTGGATCATTCATTAGCTGAGTCTTTCGTAAGTAGACTTAGTACCACTGTATATTCAATAATTATTATTGATTACCATTAGTACTAATGACTTATTATTGGGAGCTGTCCCTGAACGCATCGTGAGAGTTACAGCAGCTGAGACGCCGCGGCGTCGCGTCTGGTGAGTGTATTGTTTTCCTCTTTAATCTTCGCTAGCCTAGCTTCCCTTAGCATGGCTAGTTCTTCTTCTTCTCGTATTTTCTGCTCAGTGTGCTGTATGTACAGTGAGTCCCCTGCCTCCTTTACCGAGGATAGCAGTAGCTGTTGGAAGTGTAGCTTAGTGACAGGGTTGGAGGCCAGGGTTTCTGAGTTAGAAGCACGGCTCTGCAGCTTGGAGGCTAATGCTAGGCCTAGCTATAGCGAGATAGCTGCAGGGACCGCAGGCCGTGCTAACAGCAACAGGAGCGTGGCTAGCCCCTCAGCAAGTCCCGTGCAGCCGGGAGAGTCGAGAGACGGATTTGTGACAGTACGGAGGAAGCGTGGTGCTAAACGCACAAACGTAGCGCACCAAGAGCTTCACGTCTGTAGCAGACCCCATGGCAGAACACTGGCCAAACCAGACACTCTCCTCATTGGAAGTTCTATTCTTAGAGACGTGAAGCACCCAGCGGTGTCTGTCAGGTGTTATCCAGGGGCCAGAGTCGGTGACATCGAAGGAAACCTTAGGCTTTTACAGCAGAGCAGGGCTAGCTTCCGCCGCATCGTGATCCACGCTGGTGGTAACGATGTCCGACGGAAACAATCAGAGGTTCTTAAACTGAACGTAGCATCGGTGTGTAAACTTGCTAAGTCGATGTGTAACACCGTAGCATTCTCTGGACCCCTGCCCAATTTGGCCAGTGATGAGATGTACTCTAGGTTCTCATCATTTAACCGCTGGTTGTCTAGGTGGTGCTCAGAAAATGATGTTGTTTTTATAGATAATTGGCGTGCATTCTGGGGAAAGCCTGGGCTCATTCGCAGAGATAGCATACATCCCACTTGGGAAGGTGCTTCTCTCTTAGCACAAAATGTGGCTTCCAAATTTAGCCTGTCAAAATGACAATCCAGAGTGCGGGCCCAGGCGCAGAGTCGTAGTGTAAAACACTTCTCTGTGCATCCACTTTACTCTGAGCTGTCACAAACCCACCATGTAGTAAATAACAGAAAGACTGCGTCTATTCCTTGTGTAGTTAATAATAAACCCCGTATAGTTAAAAATAAGCCTAATATTAAAAAAACTATAGGAGTGAGATCAAATAATTTAATAAAAATAGTTTTAAGGAACAATCAGATTAAAAGAACACCTAACAATTTTATCCAATGTGGACTGATCAATATTAGGTCTATTTCTTCCAAATCTCTGTTAATAAACGATCTAATTAGTGATTACAAAATTGATATTTTAGCTCTGACTGAAACCTGGCTGCAGCAGGATGAATATGTCGCATTAAATGAATCCACGCCACCAACTCATGTGAACTATCACACAGCCAGAACCAGTGGCCGTGGTGGAGGAGTGGCAGTAATATCCCACTCCAGTTTAGGTCTTAGCCCTAAAATTAATCATAAAACTAATCCCACTTACCATTCCTTTGAAAGTCTAGTTTCATCCATTACTTTCCCCAACTGCAGAAACCAAAAACCAGTCCTTTTTGTCATAGTCTACCGCCCTCCTGGCCCTTATTCACAGTTTTTATTAGAAGTCTCTGACTTTCTATCCAGTGTAGTGTTGAACTGGGATAGGATTATAATAGTTGGTGATTTTAACATACATGTCGATAACAACGCTGACTCTCTTAGTAATGCATTTAGTGACCTACTAGACAGATTAGGCTTTATCCAACATGTTAATAAACCAACCCACATTCACAGACATACTCTCGATCTGATCTTAACACTTGGTGTTGAAATTAATGACCTTGTCGTTTTTCCCCATAATCCCATACTCTCAGATCACTTTTTAATGACCTTCCAGGTTTTGTTTGAGGATATTTCTACCTCAGTGATTAAAACACAAATGAAAAGGATACTATGTGACCGTGCTGTCTCAAAGTATAAAGAGTTAATTCAGTCACTATTTATGCCTGTGTCATGTGATTATGTAAAGGACACATTTAGTCCCAGTATAAGTGATGAGTTAGTTGATAGTACCATGCTCACACTACAAACTACGCTAGATATAGTTGCCCCCCTTAAGTTAAAAACTACTAAGATTAGATTAACTTCCCCATGGTACAACGCTGACACTCGCTCCATTAAACAAGCAACACGTAAATTAGAGGCAATGGAGGCGATCCAACTTAGAAGATTCTCTCAATGCCTGGAAAAATAGCTTAATAAAGTATAATCCATCTTTGCGTACAGCCAAAACTAGATATTACTCATCCATAATAGAAGAAAACAAGAATAATCCTAGATTCCTCTTCAGTACTGTAGCCAAACTGACAAACAGCCACACCTCCGTGGAACCAGTTATTCCATCCACGCTCCATCCTGATGATTTCCTGCAGTTCTTTAACAATAAAATATCAACTATTAGAGAGAAAATAGACACATTTCTCCCAAATATTAGATCAGAAAAAGTAGCGCTTTCAAACCTAGGCCTTTTTAAAAATCCCTCTGTAACACAAAATAATTTCACCACTGTAGACCAAACTGATGTCATTTCTATTATCATGTCTTCCAAATCAGCCACCTGCCTCTTAGATCCAATCCCAACAAAACTCTTTAAAGAGATTCTACCCCTAATTATTGGCACTGTCCTAAATATAATTAACACTTCATTAATTACTGGATATGTGCCACAGTCATTTAAATATCTGTTATTAAACCAATTCTGAAAAAGCCTACCTTAGATCCTGACATTTTAGCCAATTATAGGCCTATATCCAATTTGCCCTTCCTGTCAAAGGTTTTAGAACGAGTAATAGTTAAACAGCTGTGCCAATTCCTGCAAGATAATAGTTTATTTGAACAGTTTCAGTCTGGCTTTCGTGCCCATCATAGCACTGAAACAGCGTTAGTTAAAGTTACTAATGACTTATTATTAGCTGCTGACATCGGACTAATATGGGTCCTGGTGTTATTAGACCTTAGTGCAGCCTTTGACACCATCGACCACAGTATCTTAGTGCACAGATTAGAATATGATATAGGTATTAGAGGAGCAGCCCTCTGCTGGTTTAAATCATATTTATCTAATCGCTACCAATTTGTTCACATCAACAAACAATCATCGCAGTCCTCCAGAGTTAATTATGGCGTTCCTCAAGGGTCAGTCCTTGGGCCTATTTTGTTTACACTATATATGCTCCCTTTAGGTAACATCATTACAAATCATGGCATTAATTTTCATTGTTACGCGGATGACACACAGCTATATTTATCGATTAAACCTGACCAGACCAGGCAAATAGATAAACTAAGTACTTGTGTACAAGACATAAAAATTTGGATGAGTGCCAATTATCTGTTACTGAACCCTGAAAAAACTGAAGTCGTTATAATTGGTCCTAAAGATGCGAGAGACTCCCTAACTAACCAGATAGTTACTCTGGACAACTTAAGTGTAACACCCAGTGCCACAATTAAAAATTTAGGAGTTTTGTTTGATCCAGATCTTTCATTCAAAATGCATATCAAACAAACTTGCAGAACAGCCTTCTTTCACCTGCGCAACATAGCCAAAATTAGGAATATTCTGTCTAAAACGACTGCAGAAAAATTAATTCATGCATTTGTTACATCACGATTAGATTATTGTAACTCCTTACTTGTAGCATGTCCTAAATATTCCCTAAAAAGCTTGCAACTGGTTCAAAATGCAGCAGCAAGATTATTAACAGGATCAAATAGAAGAGAACACATCACGCCTGTGCTCCAAACCCTTCACTGGCTACCAGTTGAGTCTAGAATTAAATTTAAAATCCTCCTCCTTACATATAAAACCATTAATGGTATGGGCCCCTCTTATCTTAAAGATGATCTGGTTCCGTACCAACCCAATAGAACCCTTCGTTCTCAGAATGCAGGTTTACTGAAAGTTCCTAGGGTTTCTAAAAGTACAGTAGGAGCTAGAGCCTTTAGTTATCAGGCCCCTGTCTTATGGAATCAGCTTCCCTTTAATATTAAAGATGCCGAAACAGTCTCTACATTTAAAATTAGGCTTAAAACATTCCTGTTTGAGAAAGACTATGGTCAGGTTAGTTAAAAATGATGTGACTCATATATCATGTATACATGATGTATGAGTCACAGTTCAGTCTAGGCTGCCCTAGGAGTTAGAATGCTGGGGGAAGTACAGACACTGAGTTCTTTCTTCTCTTTCTCTTCCTCACATCTGTTTCTGTAATTTTTATAACATATCTTTCTTACCAAGTCTGTTCATGACTAGTCACCTGGTGTCCCCTTTCCCCCCTCCCCCCCTGGGGGGAGTGGTGGCTCTCCTGACAGTGCCTGCACGGGAGCCATGGACGACAGGATCTGGAGTATCTCGCCTGTGCTGACCTGTGACCCCGGACCACCGCCCCTGCCTGTCTGGACCAGCCCCCCTTCCTGCATTTATACATGGACGTTCATCTATAGCCTGTCCGTCCATGGGAGTGGATCTCTCCTTCAATGTGGTTCTCCTCAAGATTTCTTCTTTTTCCCACTGGGTTTGGAAGTTTTTTCTTGCCGAGAAGGAGGGTCTAAGGACAGGGGATGCCTGGGACTTTTCATGTATTTCTGTAGTTGATTATGTTTTTGTAAAGCCCTCTGAGACGACGTTGTTGTGATTTAGGGCTTTATAAATAAAATTGAATTGAATTGAATTGAATTAATTATTATTTTTACTAGTTCTTTAAGTGAAACAGTAATAAGCAGAAGACATATGCAGAGGAAGGACAAGGGGGCGTGGCTAGGAGAGTGTTGAACTTGTGGGACCCCTGGTGGACAAATGGTGACCTGTGTGACCCCTGGTGGACAGATGGTGACCTGAGTGACCCCTGGTGGACAAATGGTGACCTGTGTGACCCCTGGTGGACAGATGGTGACCTGTGTGACCCCTGGTAGACAGATGGTGACCCGAGTGACCCCTGGTGGACAGATGGTGACCCGAGTGACCCCTGGTGGACAGATGGTGACCTGTGTGACCCCTGGTGGACAGATGGTGACCTGTGTGACCCCTGGTGGACAGATGGTGACCTGAGTGACCCCTGGTGGACAAATGGTGACCTGTGTGACCCCTGGTGGACAGATGGTGACCTGTGTGACCCCTGGTGGACAGATGGTGACCTGTGTGACCCCTGGTGGACAGATGGTGACCTGTGTGACCCCTGGTGGACAGATGGTGACCTGAGTGACCCCTGGTGGACAAATGGTGACCTGTGTGACCCCTGGTGGACAGATGGTGACCTGTGTGACCCCTGGTGGACAGATGGTGACCTGTGTGACCCCTGGTGGACAGATGGTGACCCGAGTGACCCCTGGTGGACAGATGGTGACCCGTGTGACCCCTGGTGGACAGATGGTGACCTGAGAGACCCCTGGTGGACAGATGGTGACCCTGAGTGTTTCCTCTCCAGACCTTGTGTGTTCAGTCCTTGTATTGAACAGCTGTCTGCGTATGGTGTGATACAGATTAGAAGAAGCTGCTGATCCTCTGAGAATTAATTAAAAAGCGTATCATCTCACAGCGCTTGTACCTTTTCAGTGTAAAAAAAATGACTGGGGGTGAATTTGCAAACACTTGTAATGAGATTATTGCTCCTGTGGTTAATGATTGTACAGGTAGAACCTATTATAATCAGATTACATTAATGTGATTATGTGTAACTGCTGCTCCACTGTCTCACAATCACTATTTTAAATTCTGCTCCTCTGACTCTGCCCCTCCCCCATATGGTATTGGCAAAAGGCCTCTGTTTATTCTGGTCATGTGGTCCACATGTGGGTGTGAACACACACATTTACACACGGCATCACACCTGTGGGGGAGGCAACTAGATGATTTCATACCCTCCGCTTTTTCCTGAGGTAATATCTCGTATCGTTACTGGATCCAGAGTTGGTCTCACTGACTTTTTATTCCAGGATAAACGGTTACTGTTGTTCACAATCACACCAAACAAAATTCAATAACATTGTGGGGTCATTACAATATCTATGTTTTAAACTGTTTAACCGCCCTGGCGGTATGTGATGTAATGTAATGAAGCGCACCTCAGTTCCAGGGTCAAATGTAAACAACTGTACTTTGTGCTGTTAGCAAATGTAAGTAATGACAAATGTTTCTGTTGTTAAACTAAGTTATCCCTTGTGGGGTCTTCCGTACAAGGCACACAGGCTGTGTCCTAAGATCAGGTCTTAAAGACCCAGATTCCAAAGTTCAGTTCCAAAGACTCATCACCCCACCCCCCCAAGGATATTTTACTGTTTTCAGTAGTAAGAAATGGTACCATACAGTTCGTATGAAAAGGCACATTTGTGGACCACTGGGTCACATTGACCCGGAGGACCTGCACTAAAATAAACTGTCTTTGCGACATTTATAATTGACTGACAGTAGGAGGAGCACTTTGGATGTTTTCAGTCGGGGTAGGGAGGGGCAGGTTTTCGTTGTTATTGTATTTCTGTCAAAAGATTTGTTCTTCTTGGAATAAATATTTAATTGAGGAAAAACACATTTTTGTTATTTTGGCCATACATTACTTTTTTGATATAAAAATGTAACCATTAATAGATAATTGTTGGTTAATTTTCCCGATGATAGATTAAGAAAATGTTGGTCATGTGCCACGACCAAGAACACCCCCACATTTAAATGACTGTGACCCCCCTGCGTTTACTCCTTCCAAATGGGTGCAGAACCGACACCATCTCCAGATCTTCCTACTCTCTGACCTGTTTTCCAAAGATATCGTTTTGGGGTACCAGTGAGACTGGTCCCATTTTGACCAAAGGCCAAAGTTAAGAAAGAACGACGGTTTCACAAAATTTTGTTTCTGTGCAGATGGAGTCTTAGTCTTCACCCCAGGACCTCAGTTGTAGCTCCCTCTACTCCCCAGGTGTAGCTCCCTCTACCAGAGTCCTGCACGGGTTCGGGTACCTGTGGGTGACCCGTGGGTGAACCGCAGATTTTCACGAAACGGGTGAAAAATGTTGTGCTGTGTCGGATACGGGTTCGGTTCGGGTCGGACGTGGGTGATCGCGGGTCTAATTTGCGGTTCATAGGCTAAAAACTGTTCTTTAGTTTGGACTTGTATAACTGCCTCCTGTCGGCTTCCTTCTTGATGCGTTTTACAAGCGTGTGTGTGTGTGTGTGTGTGCGTGTGTGTGCGTGTGTGTGTGTGTGTGTGTGTGTGTGTGCGTGTGTGTGTGTGTGTGTGAGCTCACGTATATAAATAGTTTTTGAGTTTATTATTTGTCTGCTCCTGTTTAACAAAATTGTTATTTGGCTCTGCCTTGGCTATGTCACTGTTCAGCATATTCGTGGCAATACATTTTGTATTCAAGTTTGACATTTTCTTCCAGGTTCGGGTCGGATATCGGGTTCATTTATAGCGGGTCGGTTCGGGTGCGGATTTGTAATTTTTTTTTTTTCGTCAGAAAACGGGTCGGATACGGGTTTGAACACGACGGGTACGGGCGGTTGCGGTTTGTCCAAATCAGAACCGTGCAGGACTCTGCCCTCTACCCCCAGGTGTAACTCCCTGTACCCCCCAGGTGTAGCTCCCTCTACCCCCAGGTGTAACTCCCTGTACCCCCCAGGTGTAGCTCCCTCTACTCCCAGGTGTAGCTCCCTGTACCCCCCAGGTGTAGCTCCCTCTACCCCCCAGGTGTAACTCCCTGTACCCCCCCAGGTGTAACTCCCTGTACCCCCCAGGTGTAGCTCCCTGTACCCCCCCAGGTGTAACTCCCTGTACCCCCCCAGGTGTAACTCCCTGTACCCCCCAGGTGTAGCTCCCTCTACCCCCCAGGTGTAACTCCCTGTACCCCCCCAGGTGTAGCTCCCTCTACCCCCCATGTGTAACTCCCTGTACCCCCCAGGTGTAGCTCCCTCTACTCCCAGGTGTAGCTCCCTCTACTCCCAGGTGTAGCTCCCTCTACTCCCAGGTGTAGCTCCCTGTACCCCCCAGGTGTAGCCCCCTCTACTCCCAGGTGTAGCTCCCTGTACCCCCCAGGTGTAGCCCCCTCTACCCCCCAGGTGTAGCTCCCTCTACCCCCCAGGTGTAACTCCCTGTACCCCCCAGGTGTAACTCCCTGTATCCCCCAGGTGTAGCTCCCTCTACTCCCAGGTGTAGCTCCCTGTACCCCCCAGGTGTAGCCCCCTCTACCCCCCAGGTGTAGCCCCCTCTACCCCCCAGGTGTAACTCCCTGTACCCCCCAGGTGTAGCTCCCTCTACCCCCCCAGGTGTAGCCCCCTCTACCCCCCAGGTGTAACTCCCTGTACCCCCCCAGGTGTAGCTCCCTCTACCCCCCAGGTGTAACTCCCTGTACCCCCCAGGTGTAGCTCCCTCTACTCCCAGGTGTAGCTCCCTGTACCCCCCAGGTGTAGCCCCCTCTACTCCCAGGTGTAGCTCCCTGTACCCCCCAGGTGTAGCCCCCTCTACCCCCCAGGTGTAGCTCCCTCTACCCCCCAGGTGTAACTCCCTGTACCCCCCAGGTGTAGCTCCCTCTACTCCCAGGTGTAGCTCCCTGTACCCCCCAGGTGTAGCCCCCTCTACTCCCAGGTGTAGCTCCCTGTACCCCCCAGGTGTAGCCCCCTCTACCCCCCAGGTGTAGCTCCCTCTACCCCCCAGGTGTAACTCCCTGTACCCCCCAGGTGTAACTCCCTGTATCCCCCAGGTGTAGCTCCCTCTACTCCCAGGTGTAGCTCCCTGTACCCCCCAGGTGTAGCCCCCTCTACCCCCCAGGTGTAGCCCCCTCTACCCCCCAGGTGTAGCCCCCTCTACCCCCCAGGTGTAACTCCCTGTACCCCCCAGGTGTAGCTCCCTCTACCCCCCCAGGTGTAGCCCCCTCTACCCCCCAGGTGTAACTCCCTGTACCCCCCCAGGTGTAGCTCCCTCTACCCCCCAGGTGTAACTCCCTGTACCCCCCAGGTGTAGCTCCCTCTACTCCCAGGTGTAGCTCCCTGTACCCCCCAGGTGTAGCCCCCTCTACTCCCAGGTGTAGCTCCCTGTACCCCCCAGGTGTAGCCCCCTCTACCCCCCAGGTGTAGCTCCCTCTACCCCCCAGGTGTAACTCCCTGTACCCCCCAGGTGTAGCTCCCTCTACTCCCAGGTGTAGCTCCCTGTACCCCCCAGGTGTAGCTCCCTCTACTCCCAGGTGTAGCTCCCTGTACCCCCCAGGTGTAGCCCCCTCTACTCCCAGGTGTAGCTCCCTGTACCCCCCAGGTGTAGCTCCCTCTACCCCCCAGGTGTAACTCCCTGTACCCCCCAGGTGTAGCTCCCTCTACTCCCAGGTGTAGCTCCCTGTACCCCCCAGGTGTAGCCCCCTCTACTCCCAGGTGTAGCTCCCTGTACCCCCCAGGTGTAGCCCCCTCTACCCCCCAGGTGTAGCTCCCTCTACCCCCCAGGTGTAACTCCCTGTACCCCCCAGGTGTAGCTCCCTCTACTCCCAGGTGTAGCTCCCTGTACCCCCCAGGTGTAGCCCCCTCTACCCCCCAGGTGTAGCCCCCTCTACCCCCCAGGTGTAGCTCCCTCTACCCCCCAGGTGTAACTCCCTGTACCCCCCAGGTGTAGCTCCCTCTACCCCCCCAGGTGTAGCCCCCTCTACCCCCCCAGGTGTAGCCCCCTCTACCCCCCCAGGTGTAGCTCCCTCTACCCCCCAGGTGTAACTCCCTGTACCCCCCCAGGTGTAGCTCCCTCTACCCCCCATGTGTAACTCCCTGTACCCCCCAGGTGTAGCTCCCTCTACTCCCAGGTGTAGCTCCCTCTACTCCCAGGTGTAGCTCCCTCTACTCCCAGGTGTAGCTCCCTGTACCCCCCAGGTGTAGCTCCCTGTACCCCCCAGGTGTAGCCCCCTCTACCCCCCAGGTGTAGCCCCCTCTACCCCCCAGGTGTAGCTCCCTCTACCCCCCAGGTGTAACTCCCTGTACCCCCCAGGTGTAGCTCCCTCTACCCCCCCAGGTGTAGCCCCCTCTACCCCCCCAGGTGTAGCTCCCTGTACCCCCCAGGTGTAGCCCCCTCTACCCCCCAGGTGTAGCCCCCTCTACCCCCCAGGTGTAGCTCCCTCTACCCCCCAGGTGTAACTCTCTGTACCCCCCA
>CM035787.1:53664214-53666714 GCA_020466265.1 Siphamia tubifer
CCAGCATCACATCTCCAGCTAATTAGCTAAAACCCCTTTGACGCCATATTTGCATTCCTAATGTACAGCGCTCAGTGAAATATCTGCCACACATATTAAAAAAAGAAGCGCTCGTGGGTTTGTCTAACAAGGCACCCCAGTGTTTTTAACACAAATACATTTGTAATCACTTTAAAAACCAAGCGAGGGCGGTTACACTGAGAACTGCTCTGAAAATGGGACTATTTTACAACATAATTAAATGAACTCCGGCTTAGTGCACACACTCAACTTTTCATTCATATTAGTCACGAGTCTCAAACATGTGGCCCAGGGACCAAATGGGGCCCGCTAAAAGGTTCCAATGCGGCCCGTGGGATGAAATTTGTAAGAAAATCTACAGTCAAGGCTGTAAAACAATAGAAAAATATAATGGAAAAACATTAACAACTCCATATTTTCTTCTTGGTTTGATGTGAAAAAAATGACATGTTTATAAATAGTGATCAATTATCAGTGAGATTATTTTAGGATTCAGATGAGATAGAATCTGGTGGGGCTTATCCTTCATATGGTCTGACCTTCAGACATTAGATGGTTCAGCACCTATAACCCTAACCTTTGACCCCTGACCCTAACATTCAGACATCAGATGGGTCCACACCTATAACCCTAACCTTTGACCTCTGACCCTAACCGTCAGACATCAGATGGGTCCACACCTATAACCCTAACCTTTGACCCCTGACCCTAACCGTCAGACATCAGATGGGTCCACACCTATAACCCTAACCATTGACCCCTGAACCTAACCTTCAGACAGATGGCTCCACACCTATAACCCTAACCTTTGACCTCTGACCCTAACATTCAGACATCAGATGGGTCCACACCTATAACCCTAACCTTTGACCCCTGACCCTAACCGTCAGACATCAGATGGGTCCACACCTATAACCCTAACCTTTGACCCCTGACCCTAACCGTCAGACATCAGATGGGTCAACACCTATAACCCTAACCATTGACCCCTGACCCTAACCGTGAGACATCAGATGGGTCCACACCTATAACCCTAACCTTTGACCCCTGAACCTAACCTTCAGACAGATGGCTCCACACCTATAACCCTAATCTTTGACCTCTGACCCTAACATTCAGACATCAGATGGGTCCACACCTATAACCCTAACCTTTGACCCCTGACACTAACCTTCAGACATCAGATGGGTCCACACCTATAACCCTAACCTTTGACCCCTGACACTAACCTTCAGACATCAGATGGGTCCACACCTGTGGCTCCATCATGTAATGTTTTAAGGTCATGTGACTGCCTTGTTTATACTATACACACTGAATGTGGCCCCTGAAAGTAAAGTATTTTGTGAGTCCTGGTCTTAGTATTCAGCGCACATGCATATTTACTTATGCGTGGCGCCCTGGTATGCACACCAACAGTCACACAGGGCATTGAGCTGAGAGATGCACCCTGCCCCCGGAGCGTTGAAGAGCCCTCGAGTGCAGCTTTCCAATCTCGGCACTCAGTGGAGTGAAAGAACAACCTGAATTATAAATCGAGGAGCTTTAAACGGTGATGTAGATTAGCCAACAGTTATGTTAGGTGTCCTCAATAATTAATGACTTGTTTGTACCGTGGTGGACCTTTTGGAGGTTTTTTTTTGGTATGGCTCCTAATGTTTGCAAACAAACACTCAGTGGCAGGCGTTCAGGAGCTGTCAGGGTGTGAGTACGACTCCTGAAGAGTTCAAAGCATGAAGCGACATTAACATGAAAGGTCACGGCTGCAGGGGGAGGCAGACTGTACTTATACTTTTATACCAGTGTCACTGGAAAAAACCTTAAGCAGCTTCTAAAAGTCTGACCGCTGAAGGGAAGATGTTACGGAGCAGGTTTTGCAGAGGTGGTTAAAGTATGCTCACATTCTGAACTTAAAGGGACAGTTCAGTATTTTTCAGATGGATCTGTATGATGTCAGCGTCTTTATTCTGGTGCACCCACAGGTACCACTGTATGTAGGAAGACTGTGGTGCTAGCTGCTAATGCTAACACAACATCTAGGAAGACTGTGGTGCTAGCTGCTAATGCTAACACAACATCTAGGAAGATTGTGGTGCTAGCTGCTAACGCTAACACAACATCTAGGAAGACTGTGGTGCTAGCTGCTAATGCTAACACAACATCTAGGAAGACTGTGGTGCTAGCTGCTAACGCTAACACAACATCTAGGAAGACTGTGGTGCTAGCTGCTAATGCTAACACAACATCTAGGAAGACTGTGATGCTAGCTGCTTCTTAGAGGCAACCGATAGATGTTTGAAACTGAGCATTACTGTCCATCTACAGGATGGACAGTTGAACGATATGACAATTATATCGACCATGGACAAAAAAATAGCTCCATAAGGTATGATAGCTTAAATACCACCCATTCCTAGGTACAGGTATTTACTCCCAATCGTCTAAAAAATAAGCTAACCTTATTTTTACTCCAGATAAT
>CM035787.1:53681714-53691714 GCA_020466265.1 Siphamia tubifer
AGTCCAGTCCACCTTATAATCCAGTCCACCTTATAGTCCATTTCACTTCATAGTCCAGTCCACCTTATAGTCCAGTCCACCTTATAGTCCAGTTCACCTCATAGTCCAGTCCACCTTATAGTCCAGTTCACCTTATAGTCCAGTCCACCTTATAGTCCAGTAAGTACATTAATTCCATCATGTGTTTCAGTTTAATACAGTGATTGACAGTAAACTATTGGGGCAGGGTCCTAAATGGACATTGGTAAGAACACAGTAATGGTCTTTACTGTCTTTGTGTTTTGTTTTACTAGTACTTTAACAGTTACTGAACAAACACTGACTATTTTCTCCAAAACAACAGTCATTTGAGATGATAAAGAATGATTTGAATGTTGACAAAAACACAATAACTCATTTTGGCCAAAGAATGCCTTTTTACTTTGTAGGTCAGTACAGTACAGGAAGGATTTAGGTTTTTGTGATGCTTGGCGCTGTCACCATCCCATAGTCAGGGAGTTCTTTTCCTCAGTCCACCACTCACTCATTCTATTCTAGATTAGATTATTTTCAATCCAGCAGCTCATCTGATGAGTGACATATCTGAAACCAAATTCATCCCATCACCATCAGCGACCCCTGCTCCAGATGTCACTCACCCTGGTTAACAAGGAAACATCTGTTGATCGGTGCTGAACCCAGTTAGAAGCCCCAGTGCCATGACACGGCGTAAGTGTGCGTGAGAACGAGAGCGAGGGAGCGAGCGGGCGAGCGGGGGTATGAATAAAGCATGTGCTGAAGTGGTGTCACTGGGCTGCTGTGTTGGCATGTCGGCACCGCTCAGGAAAAACATGGCCGTCTCTTGGGTATTGTCTGTAATCCAGCATGTTAGAGCAGATAGATGCTTCCTTTATGTAAGTGGTCTCAGAGTCTCACAGATCATCTGATATGCACAATGTGGAGAAAAAAAAAAAAAATTTCCAACAGCGTGTTTTGTTTAGCCTAGGATCTAGACTGTCCCCAGTGGCCGCAAACTGCATTTGCTACGGGGGCAGTCTAGAAAGTCTAGGCGAATTTGTGGGCAGGATAACCACTGTCTGTCAAGTTTTACCCGGTGGGCAAAACTCAACGTCCCTTTTTTCCAAAAACAGCTTAAGTGCCGTTTTCTGCTCCTCTCGCAGGGAAAACTGTAATTTTAAATCACCTAGCGTTGCTGCCAAAGCCAGCTCGAATGGTTGTTCCTGGTGATGAGCCATGTTGTCTAGCAGCTAGCAACTGGTGTTACGGCAATGTGTGCTAGCTAGCAGCTACGCCTTCTTCTTCTCTTTGGTGTGCTAGCTGCTACGTCTCTGCGACTACAACATTACGTGTCGTATTTGTGTCGTCATGAGGCAGGGCGGGCTCCAATCCCGCCCCTCGCGATTTGATTGGTCCGACCCAGTTGGGATTTTCAGATCCTAGGCTGTCTAGTCTGTCTCCCCGTAGCAAATACCATTTGCGGCCACTGGGGACAGACTAGATCCTAGGCTATGTTTTGTTTGCAGACGATTATGAATAGCATTAGGGCACGTTTAATCCACTCTCACAAAGGCTCGCTAGTTCCAATTGGCTTGATCAACAATAGAGGATTAGCGCTGAATGCACCTGACATTAAAAACCGGAAATATCATTTACTTTATCCTCAAATGCCATGAAAATGCAAATGCAAATCTGGCATTAGGAATATGATGTTATGCATCTGCAAGGGACCGTAATGGCCAGAAAGCATCTTTTGAATTTTTTTTTTCTCAAAGCTCCACGGTTTCATCTCTGTGCAGTGACACAAATAACGCTGTGTTCCAAGCTGACAGATAGATGATCCATTGCAGGCGTTGTAATTGAAAACACTGTGAGGGGGTGGACAATTAATCTCCTTTTCTCCAGCTTTAAGAAAAAAAAAAAATACAAAATTCCACAGAGGAATACCTTGAAATGCAGATAATAGATAAGAGTGTTATTGATTAGATAGGGTGGGAGGAGAGGTGCAGAGGTTCTCCATCACTAATCTCTCTGCCTATGACTGCATCTAAATAACCTGCAGAGAGGGATAAACAGGCGCATCCATCACGGGACGGCTGCAGAGGACAGTGATGGATGCCGTCGCCCTCCGCAGCCCCCTCTCCCTCCCCCGGTCAGGGATAGGAAGTGACACTGGCACTCAGGAGAAATACCCGGCGTAAAGTGAGCAGGGAGGAAAATGCCTCCTTTAGCCAGGGGGCTGTGATGGAGGGATTGGGGCCAAGGCTTTTTGTACGAGTTTGGCGCCATTGTCCGCTGGCTGTCCCGTTGTCTCTTTGAGTTTGTAGGATGATCCGTCTCGATAGATCCTGTTTGTTTTTCCTGTTGTTTTGTGGATTTGTGTACGAGTGTGGGTGAACTCATTCATATGTCCTTTGTGTTGCTGCTGGAGAAAGTGATCTGGGAGTGTGTGTGTGTTTTCATTTCTGTCGGCTCACTCTTATATACAGTTTGAGCCCCCCCCCCGACCCCACCCACCACCACCCCTGGTGTAAGCTCCTGTGTGTTGGAGAGCGGTCGTCCAGCCCACACCAGCTCACCCAGAAGGGAGGTGCCAGCCCGATAGAGTAGAGCGACTGTGGCTCAGTTGGTCGAGCAGAAGGATCGGGGGTTCGCATCCCGCCTCTGGCGAAGTGACCATGGGCAAGACACTGAACCTTAAATTATGCACCAGTAGTTAATAAAAAACAAAAGAGCAAAATGCAGACAACTTAGAAAAAGGAAAGAAAAAAAAAGGGAAGAAGACAAAAGGGAAAAGAAGAAGAAGGAAAAAAGAAAACAATAAACAACAAAAAAACTCGATTTGTTACCTACTTTCCTATCTGCTCATTTGTTTTTAGTTGTTTTTTTTTGTTTTTTTTTGTGTATATGTCTATGTTTAGTACTTCAGTTATTGATTATTGGTATTGTTATTATTGTTATTATTTTATTTATCATCATTTTTGTACTATGCACTATATTACTATAAGATGAATTTAGGTTATTGGGGAAGTGAAGAAGGGGTAGAATTAAATAAACTTATGCTTCATCCTACTCCTTTTCGGACATGTCATTGTTATTATTATTATTGTTGCACTTTGCACATGTTCAAAATAAATCATTCAAAAAAAAAACAAAAAAAAAAAAAACCTTAAATGGCAGCAGCACCTACTGGTGTATGAGTGTGTGTGTCAATGTGTGAATGTGAGGCTAATGTAAAGCGCTTTGAGAACCATGAAGGTGGAAAAGAACGATCGAAGTGCAGAACATTTACCATTTTTATACAGATCGAGCCAGTGATGACCCGTGGTGGGCAGGCGCCTGCGGTCACCCGCAGTTGTGGATCATTGATAAATATTTTAAATGATATTGAGGTTGTGGTCAGTTGGGTCGTTTGTTAATTGAGATAAACATTAAAATAATCTGGTAAATAAACTTTATTCAGTGAATGTTGGTGAATGTGTCGTCCATGGTGGTCAGTATCCTACGGTATGGAGGGAGAGAGAGAGGAAATAAACAAACATCCAAACAAAAACAGTAAGGTTTGGGACACAGGCTGAGATTTTTAAAGATGATGAGCGGCTCCCAGTGTTTTTGTTTCCATGGAAACCGGGTTCAAATGTCTCTTTGGGTGTTACAGATTTTCTAAACATATTAACTTAACAAACAGTTACATGGAATTTCAACACAGAAATAAATGTAGGTATGTGAGTAAGGTCATGTGATGTTCAGATGTGTGAGTAAGGTCATGTGATGTTCAGGTATGTGAGTAAGGTCATGTGATGTTCAGGTATGTGAGTAAGGTCATGTGATGTTCAGGTGTGTGAGTAAGGTCATGTGATGTTCAGGTGTGTGAGTAAGGTCATGTGATGTTCAGGTGTGTGAGTAAGGTCATGTGATGTTCATAAAGACCATTGGCTACTGTTTAAAAATGCGGATCGAGAAGCGGGTCGGGTCTGTTCTTTTCAAATATATTTCTTGCGGCCTGAGTTGCGGGTCAATTAGTTAAAAAAGAGGTTGGTTGCGGGTCGTTTATACATCGACATGGGGCATCACTGGTTTGGGCCAAATCCCCACCCCCTAACCCTCCACCCCCACCCTGCCATAAGCACCCGGAAGAGCGATGGATCGTCGAGCCCATGCTAGCTCATCCACCTCCGGGAGGTGCCAGCCCAATAGATTAGAGCGACTGTGGCTCAGTTGGTAGAGCAGAAGGATTGGCGGTTCGCATCCCGGCTCCGAACGAAATGTGTCCTTGTACAAGACACTTGACTGAACCCTTCATTAGTTTAGTTTCCCAGTAGGTCTGACAGAACCATGCATGACAGCAGCCACCCATGGGTGAATGTGAGGCTAATGTAAAGAGCTTTGAGCATCATGACGGTGGAACAGAACTATATAAGTGCAGAACATTTAGCATTTACCACAGATAGGGAGTGTGTGCTAATGCTGTGGCATCCCTCCCCACCCCTGCAGCATTAAGATTGATCCTTGGTTCCCTCCCATTCCTTTCTCTCTCTCTCTCTCTCCCTCTGTTTGCCTCTGCCTTTATGAGGCTGTGAATAGGTGAAGCTCGCAGGCTCCAACAGATGGCCGGAGCTGCCCCTGCTTCAACTGTCTGCCTCCCAAACACAACACCATGAATGAGAGTTTTACAGACAAGAGTGAAGGAGGAGGAGGAGGAGGAGGAGGAAAAAGTGACGAGTGCGAGAAAGAGTAGAAACAGGAAGTGCCTGCCGTAAGAGAAGAAAGGCTGAAACTAGTGAGGCAGTAGGGGAGGAAGACGCCGAAGCAGAAGGAGCTGCGAGATAAAGAGAGGAAGAGGAACACTGGGGAAAAACGAGAGAGAGAGAGAGAGAGAGAGAGAGAGAGAGAGGGAGAGCGCTCAATTGAATTGTAGATTGAGGGAGCCTCTCTCTCCACTCTCCTCCCTCATTCCCTCCCTCTTTTATTTATCTCCGGTGAAACCACGCCTCCCTCCTTTCACTTGTCAGTGCATCTATAACAGTGAGCTGTCTGCAGAAGGGCTGCGTGGGGGGGCGACACCAGCTCCTCACTCTGCCAACAGCACCGGTGTGGACCAGGGTGGACCGGGTTTCCAAAGCCAAAGGGGACCAGCTGGGACCGGATGGCACTGGACTGACTGGAACAGGTGTGTGACTTGGTGTCTTTTTTTTTCTTTCTTCTGTTGGCTGACGGAGGGCAGCATGTGTTTTTTCTTTTTCTGCCGTGTGACGCTTGTTCGTCCACACGACTACTTGGTTTCAGACTGTAGCGTATCTAGAATGTGCCGGAGCTTTGCCCTAGTTTACACTTGAACGCTCTGATCCGTTCTGTTCGCCTCTGAGATTTTTTTTGCATGGAGTCAGTCGCTAACGGCACAAGACTCGTCAGGGGAAGAGAGAGACGAGTCCTTCCCTAAACCCTCATCGGATGCACCGGACTCCTTTAGCGTGGCAGTAAACACAAGCCACCGTTTTTGGACCGAAAATCGCGATTTCAGGCGATGCTATTTTGGGATCTTTGAAGCTGCGGGGTTTTTTGTTTTTTTGTTTTTGCTCCTAACTTTGTTTTGTCAACTAATTTATAGCAGAAACAGATTCTTAAATTGAATTGAATTTTCTTTTTTTTTTTTTTTACATCAGACTTAAGTAACGAGCGATACGGGCCAACGATATTTGGAGCCGAAACTGATTCATTTATTTTTTATGTCAAATGAAATAAATGTCAGAAAATGTTTAATTGCAGTTAGAAAATATAAATAGTGAGTCAAACTGATGAATATGACCACATGGATGCTTTTTATTTTTGCTGTTTTCTTCTTTTTATTTATTTTTTTGTTACTTTCTCACTTTTCTTTTTTTCCTTTTTCCTGATTTTTAATTTGTTTTTATTTTTCCACCTTTTTCCTCCATTTTCTCTCCTTTTTCCCTTATTCCTCCTGTCAGTAAATCATGTCATTTATTCTTTGAATGTTATAGTTTCTGCTCAACTTGATTTGAAGAAAATCGTAAATTAAATTTAAATTGCAATATTTGCCAGAAAAGTTGCAATAAAATTTTTTCTTAAAATCGTTAATCTGTGTATCATTTGTTCATTAATTTTTTCAAAATAAAACCAAAAATAAGACAACAAAAAAAACAACCACTTTCTTCATTATTTGTTTCTAAAACCAAAATGAAAAAACAGATAGTGATTTATTTTTTCTGTTTTCCTTTTTGTTTTTAATGAATAATGGATAACGTCCGTTTCCTGTTTTATTCAGTTTTGACGTGAAGTAAATTGAGTAAAGTTTAAATGAATGTTAACAACCACAGAAACATGTCGACTGGACTGAAGATCATTATGTTCTGATACCGTGGTCATATCTGCAGGTCTGAGGGTGACGCTCTTAGTTTCCACTAATAGGACGTAGGTTTACATCTGTGTCACTGCAGGTCAAAGGTCATTTCCAGTTTATTCAACTTGCTTCCAGACTTTGCTTCAGGTCAAAATTGGATAAAGCGGAATAAAAATGGACATTTGCAAATGTTGCTGAACGACTCAAACATGATTTGATGAAAATCGTAAATTAAATAGAAATTGCAATATTTGCCAGAATTGTTTTTTCTTAAAATTGTTCAACCCCAGCCCTAAACCTAAACCCTAAATATGACCACACCTATGCCTTCCATTTTTACTGTTTTCTTTTTTATTTTTTTGTTGTTACTTTCCCCCTTTTTCTTCTTTTTGCATTTTTACTTTTACCTTTTCCACTTTTTTCCTTTTCTTCTTTTTTTTTCCAATTTTCCTTGTTTTTCTCTTATTTTCCCTTTCTTCCTCCTGTCAGTAAATCATGTCATTTATTCTTTGAATGCTATAGTTTATGTGACGTTTATAAATGTTGCTGAACCACTGAAACATGATTTGAAGAAAATCTTGAATTAAATTCAAATCATATCTGCCAGAAAAATTGCAATTAAATTTGATTCTTAAAATTGTTCAGCCACTGTTTATAATAATAATAATAATAATAATAATAATAATAATAATAATAATAAACTTTATTTGTATAGCACCTTTCACACAAAATTTGCAGCCTAAAGTGAAAATTAAAATACATTACATTTGATTCCACACAAAATTATAAAAGTACAAAAAATAAAATTAACTGATTATACATAAATCATAAGATTTCAATGAAATAAATAAGAGTGCAAGAAATCAAATTTAATTTGCATAAGAAATTGGTGAAATAAAGATGCAATAGTAAGTGATTATACATAAATCATAAAATTTCAGTAAAATAGAATAATATGGAATACAATAAAACAAACTAAACTGGTGTCCTGCTCAGGTCTGTGCATATTTACAGAATCTGAGCTCAGACCAGTTCTAACATCACGTCTGCTTTTATAAGAACGTGTGTCTTCACTCTGTGTGTGACTGAGCTTCTTCCACAGTTTTGTCGACACGCTGTGGTGTTGAATCCAGTTTGTCATTACTCGTCTTTGTGCTGGCGTTTCAGTCGGTGGTGTATGGAAATACGGAACATTTGTCGGTGTGTGGTTTTCTGTTTAATATAAACCTGTGTGAGGCTTAACGTTAGACCAAAAACAACAGTTGCTACAGTGAAAATATTATGAATTTGTTTTTAGTTCTACTTCAATGTCTCCATTTTCTTGCTTATTTTGTTCATTTTTTTGTCTCATTTTCTTCATTTTTCAGCTTAGTTTTTTTTTGTCTTCTCTTTTTGTTCTTACGTTTGAACATTTTTGGCAATTTTACTCTGTATTTTATTGTCTTTTTAAAATCTATTTATCTGTCTGTCTGTCTGGTTTTCGTGGCCATTTTGTTCAGTTTTTTTTCAGTTATTTTCTGTCATTTTTCATAAATTTGCTGTTTGTCCATTTTCCCTTTTTGTCCATTTTAGACTCATTTTGAATCCTTTCATCTATACATCTATCAATCTATGTTGTTTTTTTTGCCTATTTTGTTTAGTTTTTATTCATTTCCACTCATTTTTCACAAATATTGCTTCTTATTTTGGTCAATTTTTTTCTTTATTTTATACATTTTTGGACTATTTGAATTCGACCTTCCTATTGTTTCTTGGCGCCTACCCCTTTTCAACAGTAGAACCTCTCCTATAGAAGCTCTGACTTGGTTTCAGTCTCAGTGAATGTACTCACTATCAGTGTTTGGTCAATATCTTCATGGGTCAAAAGGCTGTGTCATCACCAAGCGGTGGCAGTTAAAAGCAGTGGAGTGGAGGTGGGGGGGGGTGGGGGGGGGTGGGGGGGGTGGGGGGTGGAAACACTGACCTAGAGGGTGAAATATTTATGACGGAGACAGCTGAACGCCCCGTGCTGTTTGTAACAGTATGGGTGGATGGATAAAGGAATGCAAAAAGATGGAGGGATGAAGGATGGAAGTGTAGAATCTGTAGAGATCTGTTCTTTAAGCATTTATAATTTATCACAACGCACTCTGCCACGGAGGCTCCCAGCCCACATCAACTGGCCTCTTTTCTCACTGAGCTGCCAGTGGACTTAAGGAGGATGCTCCTGCTAAGTCTACCTGTCAGCCACTCCCCAGGCAGAGGAGCCCCTCCTCTCGCCCCCCCCCCATTCCCTCATCCCACACACAATCATTGCGGTCTACAAACCCACTCAGATGAACAAAAGTCCTGGTCATTGATGCAAACTGAAAACCCAGTAAACACATAAACATAAACGTAATGAGCCTCACAACCAGAGGTGGTCAGAGGAGTTCTGTACTGCAGTAGTACCAGCAGTACCAGTAGTACCAGTAGTACCAGTAGTACCAGCAGTACCAGCAGTACCAGCAGTACCAGTAGTACCAGTAGTACCAGCAGTACCAGCAGTACCAGCAGTACCAGTAGTACCAGCAGTACCAGCAGTACCAGCAGTACCAGTAGTACCAGTAGTACCAGCAGTACCAGCAGTAGAAGTACAGCTACTGGTGTGAAAAAGTGAGATGAAAAAATATTTAAATTGTGAGATAAAAAAAAAAAAATCACAATATGAGATAAGTCAAAATACTGATTTATGACTCATTTTTCTACTGTCACATCTGTTCAGTTTGAAAAAGTAATGAGTCTATTCTGAGAATGTAAAGAGTATAAGTACATATATTTATATAAATGTAAAGAGTATAAAGTACATATATTTATATAAATGTAAAGAGTATAAAGTACATATATTTATGCAAAAATGTAGGGAGTAAAAGTAAAAAGTTGCCAGAAAAACTAGTATTCAGAGAATGTCTAATCTCGTCCCTATTTTGTGTCCATCTCCAGTTTCTATGACAACCTGTTCTTGAATTAGAGCCAATAATGTGATTTTGACCTTTCTGCTAAATGCGACCTTGACCTTTGACCTTTTGCAATATGGATAATTTCGTTGTGTCAGTGTGTGTAATATTATGATAATATATCCAGTATTGATGAAGTTATAGGTTGATATGTCTTTGTTTGACACAAACAGTGTTACACAAGTTAATTTGGACACATGTCACCTTTGACCTCCAGAGATCTGAAAAAAGTATTGGTTGTAGGTGATAACATCAATGATGCCAAATACTTTAACCTTTGACCTTTACTCAAATGGATAATTGCATCTGATGTGCATTATCTATATGTATATGTCCATGTAATTTAATGGTGATGTTTACAGTATTCATTGAGTTATAGCATGTGGGGACACACACACACACACAGACACAGACACAGACACACACACACAGACACACACACACACACACACACACAGACACACACAGACACACACAGACACACACACACAGACACGCACAGACACACACACAGACACGCACACACAGACACACACACACACACACACAGACACACACAGACACACACAGACACACACAGACACACACACAGACACAGACACAGACACAGACACACACACACACAGACACACACAGACACACACAGACACACACAGACACACACAGACAC
>CM035787.1:53696714-53746714 GCA_020466265.1 Siphamia tubifer
TCTTTAGGGACCCTCTACTTTTTCTACCACATAAGTGTGATGTTGTTTAGAACTTTAGAAGAGTTAGTCTAAAAATAGCATTTCGTGTTGATGAAAAGACATGTTCTAATCACACGTTAACACAGTTTGGCTAAAATTACATTTCTCATTGTTCATCCAAAGGTGTGATTGTGATGTCCAACTATATGTCTGTATTCACAATCATCTAAAAAAAAGGAGCTAAACAATTTTTCCTTCAGATAATCTCTTTAACAGGTCCTGTGATGAGGTGTTGGCGGCGGCGCATCAGTAAATCTGGACGCCGCTGCTTGGCTCAGCTGTAATAATACAACGGCAGAGCGCCTCTTTGACGATGCCTCTCAAACGCTCCCATCTCAACAGCATGAGAGGAAGAGTCGTCAGCGGCGGTGTGTGTGCGTGTGTGTGTGTGTGTGTGTGTGTGTGTGTGTGTTTGTGGCCGATCTGCAGAGTACGTACATGTGATTGGCGGCGTTCACGTGTGGACAGCCATTCAGCCGCTGTGTCAGAGTGCAATCAGATTTCAATCTTTTCCCCCGTGTACGGCTGAGCTACTGTGGTGGAGGCGCCCTACGGGGAAATGTAATTATCCCCCACCGGCCGCAGAGGACGGGCTTCAGCGGCCCGTCCGTCTGCGGAGCGGCGGCTGGAGGCCCCCTTTTCTCGCTTGCAATATCAAACAGCAGAGATGTCACTAAAACCCGTATCTCTGAGTTTTGCATGAAATCCTGGCTCCAATCTCCTTCCCTAATCAGCGTTTAGATCCAGGGGTTATCGGCGGCCCTTTTTGCTACAAGTTTGTTCCAGCTGTGAATAATTTATAACCGAATTAACTGCAGTCGCTAAGAGCAGTCAGTGATGGGGGAGATTTTTTTGGACCGACGCCAAGAGTCATGTTCAGAGACATTTTTAGGCTTTTCTTAATAGTAACTAAAAGCTCATCAGCGCACTTTTTAATTAATTCCATAATTATGTGACATCTGCAGATTTTTGGATCTCTGACAAAGGTAGGGAGTTTCAATCGATTGATGGACTCCTCCTTCCGTCTGTACGAGTGTGTGTCGCTGAGGTGTTTGTTGGTCTGGTGTCCATTAGCACAACAAACAAACACACAGACACACCCCACTGTGCTGGAGTTAGGCAAACAATCAATGAGAACACCGGGATAACAGCAGTCTAAGTGGCCCATTGATGTTCCGATTAAATGAATACAGAATGGAGTGGTGATGGATGGGACCTCAGACAGATATATTTATATTTATATTTATATTTATATTTATACTTATACTTATATTTATATTTATACTTATACTTATACTTATATTTATATTTATATTTATATTTATATTTATATTTATACTTATATTTATACTTATATTTATATTTATATTTATACTTATATTTATACTTATATTTATATTTATACTTATACTTATATTTATATTTATACTTATATTTATACTTATATTAATATTTATACTTATATTTATATTTATATTTATATTTATATTTATATTTATATTTATATTTATATTTGGTGTTCTGCATAGACCTGGACCAGACTGAGGAAGAACAAGTCACATTTGTGTATTTGACTGATGGTTGGTTTAAACTTCGTACCAATATATCCACCAGTGGTGCCTGGGCTGACCCAAAATGAGCGGGTGCCTGCAGGTCATTGAAAAAACCTAATATCAAATCTATATTTACCTGAGAAGTTTGAAATCAATAGTATTAAAACTGTTGAAGAGTGGACACTGATAATTTTTTATATTTTTATTGACCATGACCTTTGACCTAGATCCATGAAAATAGATCCCATACTGCAGGGGACAAGGACAAAATTTCTCATTTTGACTTTTTATCCCATAATTGTGACTTTTTATCTCACATTTTTTACTTTTTGTCTCATAATTTTCACTATTTATCTCATGATTGTGACGAAAATCGATCCTGTACCGCAGGTGAAATTGATGAAATTTCTCGTAAACTAAACTCTAGAGTTAAGTTCACTATTTCCCAGGATGCAGCAAACACCTCTAATACATGACCGATGAAAAATTAATAAATGTCTGTGATGGAAAAAGAAAAAAGAAAGTGAAATATTGTGACAGTTTGATGTTGAAATCTATTCAGATGTAAGTGTTGAGTTGAACGCCCTGTTCTTCTGCAACAAGCGCTCATTAAAAATAAAGGCACAACTCTGCTGCTTTGAAGAATAAACGCAGAAACACATTTAAAAACAGTTAGAAAGAAAAGAATTTACAAGAAACAAGTCAAAGTAGGAGACGACCAGTGGTGCAGCAGGACTGGAACCTGTGTACGGCTGCATTTCTGTTTTCATTTCCTTCATTTGCTTCAACTCCAACTCTACCTTCATCTCCATTTCTTTGTTCCTCACCCAACTCCTTCTGTCCCCTCTCCCCCTTCGCCCCCCACATGCCTCCCCCTCAGGGTGGAGCTGTACACTGAAAAAAGTAAAACATTGAATCAACTTAAAATTATTCTTCAATAGGTCACACATAAAAACATCTAGTTGATTTGAATGATTTATTTCGAACATGTGCAAAGTGCAACAATAATCAATACAATAATAATAATAACAATAATAATAATAACAATGACATGTCCGAAAAGGAGTAGGATGAAGCATAAGATTATTTAATTCTACCCCTTCTTCACTTCCCCAACAACCTGAATTCATCTTATAATAATATAGTGCATAGTACAAAAATGATGATAAATAAAATAATAACAATAACAATAATCATAATACCAATAATCAATAACTGAAGTACTAAACATAGACATATATACAAAAAAAACAACTAAAAACAAATGAGCAGATAGGAAAGTAGGTAACAAATAGAGTTTTTTTTGTTGTTTATTGTTTTCTTTTTTCCTCCCTTCCTTCTGAGGGAATAAAATAAAATTACATTAAATTAAAATAATCCAATTTGTTCACTCACCTGGATTTTTATGTGACCATAAAAAAGTCAAAAATCATGAGATAAAGTCGAGATTGAAGAAGAATTTTTCAGTGGATTCAGTGTTTTACTTTTTTTCAGTGTACCCTCTCCCCCCCTCACACCCACATGCCTCCCCCTCAGGGTGGAGCAGCCATTGTGTTGCCTAATAAGGTTTATGGAATTACACGTCTCTGAAATTGGATTTTCTTCCTTCACCACAGCAGTGGGATTATGGGTTTAAGGCTGGTGCAAGAGGAACCAGCTGACCTGGGACTGGACCTGGACCAGGACCAGGACCAGGACTAAGACCAGGACTAGGGTTAGGCTGTGGGCACTGGAGGAGGGAGGAGGAGAAGGGGGAAGGACAGACAGCCATAGGGATGGACAGACAGATGGACAGGTAGACAGATACAGGTAGACAGACAGGCAGACAGACAGACCCACTCTTTTCTACTCATCTGTCCGTCTGTCTGTCTGAACCTATCATTTAAATACATCTAGGTGTATTTTTTGGTACGTGTGGATTTGTGTTTTTCTCATGTCGACCACTCCCTCTCTCCCTCTCTCCCTCTCTCCCTCTCTCCCTCTCTCCCTCTCTCCCTCTCTCCCTCTCTTCCTCTCCCTTCTCTTCCCTCTCTCCCTCTCTCTCTCCTCTTCTCTCTCTCTCTTCATCTCTCTCTCTCCTCTTCTCTCTCTCTCCTCTTCTCTCTCTCTCTTCATCTCTCCCACCCTTTCCGCCCTCTCTCTCACCCTCCCTGTCTCTCGCTGTCTCTCTCTCCACCTCTCCCTCTTTCTCCCCTCCTCTCTCTCGCTCTTCATCTCCCCTGTCCCCCCCCCCCGCCCCTATCTCTCCTCCCATGTCTCTCTCTCCCCTCCTCTCTCTCTCTGCTCCCCCCATCTCTCCTCCCCTATCTCTCTCTTTCTATCTCTCTCTCCTCCCCTGTCTATCTAACTCTGACTCTGTTTGATCTGATACTAATCTACTGAATCTTTTGATCGCCCCCTCCCGTTGCTCAGACACAGCCCACATTTCTTGCGTCCAGAGTAGCTCACTTGGTTCTAATCTTCTAAATCTGGCCTCTGGTGAAGCATTTGATTCCCAGTGATGTCGACACATTCCAAGTGTGTGTCCATCCTTCTGTGTAATGAGGTGTGGGCGGAGCCTCAGCTAACCTTGTGCTGGCTCCGCCCCCACTGACTCCACCTCACACCACTGTTATTGTTCCAATGGAATAAAGCATTCAGTGCAAGGAGGAGGAGGAGGAGGAGGAGGAGGAGGAGGAGGGCACAGTGAGGAAAGAAGTGAGGAAGCAGCAGAAACATCTAGAAACAAAAGCACATGGTTTATGGTTAGAGAACAGGTCTGGATGTGGGCGGAGCCTCAACGTCAGTTAGGACTGACTAGAACCAGTGAAACCAAAGCAAATGTTCCCTGAGGCTGTAGATGATGTTCCCTGAGGCTGTAGATGATGTTCCCTGAGGCCGTAGATGATGTTCCCTGAGGCTGTAGATGATGTTCCCTGAGGCTGTAGATGATGTTCCCTGAGGCCGTAGATGATGTTCCCTGAGGCTGTAGATGATGTTCCCTGAGGCTGTAGATGATGTTCCCTGAGGCCGTAGATGATGTTCCCTGAGGCCGTAGATGATGTTCCCTGAGGCTGTAGATGATGTTCCCTGAGGCCGTAGATGATGTTCCCTGAGGCCGTAGATGATGTTCCCTGAGGCCGTAGATGATGTTCCCTGAGACTGTAGATGATGTTCCCTGAGACTGTAGATGATGTTCCCTGAGGCCGTAGATGATGTTCCCTGAGGCTGTAGATGATGTTCCCTGAGGCTGTAGATGATGTTCCCTGAGGCTGTAGATGATGTTCCCTGAGGCTGTAGATGATGTTCCCTGAGACTGTAGATGATGTTCCCTGAGACTGTAGATGATGTTCCCTGAGACTGTAGATGATGTTCCCTGAGACTGAGGCCGTAGATGATGTTCCCTGAGGCTGTAGATGATGTTCCCTGAGGCCGTAGATGATGTTTCCTGAGGCCGTAGATGATGTTCCCTGAGGCCGTAGATGATGTTCCCTGAGACTGTAGATGATGTTCCCTGAGGCTGTAGATGATGTTCCCTGAGGCTGTAGATGATGTTCCCTGAGACCGTAGATGATGTTCCCTGAGACCGTAGATGATGTTCCCTGAGGCTGTAGATGATGTTCCCTGAGACCGTAGATGATGTTCCCTGAGACCGTAGATGATGTTCCCTGAGACCGTAGATGATGTTCCCTGAGACCGTAGATGATGTTCCCTGAGACCGTAGATGATGTTCCCTGAGACCGTAGATGATGTTCCCTGAGACCGTAGATGATGTTCCCTGAGACCGTAGATGATGTTCCCTGAGACTGTAGATGATGTTCCCTGAGACCGTAGATGATGTTCCCTGAGACCGTAGATGATGTTCCCTGAGGCCGTAGATGATGTTCCCTGAGGCCGTAGATGATGTTCCCTGAGACCGTAGATGATGTTCCCTGAGACCGTAGATGATGTTCCCTGAGGCTGTAGATGATGTTCCCTGAGGCCGTAGATGATGTTCCCTGATTGTCCCAACTGATTAGGCAGAACAGGAATATTCCACCGTGTCCCATCAGTGGAACATACCTGGAATGTTGATGGAACGTCAGTGGAACAGGAGATGATTCAAGTTAATAAAACAAGATTCATTAAGTGTGCACTTTATGGAAAGGAATATTAAATGAACCCCTGGTGTATTTTTACTCCTGCGCTAAAATTAGTCCCAGTTTCTGCTCCTCCTCTTCCTCCTCTTCCTCCTCTTCATCTTCATCGCTACCTGGATAATAGCCATCTTTGTGCCCTGTCACTTTCTGATGTATCATCCTCTTCTTCACATCAAGGACAAGGCCAGGTGTGAAACGTTCTCTGCGTTGTCTTGCTTGACACACACACACTCCTCCTCCTCCTCCTCGTCCTCCTCCTCCTCCTCCTCCTTCTGTTTATTCATATTAAATCTGTCACTCAGTAAATGTTTCATTTACAGCCAGTGGTTCAACATTAACTTTATATACAAGTGTTTTCTATAAACAAATACAAACTGAACTAATGACGTTTTCTGCTGTTGGAGCTGACACTACTACTCCTCCTGCACCTCTTCCTCCTCTCCCTCCTCCTCCTCCTCCTCCTGCACCTCTTCCTCCTCCTCCTCCTCCTCACCTCTTCCTCCTCTTCCTCTTCCTCCTCCTCCTCCACCTCCTGCACCTCTTCCTCTTCTTCCTCTTCCTCTTCCTCTTCCTCTTCCTCCTCCTCCTCCTCCTCCTGCACCTCTTCCTCCTCCTCCTCCTCCTCCTCTTCCTCTTCCTCCTCCTCCTCCTCTTCCTCTTCCTCCTCCTCCTCCTTCTCCTGCACCTCTTCCTCCTCTCCCTCCTCCTCCTCTTCCTGTTCCTGTTCCTGTTCCTCCTCCTCACGTCCACATGGCTCCAGTGTTTTGGGTACCCCAAAACGATATTGTTGCAGCAGTCTACAGTGGGCGGGGCTTAGGCACAGGCTGACATGACTGACAGCTGCTTCAGTGTTTTCGTTCAAAGCTCAGTCTGTGCAGTACCGCTACACTGAGCAGGTGACGCTAATTATGGATCTGATTGGAAACGGCTGACAGAGAATAAAAGTCAGCATAGTTGTCTTGATTTAGTCACAGCAGAGCAGTGACAGAGCTGCACAGACTGAAATCCACAAAAAAACTTTACAGCACATGGAAAAAGAGGCTACTGGTTTTTCACCTACTACTTCTACTGCATCATCACCTACACTGAAAAAAGTCAAACATGGATCAACTTAAAAATTCTTAAATTTGGACTTTTTATGGCCACACAAAAAAATCTAGTTGAGTAAACCAAATTGAATTGCATAGGGTTAATGGTATTTTATTTTATTTGACTTTATTCACTCAACTAGATGTTTTTATGTGTGACCTATTGAAGAAGAATATTTAAGTTGATTCAATGTTTTCTTTTTTTTTCCGTGTACGGTTGTTGCTACTTCATCATCTACTACATCAGTCTGCACTAAAATTAATAAAAAAAAATCAAAACAAGTTGTAATGTTTTTAGAACCTGAATGGACCCAAATGCTGGACTCAGACCAAGCTTGTCACAATTTAATGTTTTATCATGTGGATCAGTTAAAGATAGTGAATTAGCTGCTGATCTCCTGATCAACAAACGACACAAGATCACGTCAGGGGAGAGCGCACATCAATAAACAGTCCAAGATCAAAACCAGAAATCCAACACGTGGCCCAAGAACATTTGAAACTCATCCCTAGTTTGTACGTGTGTGTGTACATGTGTGTGAGTACGTGTGTGAGTACATGGTTGTGTACGTGTGTGTGTACGTGTGTGTGTACATGTGTGTGTGTGTACGTGTGTGTGTACATGGTTGTGTACGTGTGTGTGTACCTGTGTGTGTACGTGTGTGTGTGTGTACGTGTGTGTGTACGTGTGTGTGTGTGTGTACGTGTGTGTGTACGTGTGTGTGTGTGTACATGTGTGTGAGTACGTGTGTGTGTGTGTACGAGTGTGTGTACATGGTTGTGTACGTGTGTGTGTACGTGTGTGTGTACATGTGTGTGTGTACGTGTGTGTGTACGCGTGTGTACGTGTGTGTGCACGTGTGTGTGTGTACATGGCTGTGTACGTGTGTGTGTACGTGTGTGTGTACGTGTGTGTGTACATGGTTGTGTACGTGTGTGTGTACATGTGTGTGTGTACGTGTGTGTGTACATGTGTGTGTGTACGTGTGTGTGTACATGTGTGTGTGTGTATGTGTGTGTGTACATGGTTGTGTACGTGTGTGTGTATGTGTGTGTACGTGTGTGTGCACGTGTGTGTGTGTGTACATGGTTGTGTACGTGTGTGTGTACGTGTGTGTGTACGTGTGTGTGTACATGTGTGTGTGTGTACGTGTGTGTGTACATGGTTGTGTACGTGTGTGTGTATGTGTGTGTACGTGTGTGTGCACGTATGTGTGTACGTGTGTGTGTACGTGTGTGTGTACGTGTGTGTGCACGTATGTGTGTACGTGTGTGTGTACGTGTGTGTGTACGTGTGTGTGTACGTGTGTGTGTACGTGTGTGTGTACGTGTGTGTGTGTGTACGTGTGTGTGTACATGGTTGTGTACGTGTGTGTGTATGTGTGTGTACGTGTGTGTGCACGTGTGTGTGTGTACATGGTTGTGTACGTGTGTGTGTACGTGTGTGTGTAAGTGTGTGTGTGTACGTGGTTGTGTACGTGTGTGTGTGTGTACGTGTGTGAGTACGTGTGTGTGTACGTGTGTGTGTACATGGTTGTGTACGTGTGTGTGTGTACGTGTGTGTGTACGTGTGTGTGTGTACGTGTGTGTGTATGTGTGTGTGTATGTGTGCGTGATCCCACAGATCTTCCAGCTGCACTAGCATTAGCATTAGCATTAGCAGCTCTAGTAAATGTACGGTTGTTTTAGTTATTGTACAGACATTACACACATACCATAGATGAACAGAGACGGGTGGACAATTACGTACGTCAGAAACAGAAAAGGACATGTGGGCGGGTCTATCACAGGACATGTGGGCGGGTCTATCACAGTACCACACAGTGGCCTGGCAGGATTATCCAATCGTATGTCACCTACTGTTGCGTCTTCATATAAACAAGTATTTCCTCCTGAATACACTCGTCTAAATGTGGATGAAAAACTGAAGACGAGACGACATTTTTGTGTCTTCTGTTTTCATCGTCTGTATAAATGTAGCCTGAGTCACAAGTTTGGCTGCGTGGTCATGTGATCATGGAGATTTTCCTGTTTCCAGTAAAAGCAGTGATCAGAAGAGTGCTCTGCTGTCAACATGTCCTGGCAGCTGCAGCTGATGCAGACAGTGTTTGATAAGTGGCTGAAAACCTGCTGCTGTCGTTCTTTACCTCAGCGTCTTCTGACACCAGAGTCAAAGCACAGAAGACATTTAGCGTCTGCCTCTTACATACTATTACAAACAAAAACTGAATCTTACTGTCGCTGAAGTGTCCTGAAGAACTGGAGATCATCCAGTTCACATGAACCTGTCTAACTCTTGTCTAATTGTCCAACTGTCCTCTGAACACACCACAGAGGAGGGACACTTAAAGGGACACTTCAGTATTTTTCAGATGAATGTGTTTGGCATCACCATCTTTACTCTGTTGCACCCACACTTACTCCGCCCCTCTCTTCTGACTCCGCCCCTTTACTCTGGTGCACCCACGGTGACTCCGCCCCTCTCTTCTGACTCCGCCCCTTTTCTCTGGGGCACCCACAGTGACTTACCCCCGACAGTGTCCTGTGAGCCCAGTTCTGGTCCAGTTTTGGTCAAAGCCAAAGTAGCCCTGATGTTCTGTCAAAATGAGCACCCATTGACAGATGTGTTCATCAAATCCATTATAGGTAGCCCATTGTTACAAGTCTATTTAGCCATCATATAATGCTCCCATTATAAGTAGACTTTTTTTTTAAACTATTTTATCATTCTAATATTGTATTTAGATTTATTTAGTCAAAAGTTAAGGCTCTTGTTTGCATCAGTTGAACTCACAGGGGTTCTAACCTGAACAATAACACTCAGGTAGACATTACCTTCATGTTATAATAATTAAACTTACTTAGTTTTGCGGCTGCTATATGTTGTCTTATTTTTGGTTTTATTTTGAAAAACCAATGAATGAATGAATGATACACGGATTAAACTTAGTGCGTTTTGAGTAAAACAGGTTTAATACAGGTTTAGTAAATGCACGAGTGGGTGATTTAAAGTCATCTGAGGGAGGACTGGTGTGATTCAGACATTCATAAACCATCGAAACCTGGACCCGTACATAACCCTGATGGGCCTGTGTGTGTGTGTGTGTGTGTGTGTACATATGGTCCTTGTATTTATGCTGTCTGTACTTTGTATTTTCCTCCAGATCCTGGCAGTCAGAGGCAGAGAACACCAGCACAACACAAGGATCCTCTGATTTATTAACGAAGGTAAGACTGTTCACCTTCTGTTTCTCACCAGTGCTTGTGTGTGTGTGTGTGTGTGTGTGTGTGTGTGTGTGTGTGTGTGTGTGTGTGTGTGTGTGAGAGTGTGTGTGTCAGTGTGTGTGTGCGTGTGTGTGTGTGTGTGTGTGTGCGTGTGTGTGTGCGTGTGTGTGTGCGTGTGTGTGTGCGTGTGTGCGTGTGTGTGTGTCAGTGTGTGTGTGTGTGTGTGTGTGTGTGTGTGTGTGTGTGTGTCTTGCTGCAGGTTTTGTGCTGTTTGTGCCACTCTTCTTGTACTGTGTGTACATATGTGTGCGCTTACAGATGTGGGTCCTAATATTGTCTCCATGTTGGGACTAAACTGGACCACAGTGTCTCTGTCTTTCATTTATTCAGTTTTTTTTGGGGTTTTTACTCATCATTACTTTCGTCTTTGCAAAACTAAGCTGCTTCTGATTCTTGTTCCTGTTTCCATGGATGCGACAAACCTCAGAGGAAACAAACAACACGGCAGGCTACTGTTGTCATAAACATGGTATTTACTGTAGGGGATGGATTTGTCACCTCTGGAGGCGCGTCTCGCACCACGCTGCTTTTCTGAGTATCAAAATCAGCATCATCTCATTTCATCTGCCGGAGACTGATTAGCATTTCAGTTCACCAAAAGAGGAGAGCGGTTATCGTTGCCCCCGCTGACACCGAATCCATGATCAAAGAGCGTGGTGGGCGTCGCCCTCGTGCTGTGGCTACCGCAGATACCCCATCAGTGTCCGTCAGACCATATGCTAATGATGGAGACAAGAGGAAACACTGTCAGTACGTTTTCAAAGCCATGTTTGTTACAACTTTGACCTTTGACCAAAACTCATGTTCAAATGTAATTTTTAAATTAATGTAGATATTCAAATAATATTCAAATATTTATTAATTATTGTTATACATTGTACAATGTATAATGAAAAATAAAGTACTTTTTAACTTTATATTATTTTGAAAATGAATTTGTGGAGCATTCTTTCATTTGTTTTTCAAAATAAAACCAAAAATAAGACGATGAAACAACAACTCGTTTCTTCATTATTTGTTTCCAAAACCAAAATGAAAAGGAATAGTGATAAATTTTTTCAGTTTTCTTTTTTGTGTTTTAATGAATAATGGAAAAACAGATAACAGCCACTCTTGTTTTGGACCTGAAGCAAATTCAGGCAAAAAAAAAAAAAGATCCAGTCTGTCACTTTGTTTTAAACAAAAAAAGAACAAACCTGGAATATTTTCTCCATGGTCATATCTTCAGATCTTAAGGTGACCCTGAAATAGGACGTAGGTTTACATCTTTGTCACTACGGGTCAAAGGTCATTTTCAGTTTACTCAACTTGCTTCAGGTCAAAATTGGATAAAATGAAAAACAGCTGTTATCCATTTTCCATTTTTGTTTTGGAAACAAATAAGGAAGAAAGAAGTTGATGTTTTGTTGTCTTATTTGAGGTTTTATTATGAAAAATGAATGAATATGATACACCAATTAAAATGCCTCACTATCCTCGGCATAAAAATGAAATATTATATTCAGTCAAATATGTCAAATATTGTGATGTATTTCCAACCATTACTAATGAAACATGCAGTGGCAGTAATGAGCATTATTATCAGCTGACACTTTTAACGTTACATAATTCACAAACCTCATCTTTTGTGTGAAACACCGTTCCTTGGTTTTCCTGGTTGTCTGTACTGATGAAAGCCAAGTTTAGCCAGTTTAGCTAAACTGTTAGCCTCATTGACAATCAGAAGCAGACTTTATTACAGTACAAATTAATTATTCATCATGAGCCCAAAGAAAGTGATTCCTGGTGTGAATGAAAGTGACTGTGTTATCAATAGAAGTGAAACATGAGATGATAAAAAAGGAGGAGGAGCCATCATTCCATCATCACCAACAAAAGACATGCTGGACACATTTCATCAACTATACTAATTTGTGCGTGAAAAACAACCATCCCAAAAAAAATTTCCATGAGTCGTGCTATCGTCTACTTTGATAAATTACATTTAAAATCTACATTTTCTTTTACTTTTAACACATATTTCATACTGAATGTGTATCCTTTTATGAGGAATATTTGGGGGCCTTGGAACCAATCAGGACTTTTACATTTAAAATGCAACTTTATGTACAAAAAATTAATGGTACAAAACCATTTATGGAATGAATTAATTTTGTACGTTTAGGCGCCACTGTACAAATAACCGCTTGTTGTTGTGCCGTGTGGACATAACCTCAGACTACATTAATATGGAGACGATGAAAACAGAAGACGCAAAAGTGTTGTCTCGTCTTTAGTTTTTCATCTGAGTTTAAACGAGTGTATTCCGGCGGAAATCCTTTTTTATACAAAGACGCAACAGTAGGAGAAATACGATTGGATAGTCCTGCCAGACAGCTATGGGGTACTGTGATAGACCCGCCCACATGTGCTGTGATAGACCCGCCCACATGTGCTGTGATAGACCCGCCCACATGTCCTTTTCTGTTTTTGACGTATGTAATTGTCCATCTGTCTCTGTTCATCTATGGTATGTGTGTAATGTCTGTACAAAAACTGAAACCACTGCTAATGCTAATGCTAATGCTAATGCTAATGCTAGTGCTAATGCTAGTACAGCTGGAAGATCTGTGGGATCCAGGTTGTCCCACATGTTTGTTCCTTTACCTGCTCAGTGTATGAATGTAACGTGAACATATGTGACGTAAAGACGGAGACGTGACCCAGCACGTCTTCAATACGTCCCATTGTGGAAGGAGTCTGAAGATTTGTGCGTGTTCACACCCTGACGGCATCAGTTTTGTGTAAATGAAAGACACTTCTGATAAAGTCTGCTGTCGTATTTAACAACAATCGTCCTGGTGTAAATGACCGTCAGTCTTTCAGAAGGTTTTGGTGCAGACTAGTGGTGGTGTGTTGAGCTCCAGGATCCTGTGTAAGCAGATGCAGCAGCAGAAGCAGATGCAGCAGCAGTATCAGACGCAGCAGCAGATGCAGATGCAGCAGCAGCATCAGATGCAGCAGCATCAGATGCAGCAGCAGATGCAGCATCAGATGCAGCAGCAGATGCAGCAGCAGATGCAGCAGCAGATGCAGCAGCAGCAGATGCAGTAGCATCAGATGCAGTAGCAGATGCAGATGCAGCAGCAGCAGATGCAGTAGCATCAGATGCAGTAGCAGATGCAGATGCAGCAGCAGCAGATGCAGTAGCATCAGATGCAGTAGCAGATGCAGATGCAGCAGCAGCAGATGCAGTAGCATCAGATGCAGTAGCAGATGCAGATGCAGCAGAAGCAGATGCAGCAGCAGTATCAGACGCAGCAGCAGATGCAGATGCAGCAGATGCATCAGATGCAGCAGATGCATCAGATGCAGCAGCATCAGATGCAGCAGCAGATGCAGCAGCAGATGCAGCAGCAGATGCAGCAGCAGATGCAGCAGCAGATGCAGCAGCAGATGCAGCAGCAGCAGATGCAGTAGCATCTGCTGCAGTAGCAGATGCAGATGCAGCAGCAGCAGATGCAGTAGCATCAGATGCAGTAGCAGATGCAGATGCAGCAGCAGCAGATGCAGTAGCATCAGATGCAGCAGCAGATGCAGATGCAGTAACAGCAGATGCAGCAGCAGTAGCAGATGCAGCAGTAGCAGATGCAGCAGCAGTATCAGATGCAGCAGCAGTATCAGATGCAGCAGCAGAAGTAGCAGATGCAGTAACAGCAGATGCAGCAGCAGTATCAGATGCAGCAGCAGCAGTAGCAGATGCAGCAGCACATGTGCCCAGCTGACTCGCATGCAAAAACCCCAAACATCCATATGTATGAGTGTAAGCAGCTCTTCTTTTCTGATGAAGCAGCTGTGGTCTGTCAGGTTTGTGCTCCAGCAGGAATAGTTTAAGCAGGTTGGAGAAAAAAAAGGAATCATCTTAAATATGTAAGTTTTCTTGACAGAACATTTGATGGAGCTGAACTTTGATTTTCTCTCTTGTCTGGGTGACATAAGTACGAGCAGACAGGTGAACGACGCCCCTTTGGTGAGATATTCTGTTTGAGGCCTGGTCTCCACTTCAAACCTCAGTGTGAGGACGGTCTCCACCTGACTCCCCCTCCTCTGCTGGCAGAGGAGGGGGCAACAAAACCACAAAAAGCCCAAAGTCTTCTGGAGAAACTCTTCAAAGGTTCCATCCATCTGCTGAGCAAAGACGGTCTGTGTACGCGGTGGCCATTCCATTTCTGTTTTAAAATTAGGAAGTGGAAAATTGATAAAGAGCCCCCCACCCCCCACCCCGTGTCCTGCCTCAGATCCTTAAAAAGTCTTATTTACAGTATGTGGTTTTTAAGGTCTTAAAAATCATTACATTTCCCATAGGAGGTATTACATTTTATCTGGGTAAACTAAAGTTAATGAAAACATGTCTGTGTTTGTGTTCAGCGCTAGTTATTTATTTAGCTAGTGTCGTTTGTTATCAAAATGGTGAAAAAGTAGATGTTAGTTCTATCATAGAGCTGTGTCTAATAGAACAGGAATCACACTGCAGGGGGCAGTGTTTGGAACAGACATACGTGAACATGAACCCAGACCAGGAAGTGACAGTTCAGTGATAAGTGTGTTTGAGGAGAACAAATACAACAGTTGGTCAAAAACAAGGAGTGAATATGAAGAGATATGGAAAGGATGTGGTAAAGACATGACGTTAGCAACAATGACGCTAACATGAAAGGGTTAAAGTAGACACGCTATGATGCTATTCAGACAACAACGGTCCCCATGACAACATTCACCACAACGAACACAAATGACAACGACAGCTTTGACTTTAGTGTCTGTGGGTCCAAACACAAGTGCTTTAGCTGCATTCACCACAACCGCTATGCTAACGGTAGAAATACTGTGGGTTCAACCGCTATGCTAAAGGCAGAAATACTGTGGGTTCAACTGCTATGCTAAAGGCAGAAATACTGTGGGTTCAACCGCTATGCTAACAGTAGAAATACTGTGGGTTCAACCGCTATGCTAACAGTAGAAATACTGTGGGTTCAACCGCTATGCTAACAGTAGAAATACTGTGGGTTCAACCGCTATGCTAAAGGCAGAAATACTGTGGGTTCAACCGCTATGCTAACGGTAGAAATACTGTGGGTTCAACTGCTATGCTAAAGGCAGAAGTACTGTGGGTTCAACTGCTATGGTAAAGGCAGAAATACTGTGGGTTCAACCGCTATGCTAAAGGTAGAAATACTGTGGGTTCAACTGCTATGCTAAAGGCAGAAATACTGTGGGTTCAACCGCTATGCTAACAGTAGAAATACTGTGGGTTCAACCGCTATGCTAACAGTAGAAATACTGTGGGTTCAACTGCTATGCTAAAGGCAGAAATACTGTGGGTTCAACCGCTATGCTAACAGTAGAAATACTGTGGGTTCAACCGCTATGCTAACAGTAGAAATACTGTGGGTTCAACCGCTATGCTAAAGGTAGAAATACTGTGGGTTCAACTGCTATGCCAACAGTAGAAATACTGTGGGTTCAACCGCTATGCTAAAGGCAGAAATACTGTGGGTTCAACCGCTATGCTAACAGTAGAAATACTGTGGGTTCAACCGCTATGCTAACAGTAGAAATACTGTGGGTTCAACCGCTATGCTAACGGTAGAAATACTGTGGGTTCAACTGCTATGCTAAAGGCAGAAATACTGTGGGTTCAACCGCTATGCTAAAGGCAGAAATACTGTGGGTTCAACCGCTATGCTAACGGTAGAAATACTGTGGGTTCAACTGCTATGCTAAAGGCAGAAATACTGTGGGTTCAACCGCTATGCTAAAGGCAGAAATACTGTGGGTTCAACCGCTATGCTAACGGTAGAAATACTGTGGGTTCAACCGCTATGCTAAAGGCAGAAATACTGTGGGTTCAACCGCTATGCTAAAGGCAGAAATACTGTGGGTTCAACCGCTATGCTAACGGTAGAAATACTGTGGGTTCAACTGCTATGCTAAAGGCAGAAGTACTGTGGGTTCAACTGCTATGGTAAAGGCAGAAATACTGTGGGTTCAACCGCTATGCTAAAGGTAGAAATACTGTGGGTTCAACTGCTATGCTAAAGGCAGAAATACTGTGGGTTCAACCGCTATGCTAACAGTAGAAATACTGTGGGTTCAACCGCTATGCTAACAGTAGAAATACTGTGGGTTCAACTGCTATGCTAAAGGCAGAAATACTGTGGGTGCAACCGCTATGCTAACAGTAGAAATACTGTGGGTTCAACCGCTATGCTAACAGTAGAAATACTGTGGGTTCAACCGCTATGCTAAAGGTAGAAATACTGTGGGTTCAACTGCTATGCCAACAGTAGAAATACTGTGGGTTCAACCGCTATGCTAAAGGCAGAAATACTGTGGGTTCAACCGCTATGCTAACAGTAGAAATACTGTGGGTTCAACCGCTATGCTAACAGTAGAAATACTGTGGGTTCAACCGCTATGCTAACGGTAGAAATACTGTGGGTTCAACTGCTATGCTAAAGGCAGAAATACTGTGGGTTCAACCGCTATGCTAAAGGCAGAAATACTGTGGGTTCAACCGCTATGCTAACGGTAGAAATACTGTGGGTTCAACTGCTATGCTAAAGGCAGAAATACTGTGGGTTCAACCGCTATGCTAAAGGCAGAAATACTGTGGGTTCAACCGCTATGCTAACGGTAGAAATACTGTGGGTTCAACCGCTATGCTAAAGGCAGAAATACTGTGGGTTCAACCGCTATGCTAAAGGCAGAAATACTGTGGGTTCAACCGCTATGCTAACAGTAGAAATACTGTGGGTTCAACCGCTATGCTAAAGGCAGAAATACTGTGGGTTCAACCGCTATGCTAAAGGTAGAAATACTGTGGGTTCAACCGCTATGCTAACAGTAGAAATACTGTGGGTTCAACCGCTATGCTAAAGGCAGAAATACTGTGGGTTCAACCGCTATGCTAAAGGCAGAAATACTGTGGGTTCAACCGCTATGTTAAAGGTAGAAATACTGTGGGTTCAACCGCTATGCTAACTTTTTTTTTTTTTTTTAACTAAAACAAAGACACAAATGTGTAGTCGTCATTATTTTTTAAGTTATTATGTTTTCATTCGACTGGTCCAAACTGTTTCAGATCAAGAGAATGAGTTTGAGACGCCTGACATCATCAGCTGCGTTTTCTTCTTCTTCTCAAACCTCTCTCCTTTTCACCAGCTCTTGTTTATGAAATGACTTGTGTGATATTTTTCTTCCTCCGCTTGCAGCTGGTTGCGTAAGGTGTGTTTGATATGTAGTGAGTGTGGGGTTCTGTCTTTGGTGGATTAGCCTGTTGCGTTGGTTTCTTTCTACTCCTGGCGCCGTCCCCTTGAGGATGTGATGCACCATGCGTGGCGACGGGAGCCTTTTTCCTGACCCTCATTTTCCACATCAGCAGAATGGAAAGTCCCAGCTCGCCTTCTGCCCCGTGATTAAAAGTCAAATATTAAAGTAGTGTGTTGTGAGCTGGCTCTAATTGATTATTTACGCCGTGCGCTCACAGAATGAGCTGACATCAGGCCATGGCAACGACAACAGGGGGGGCAGTGGGGACAGTGGTTGCAGTGGGGACAGTGGGGACAGTGGGGACAGTGGGCGCAGTGGGGACAGTGGGCGCAATGGGGACAGTGAGGACAGTGGGCGCAATGGGGACAGTGGGCGCAGTGGGGACAGTGAGGACAGTGGGCACAGTGGGGACAGTGGTTACAGTGGGGACAGTGGGCACAGTGGGGACAGTGGGCGCAGTGGGGACAGTGGGGACAGTGGGCACAGTGGGGACAGTGGGGACAGTGGGTGCAGTGGGGACAGTGGGGACAGTGGGCGCAGTGGGGACAGTGGGGACAGTGGGCACAGTGGGGACAGTGGGCACAGTGGGGACAGTGGGCACAGTGGGGACAGTGGGCACAGTGAGGACAGTGGGCACAGTGGGGACAGTGGGCACAGTGGGGACAGTGGGCACAGTGGGGACAGTGGGCACAGTGGGGACAGTGGGGACAGTGGGCACAGTGGGCGCAGTGAGGACAGTGGGCGCAGTGGGGACAGTGGGCGCAGTGGGGACAGTGGGCGCAGTGGGGACAGTGGGCGCAGTGGGGACAGTGGGCGCAGTGGGGACAGTGGGCGCAGTGGGGACAGTGGGCGCGCTGCTTGACAGTACGACTCTGTGTAACAAGACCCTGAGAGCCAGAGCCAACCTGGACCCCCACCCCCCACCCCCAGGAAGAAGAGCTTCATTCGGTTCTGTGTGTCAGCTCCCATCAGCTGGACATTTTATTTAAGAGGAAGTGTGTGTGTGTGTGTGTGTGTGTGTGTGTGTGTGTGTGTGTGTGTGTGTTTACAGTGGAAGTAAAAGCTGCCACTTAACCACTTTTCTTCTCCAGCTGTAGCTCCTCCTCCTCTTCCTCGTCTTCTTCCTCCTCCTTCTCCTCCTCGTCTTCCTCGTCTTCCTCCTCCTCCTCTTCCTCTTCCTCTTCCTCGTCTTCCTCGTCTTCCTCCTCCTCTTCCTCCTTCTCCTCCTCCTCTTCCTCCTCTTCCTCGTCTTCCTCCTCGTCTTCCTCCTCCTCCTCCTCTTCCTCGTCTTCCTCCTCCTCCTCCTCTTCCTCGTCTTCCTCCTCTTCCTCCTCCTCTTCCTCGTCTTCCTCCTCCTCGTCTTCCTCCTCTTCCTCCTCGTCTTCCTCCTCCTCTTCCTCGTCTTCCTCCTCCTCTTCCTCCTCCTCCTCCTCCTCTTCCTCGTCTTCCTCGTCTTCCTCCTCTTCCTCCTCCTCTTCCTCGTCTTCCTCCTCCTCCTCCTCGTCTTCCTCCTCCTCCTCCTCCTCGTCTTCCTCCTCCTCCTCGTCTTCCTCCTCCTCCTCCTCTTCTTCCTCCTCCTCCTCCTCCTCCTCTTCTTCCTCCTCCTCCTCCTCTTCTGTCAGCTCTCCTGCTGTTCAGATAATTGCTTTAATAGCTTTTAATCACATCCATGTTTAACAAGGAGTTTACTCAACACAGGATGACCCCCCCCCCCCCACACACACACACACACACACACCTCCCCCACCTCCTCCCCCTACTTAAAAAACAGGACAGCTGCTTCAGTTTGTTGTCAAAACTACATATCATTTTCTTGCAGTTTCACCTCCTTTCACATCCTTTAAGTCCAGTTAATTAAATCTTTACGGCCCTCCCGTTAAGCCCCCCCCCCCCCCCCCCCTCTCTCTTTTCCTTTTCTGTCTTGTTTTATGGTGCATCTTGGATTGGCTTTGCTCCCCATTTATTTTTAATGCTTTCTTTTTAACTTGACATCAAGCCGAGCACAGCGGCAGCAGCAGGTCCTGATGTTCCCGACGTTCCTGACGCTCGACCATATTCATTAACTGCACACGTTCAACCCGAGCTGCTTTTCTCATGAATCTGATTGACCTTTTCATTCAGCGCCTTTACGCTAAAAGGTTACGGTTGCCTATAAATCTGCCCATGGTTAAAAAGCTGACGGTATCTCCTGTCCTGTCGATGCTTTGTGTTCCACCTGAGCTGACAGGGTGGGGGTGAGAGGGGTGAGAGGGGTGAGAGGGGTGAGAGGGGTGAGAGGGGTGAGAGGGGTGAGAGGGGTGAGAGGGGTGACGGGATGGGGGTGAGAGAGACGGCAGCGTCTGCTAATTGCTCTGTTAACAAAACGGGGTTGCACTCTGCGCTCTAATTACAGAAGAACTTGATCAAGGAGCTGATTCATGACTGAAATGAGGTCACATGTCAGCGTCGTAATCAGTGTTTCCTGCTGAAAAATGTGGCGTCACGTACAGTTTTTATTTTTGTACTTTTAGTCTTTTCAAACATTGTGTATTACGTTGGTAAATGTGTTTCCATGATGTTAATTTAAAAAAAAAAGTCACAAATATGACATAAAATAGTAAAATAAAATAGTTACAATTATAGGATAAATTATGAGACAAGAAGTCATAATTATTTTGTTTTTTTTTTATTATTGAGGATTAACAAGACAAATAAAACAGTGTTTAAAATATAAAATAATTTTCTTATTTTCTCCCCAACCCCCTCTCTCCCCTTCCCCAACACACCAACCAAAATAAAATTAAATAAGAAGAAAAAGAAAAAAGAAACCAGACCAAAACCAAGACCAGAGACCAAAACAAGTCACAATTGTGTAGATAAAAAGTCAAAATGAAAAGTTTTATTTTTGTCGATTTAGGTCAAAGGTCAATAGAAATATTTGTAAAAATTGGTCAGTGTCCAGTACTTGAACAGTTTTAATGCAATTGATTTCAAACTTCTCAGGTAAATATAGATTAGATATTGGGTTCATCACACTGAATACTAGACTGAAAAAGACTTGACCTTCGTGGTCAGCGCCCAAGGTCAAAGTTGACCAAATATTGACCATTTTTTGCTTATGTTTGCACCATATTGAGTAGTAACTCATATTAAAGCTAATAAACAGTGCTTTCAGGATCATGCTGATTTTATCCATATGTGACTAAAATTTATTTTCGTCCATTTTGATACTAATCGTCTTTTGAGCATTTAGGACAATGGAACTGGACATACTTGACCCAAAGTCCCTAATTTCAAGGTCAAAGTCTGCAGACAGGTGATTATTTTTGCTATAACTTACTTTCTATTTAAGATTCCAACTTAAAAACTAAGTGTTTTTCTTCCATCTCTATGTCACTGGTCTAATATTAATGACACCATTGAAACTTTGTCAACATAACCTGAGAATGATCCATCACCTGACGAGCTGCGAAATTTACTTTATTCACTTTTATCTCGATAATTCATATATAATTCGATGTCCTCAACATATACATCATTTGAATATGATTTGATTTGGTCTAGTATCATGCTATGTATGGCTTCTAGTTTAATATTTTGGTCATTTTTGTTCATTTCATTGATTATTTTGTCCATCTTTAAAATGAATGTTTTATTAATGACTTTAATGATGTATTTATCAATTTAATTTTGGCACTTTTAGTCCTTTATAACACACGTAGAATGCGTCTAATGCCACGGTGCTGATGTTTTGAATCAGATCTACTCTCTGCAGCAGAAACACTGGCTTTAATCACAACATTTTCCACCTCCTCCAATCCTGTGAATTCCATATTCACATTTCTTTTTTTTCACATCTCATTCCGGTGTGAGCGAACGGCAGCGTACGTGACAAATGGAATCCAGACGCTGGGAGAGAAAAGTAATCACACTGCCCCGTCCCCACGAGAACTGAGCCACACTTTCATTTCTGCTTCCATCTTTTTTTTACTTCCCTGACGTAAATCCCATGAGGCTGCAGGGTGGGATGAGGGTGGGGCGGTAGGGGGGGGTGTGGGGTGGGGGTCCGGAGGCAGAGTCGGGGTCATGATCACAACCAGCGGAGGGGAGTCGACAGCTGGCTGCCTCTGTGACAGGAAGCTAATGGAGCGCTAATAGTCTCTGCAACGACTGCTGTGACCTTGATATGAGACTGTGGAGGAGGGGGGGGTGGGGTGTAAGGTGAGGTCCCCATTACAGACCCTGGCTGACAGGCAGGTGCATTAAATACTTCACACTCTTCACTCCTCGGTCTTGTTTTGTTGTCGTCTGCGTCTCAGCGTGTCTTCATTTGGGATTCACTACAGTTGAATTAGCATTTAGCATTTAGCATGATCACCTTCAACCGTTACCTGAGAGATGTGTGTGTGTGTGTGTGTGTGTGTGTGTGTGTGCTTGTATTCCTATCTTTATGGGGACATTTATATGTTTGGTCTATCACACCATGGGGACCTCAGACACTATGGGGACCAAAATTCAGGTCCCCACAAGGGTTAAATATAAATAAATGTTCCCACTAGTAAAATAGAAATGATGTGGCCCTAAAATATTTTTTTTCCCGGGAGTCCCCATAAAGCATGGGGGGAAACGGGTGTAAAAGTTTGACGATGTGTTTACTGAAAAAAAAAAAAGATTTATTTTTGTGGATTTTTTCGTATGTATTTTTAAAATTATTATATATTAATTAATTTATTATAATATTTTGTAATTATTCTTTATTCAGTCATGTTTATTTATTTAATGTTCTTTTTTATCATTTTATTTTATTAAAAAATGTGTTTACACTCACATGAGACATGGAAATGACTATGTGTGTGTCTGTGTCTGTATTCCTATCCTCATGGGGACATTGATATGTTCACACAGTCACACCATGAGGATCTCTGACACTATGGGGACCAAAATTCAGGTCCCCATGACAGTTAAATACAAATAAAGGTCTCCACTAATAAAACAGAAATGTGGCCCAATAAACACATGAATTTGTATTTTCTTTTCAGGAAGTCCCTATAATGTATGAGGGGAAAAAGTGCAAAGAAAAACGTGTTTTTCAACGATTTAAAAAAGGATTTATTTTTATGCATTTTTAATTGACTTAATAATTCATTTATTTTTTTATTTATTGCTAATGTTTGAAAAATACATATTTATTGTATTTATTCATTTAGTTTTTAAATTGTTATTTTTTATTCATTGATTACATTTTATGTATATATTTGTAATGAATTTTTTATTTTATTTTATCATAATTATTTTATTTTATTAAAAACACTGTTAACACTCACTACCCAATGACAATTTGATGACAAACATGGTCCTCATGAGACATGGAAACAAATATATGTGTGTGTGAGTCAGTTAACGGTGAGTGGGTGAGTCCTGGCAGAATTAATATTTAAATGGGGGTTTGTTTTTTCTCATATTGACTCATTTGTTCTTCATCTCTGCTTGTTTTTTTGTTGTTGTTAAACTCATCTAATATTCTGTTTTTTGGGACAAAATATTATCAGATTAAATTACACTTGAACTTTTTAACTTTATTGTCATTGATCATGTACAAATACACAGCAACGAAATGTAGTTAATCAACCAGAGCAGAATGTGAATTCACTACAATAAACGAATAATTCAAGTCACGAAAAACCTTTACCTCAATTTTTCGCCACTGAATACAAAATAAAATTCTATTTATGAAAGGAAACTGAAACGTCTGAGACATAAATACAGTACATTACTATACGTAACTACATAAAGTACATAAATACGTCACATACGTACTGTACGTATCATCCCACTGGCTATGAGGGAGTTACCCATGATGCTTTTCTTTACCCTCTGACCCTCATCCATCCCAGAGCGGCTGCTGTGTCTCCGTGGTAACAGACACTTTAACGCTCATTTCTCCACCTAGACCAGCGCTGTTAGTATCAACACTTGAGGCCAACGGTGCAGAAGAGTATATGACCCACACACTATCATCAGCTTAAACACAACTGGTCCAAACTTGGACTTTGTAAGCCTGGAGACGTGGACCATTCTGTGAGGAGGCAACCTTGGTCTGCTCCAGCGTCCTACAGCGGAGTCTCCCCCCACAGAAGACGCCTTTGGAGACGTCCGAGACGTCGCAGGAGGAGGCACAAATGCGTCTGTGGCGGTGGATTTCCAGCTAAGCTAAGAGCTAACCCGTTCAGACCGTCCTTCCATCAGTCCTGCTCACCAACATACGCTCAGTGGAAAACAACGTGGACTACCTGAAGATTTAAACACAAACATGATCCACCAGACTGATGCATCCTCATTCTGACCCAGACCTGGATCAACTCTTCTGTCCCACACACCCACATTAGCCTGGACCCACTAAAATATAAATCTACATTTTATAACAACACATATTTATACAAAACCTGTAAATTGTTATAATTTTTAAAGAGTTTAGGGGCTAGTATTGGCTTGAGAATGACTGGGACTTTTTCCATGAAAAATATCGACTCTATTTATGAAAAATTTATGTTACGAAAACACTTCCGGAATGAATTAATTTCATTCGTAGCGGAACCACTGTACTTGTGTAAATAGGGACATTTCAGTAGGAGGTGAACAGCCTTATTTTGAACTAACTGGAGCTTTTCTATGTCACTTTATATTATACAACATATAATGGAACAATAATCAAGATATGAGAACACAATGGACTCAACGACCTGTTTAAGGGTTGGCGGTTTGCGTCCCGACTCTGGCTGTCCCCATGTCAAAGTGTCCTTGGGCAAGACACTGAACCCTGTCTTAGGCCCCCAGTTGGACTGACCTTTGACCTTAGAAACCTACTGGTGTATAAGTGTGTGTGTGAATGGGTGAATGTGAAGCTAATGTAAAGAGCTTGGAACCATGAAGGTGGAACAGAACAGAACATTTACTATCATCTCTGAAGGTACAAAGTAGGAGCAACTTTTGACCAGTTCTATGATCGCTAAGAGGTGACCAGGACAGATGATCCACTATGACACCCACACGTCTCATTTATTGAACTTGCTCTAACCTTTGTACGCTCCATTCTTAACATTAATTGAGTGTTATTACATAGACGTCGCTTACTTCCAACAAGCATAGATCTAGTTTTGGAGATGTTTAGAATGCTATTGTTGTTCCTGACCCATCTGAGAACAGCTGTTAACTCCTTTTCCAGTACACTTGATATTTCATTCACATCATAATTAGAATAAAACATTGTAGAATCATCAGCATACAAAACAACTGAACAACATTTAATGCATAAGACAATAGATTATTATTATTTTTTTAAATAATTTTTTGGTTTGTTGCATATTTGCGACAGTCGGTGTTAAAGGTTTTAAACTATAGCTTTAATGAAGTGGACTCATTGTTCATCTGTAAACCTTGGACTGGACCAGGAGCAGCTCTGCACAGTGTCCACAATCCCCCATAATGCACCACACATGGTACTAAATGTGAATATTGTCAGTCAGTGAACTTGTGTATATGAATCTGTGCACACACACACACACACACACACACACACACACACACACACACACTGCTTGGGGTGGACATTCCATCACTTCCTCATAGCCTACTTGCCAGTTGGAGGTGTGTAACCACGGTAACCAGCCAGCTTCAGCTCCACTAACATCGGCAGAATCTACACTCTGCTGCTTTCACACTCATGTTGTGGCCAAAAAAACAATAAAATAACCCAGATATAAACGTTAAATATCAGTCAGCTGATGTTCGGTTAATGTGTTTTTATTTATGTCTGTTAAATCTACACAGTTTGAATCTAAAACAAAACCTCAGAGAAAAGACAATGGATGAACAACAGAACTGAACAATAAACTGTTAGAGCGTCGACATCACAATGTATGTGTTCCTGCAATTAATTTTATTTTATTTGTTTGTTTTTGTTTTTTTTATTTTTAATTTGTTTATTTATTCATTAATTTGTATTTGTAATTTGTAATTTATTATTTATTTATTTATTTATTTTTTATTTATTTATTATTTACTTCTTTTTTGTCAATTATTTTAAAATTTATTTAGTAAACATTTGTATTTTTTATTTTATTCATTATTTTTACTTTACTGTTAAAAATGTATTCATTTAATAAAAAGTTTTATTTATAATTTTAAAAATTGTATTTAAATGTTTTGAATGGGTTTTTTTTCAGTAAGTTATTTAAAAAAAATTATTTGTATGTATTTATTTTTTATTTGTCATATTTATTTATTTCATTGTTTATTTATTAATTAATTATTTTTACTTTATTTTTTTATTTGATTGTTTTACATTTATTATTTATTTTTATTTATGTGGTATTTTTTAATTGTATTATTTCAGCTACAGAAGGATGACAGTAAAATTTATGTTCAGTGTCGACGACTAATCTTGTTTAAGCGTTTATCATATCGCAATATATAATGTAGAGTTTAAAAAAATCATGTCAGTTTTTTCTCATATGTACATTTACATTTATGCATTTAGCAGATGCTAGAAATATATAATACTAATATAATAATAATAATTATAATAATATAATAACAATAACTAATAATAACAATAACAATACTACTACTACTACTACTACTACTACTACTAATAATAATAATAATAATAACAATAATAATAATAATATCAATAACAATAAATATTAATAACAATAATAATAACAATAATAATAATAATAACAATAATAATAATATCAATAATAATAATAATATCAATAATAATAACAATAATAATAAGATCAATAATAACAATAATAATAATGATAATAACAATAATAATAATAATAAGATCAATAATAACAATAATAATAATAATAATATCAATAATAATAATAACAATAATACAGACCAACTGAACAGGTGATGACACTAGACTGTCGTCGTCTGATAGAACGTGCAGATAATATGGAACAGTGACATTTGGTTTTTTTGTGTGTACAGTGTGTTTGTGTGGGTCGTCCAGAACAGAGGGGGGTCAGGCCTGTGGGGACGTCCAATCAGCATCGTCTACAGTGACCGCCTGATCAATCTGAGCGCTCATTAAAAGGCTGCCAAGCCCTGCGCAACCCGATACAATATCAATAGTGTAGCCTCACACAGGGACCTCCTGAGCTGTTAGTCTCACCCCTGGCAGCTGAACTGTCATTACTGGGTGGGCAGTGTGCCAGAGACCCCCTTCATGCACCACTTAGCCCCCCCCCATGGTCCCAAACACAGGTCAGGACTGACAGATGGGGACGTGTGGGTAGCTGTCCCACAAACACAGCCAAGTGAGATGGATACGACCTGAAGAGGAGGAGGAGGAAGACGAAGAAGAGGAGCAGGAGCAGCAGCAGGAGGACGAGGAAGGGGAGGAATGTGCACTCTGGCATTATGGAAAGTAGGTCCACTCTGTCTGTCTGGATGAAGGAATGAAAAGTTACTCTCAGGTTGAATCTCATTTCACCCCTGACTCCTTCAAACAGAGCTATAAGGGGTAGGGCTGGAAAGTCAACCCCTATCAAGTGGGACACCCCTTCAACACTCACCTCCATCATCAGTTCACTCCTCCAGTTGTTGCATAACCAACAACCACAGCTTTAACCAGAAGTAAACTAGTATTCACAGAATGTACCCTAGAGTCCTACCCCAGAGTCCTGCCTCAGAGTCCTACCCCAGAGTTCTGCCTCAGAGTCCTACCCCAGAGTCCTGCCTCAGAGTCCTACCCCAGAGTCCAACCCCAGAGTCCTGCCCCAGAGTCCTACCCCAGAGTCCTACCTCAGAGTCCTACCACAGAGTCCTACCCCAGAGTCCTGCCTCAGAGTCCTGCCTCAGAGTCCTACCCCAGAGTTCTACCCCAGAGTCCTGCCCCAGAGTCCTACCCCAGAGTCCTACCCCAGAGTCCTGCCCCAGAGTCCTGCCCCAGAGTCCTACCCCAGAGTCCTACCCCAGAGTCCTGCCCCAGAGTCCTACCCCAGAGTCCTACCCCAGAGTCCTGCCCCAGAGTCCTGCCCCAGAGTCCTACCCCAGAGTCCTACCCCAGAGTCCTACCCCAGAGTCCTACCCCAGAGTCCTGCCCCAGAGTCCTGCCCCAGAGTCCTACCCCAGAGTCCTACCCCAGAGTCCTACCCCAGAGTCCTGCCCCAGAGTCCTGCCTCAGAGTCCTACCCCAGAGTTCTACCCCAGAGTCCTGCCCCAGAGTCCTGACTCATAGTCCTACCCCAGAGTCCTACCCCAGAGTCCTGCCCCAGAGTCCTGCCCCAGAGTCCTACCCCAGAGTCCTACCCCAGAGTCCTACCCCAGAGTCCTGCCCCAGAGTCCTGCCCCAGAGTCCTACCCCAGAGTCCTACCCCAGAGTCCTACCCCAGAGTCCTGCCCCAGAGTCCTGCCTCAGAGTCCTACCCCAGAGTTCTACCCCAGAGTCCTGCCCCAGAGTCCTGACTCATAGTCCTGCCCCAGAGTCCTACCCCAGAGTCCTGCCCCAGAGTCCTACCCCAGAGTCCTACCCCAGAGTCCTACCCCAGAGTCCTACCCCAGAGTTCTACCCCAGAGTCCTGCCCCAGAGTCCTACCCCAGAGTCCTGCCCCAGAGTCCTGCCCCAGAGTCCTGCTGGGAAACCACAGGTGCTTGAATGGCACCGTGGAGCCATTTGTGATGGGGACCAATGTAAGAGGCCATACATAGAGTATTGAGCCCCTGTGCTCTAGTATTAACCCCCTTTGTGGTTCTGATTGGTGGTGGTGGTGGTGGTGGTGGGGGGGGGGGCTAGAGAACAGTAACCCCCCCCCAGTAATCCGCCGACAAAAAGGGGCCAGGAGAAAGAAGCTAGTCGGCAAAGGGAATGTGGGGGTTTGGTCCAGAGGAGAAGTAAAGAAAAAGTGATGATTGCCTCTTAAATCCCCCAGGGTATCTTTAACAGCAGATAAGATGCCCCCCACCCTCCCACCCCACTGCACCATCAAACATCCTTCTACCGTGCAGACCCTGTGTGAGCGTTCCAAGAGTCATTTATCGGTCGACTTAAAGAGTGTGTAGTACGCAGAGGTGAAAGTAATAAGTGAAAATACTTCACCTTTACTGTACTTAAGTAGATTTTATAGCTATTTGTACTTTACTTGAGTATTTATTTTTCTGGCAAGTTTTTACTTTTGGTCCCTACATTTGTTTGTGCTTTATACTCTTTACATTTATATAAATATTTGTACTTTATACTCTTTACATTTATATAAATATATGTACTTTATACTCTTTACATTTATATAAATATATGTACTTTATACTCTTTACATTTATATAAATATATGTACTTTATACTCTTTACATTTATATAAATATATGTACTTTATACTCTTTACATTTATATAAATATATGTACTTTATACTCTTTACATTCTCACATTTCGAATTAGACAAATGTGACAGTACAAAAAATTTGTCGTAAATCACAAACTGACTGTATCATAGATTTGACTTTTTATCTCATAATTTAGACACAATGTTTACCTTTCCTGGGGCCCACAGGTGGTAGCGGCGCCTGTTTGTCATGTCTGTCTACTAGCTGAAATGACTCCTGTACATTGACTAGAGCTTCTAATGCTAGTGCTAATGCTAATGCTAATGCAGTTGGAAGATCTGTGGTATCCAGGTTGTCCCACATGTTTGTTGCTTTACCTGCTCAGTGTATGAATGTAAGGTCAAAGGTTATGTGACGTAAAGATGGAACGTAAACATGTGTGTTTGTTGTTGTTTAGACGCAGATGTGACCCAGAGCGTCTTCAATACGTCCCAGTGTGGAAGGAGTCTGAACATTTGTGTGTATTCATACCGTGAAGGCGTCGGCTTCGTGTAAATGAAAGACACTTCAGATAAAATATGCTGTGGTATTTAACCACAATCGTCCTGGTGTAAATGTCCCCTTATAGACTGTGTACTGTGTTAGAACAGCTGAACTGGAACTTACAGATGGGTATTGATTTATCCGGCCTCTATAATTTACTAGGCGGGCAGTGGCAGTTGTTTACTGAAAGTTGAAACCGATATTGTCTGTAATCATCATTAAGTTGGGCCATTAGGAACAGCCCCCCCACACACACACACACACCCCCACAGGAGCTAATCTGATGATGGGAGAGAAATGGCATGTAATTAAAACACAACAAGTGACGACTTTAACCCTCAGAGCCCTGACGGACCGTGTGTGTGCGGTGTCATTTAAGAAAAGGAATCATCGGTGTGCTTTTAACGGGCTCCTGTTGCCATGGCAACGACTTAACTGTGGTGTAATCTGTGTATTATTCGTTCATTTGTTTCTCCAAAATAAAACCAAAAATAAGACAATGAAAAAACAAGTTGTTTCTTCACTATTTGTTTCCAAAACCAAAATAAAAAACGGATAATGATCAGTTTTTCAGTTTTAAATGAATAAAGGAAAAACATGGATAAACCACTGTTTTCTGTTTTATCCAATTTTGACCTGAAGCAAATTAAGTAATTTAGAAATGACCTTTGACTCACAGTGTTAATGATGTAAACCTACGTCCTATTTTGGGTCACCCTAAGACCTGAAGATGTGACCGCAGAGAAAATTGGTGTCATACCATGATGTAGAAGCTAGGAATCACAAAAGTTTGGTAAATAGTTGGTTTATGGGTGGTGCCCACGGAAGTGGGTGTGTACACATTAGTGTATAAAGGTGAGCCTTCAGCAGGGGGTCCGGTAAGGAGAGAATGAGGGTTGGTGGCCGCAATTTTTGTTGACCGCTTTACCGTTTTACCGCTTTAACGCTTTAACGCTTTTTTCACTTTGTCTTTTCTTTATTTCATGTAATCATCACTTTTATTTCAGTCAAGTCTCCTGGTTATCCATTCAGTCATATATCCACCCTGTAATTGCTCTGATCATGTTCAACAAAATAAAACCAAAGCAGCATCAAGAATCTCAGTCTTTGTTTCATCCACTAAAGTATTACAGCCACAGAAAGAAACCAACCTCATACTCTCAGGCGGCAAAAGGAACAAGTTGGAAGCCACAATACCATGATGATCTTTAAGTCTGAGTTTTTATCTCTTCATTTTGACTTAATTTAATGCACCTTATATTAAAAACATCAAACATAAACCATTCATTGACAGTGCGCCTTATCGTGCGCAAAATACAGTAAATATAAAAATCTAATTCAGTCAAGTGGCCCATTTTTCTATTTTGTATTTTTGATCTGAGCCTAAAATCGAAATATGAACAATCAGTCAAACATTAATGTTTTGTGTTGAATGAAGGAAATAATGCATCTCCTTTTTGTTATTTGTTTTTGTTTGTCAGTTGAAAACCGAAAGAACGAATGATACATGGATTCGCATCATTATCATATTTTTCCATATTGGTTTTGGAAACAAATAATGAAGACAAAAGTTTTTGTTTCATTGTCTTATTTTTGGTTTTATTTTGAAAAAATGAAGAAAAGGAATGATACATGTCTTTACTGCTTCATATTTTCTCAGTAAAACATCCCAGAATGGACAAACAAACCCTGGCTGTAGCGGAGGCTTCACTGGTCCGTGTAGGAGGAATATTGATTTGGAAGCAGCAGAATTTTACTGCTCAGTGTCGTCCAATATTCTACACATTCAAACAGTAGAACTTTAAATACACTCCCTGAACCCTAACCCTAATGTGATCCACCTGAGGACATTTTGCTATGCTGTCCAACTTCAACTTTCATCACACCGTTGTATTTATTACTTCTCGTTGGTTGCTTTGAATCTTTCTGAAACAAGATGAGTCTGTGGTTGTCAGTGCTGCCGTTGCCTAGCAACAGTTTCCTCCACATTAAACCACTTCAAGTTCAGTGACTCAGTCTCCATTTCATACAAATTAATTATTTATTAAATCAGTTGTTGTTTAAAACCCTTTTTAGAACTACATCATTTATAATGGGGGCAGCCGCGGCTCAGTTGGTAGAGCAGGTCGTCCATTCACCAAAGGGTTGGCGGTTCGATTCCCGCTCTGTCCTAGTCAGTCTGTTGTGTCCTTGGGCAAGACACTTCACCCTCCTTTCCTCCAGTGTCACTCACACTGGTGTATGAATGAGTATGAATGTTGGGTGGTGGTCAGAGGGGCCGTAGGCGCGAAATGGCAGCCAGGGCAACTGTGACTACATATGTAGTTTACCACCACCAGAGGGTGCATGTGAGAGTGAATGAATAATTGATCAATAATGTGAAGCGTTTTGGGTGCCTTGAAAAGCGCTATATAAAATCTAATCCATTATTATTATTATAAATGACACTTGAAAAACCAGCTTTAAAATGAACACAAGCCTCTAACCAATCACATTGTACGACACATTTGTCACCTAAAGTCCTGTCGAACCAGCAGGGGCGTCACAGTTATTTAAAGTGTGGGGCTGTTCCGGCACATGTGGCACATGAGTAAACTTTTATGAATCTAACATCGAGAAAATTAAACAACAATTATTCGTTAATGGTGACATTTTTATATTAAAAAAGTTATATATGGCTCAAAAATAATTTAAAAAATGTGTTTTTCCTCAAATTAAATACTTATTCCAAGAAGAACCAACAATTATCCATCAATGGTTAAATTTTTAGATAAAAAAAATTAATATATGGCCAAAATATTAATAAAAAAGTGTTTTCGTCAAACATTTATTCCAAGAAGAACAAAACTTGACAGATATACAATAAGAATGAAAACATCCTCCTACTGTCAGTCAGTTATCTGAGGGTAAATGTCACAAAGTAAGACATAGTTTATTTAACTTAATTTAACAACACAAACATTTGTCATTACTTCCTGGTTGATGACTGTTTGCATTTGACCCTGGAACTGAGGTGCGCTTCATTTCCTTATGCTGGTGTACCGGTAGGGCGGGTGAACACCTTCAACCATAGATATTGTAACGACCCCACGATGTTATTGATGTTTGTTTGACGTGATTGGCCGACAGTAACTGTCTATCCTGAAATAAAAAGTAGGTGAGACCAGCTCTGGGTCTATCCTGGATCCAGGGAACGATACGAGACATAACCTCAGGAAAAAGTGGGGGGTATGAAATCATCTGGTTGTAGAAGTGGGGGTGTATATTTAGGTACAGTAGTGTAATAAGATACATATCCAGATACACACAATTCAAGACCCCTCATCGTTCTCGTCCTCATTATCAACCTACTCTGAAAATGTCATGAAAATGTGTCCATACATTTTTTAGTTATCTTGTACACAAACAAACAAACAAACAAACCAACGAACGCCGGCAAAAACATTATCTCCTTGGTGGAGGTAAAAACTCAAAATCATCAGATAAAAAGTCAAAATTGAAGAAGACTTTTTAAGTTGATTCAATGTTTGACTTTTTCAGTGTGGTGTTGTATTCAAACACACGTTAGTTCCAGCTCTGCTGCTCATTGGTGCATTTGTCGTCATCTGAAACTGCCATCGTTTTTCTAATCTTGACTGATGTTCTCGTGGTTGCAGCCAGTGTGGTGCAGAAGTCAGTGGGCTGCATGGGGGTCTCAGTGAGGTAGTTAGGTCAGTGGGACAATAGGCCCCTGCTGATTTGTCTGTAATCCATTTAGTTTAGATGTGACACCCTGTAGGGGGGGCTTTGCCTCTGGTCAATAAGTGCCAATAAGCAGCAGCCATCACTCAGCGGGCCGCCCTGTCCACCAGCTCGCTCACTTCTTTCAGCTGTCAACCAACGTCTGAAAGGAGCCGGACGCCCCGCCGATGGCGTTCCCATACAAACCTGAATGGAGCAGAGAAGGCAGGACCCTGGCAGACTGCAGAGAGGGCACATTTCCCCCTGACGTCTGAATAAATTAGAGGTACTCAAAGTACAGCTACTGGTGTGAAAAATACTCTGGTAAAAGTAGAAGTACTGATTCAAGTCCTTTACTGAAGTAAAAGTACAAGAGTACAAAAGTACAAGTATGCAATTGTAATAAAGTAAAAAGTAAAAGTGTTTTTTTCTATGGATGAAATCCTATTTATTTAAGCAGAAAAATGTCTAAAAATAAATCCTTTAAAAGTGAGTTAGTGTGTAGATGTGTTTTATTGGGTCATGGTTCTGAGTTTAGTGGATATGGACAGAACATTTAGGAAAAAAGAGCATAATTATGAGATAAAAAGTCCAAATTATGAGAAAGAAAATCTAAATGATTAGAAAAATGTAATAATTATGAGATAAGAAATAGATAATTATGAAATAAAAAGTCAGAATTAGTCACATTTTCTGATTTACAACTTATTCTTCATACTGTCGCATTTGTCTAGTTTGAAAAAGTAATGAGTCTATTCTGAGAATGTAAAGAGTATAAAGTACAAATATTTATATAAATGTAAAGAGTATAAAGTACAAATATTTATATAAATGTAAAGAGTATAAAGTACAAATATTTATATAAATGTAAAGAGTATAAAGTACAAATATTTATATAAATGTAAAGAGTATAAAGTACAAATATTTATATAAATGTAAAGAGTATAAAGTACAAATATTTATATAAATGTAAAGAGTATAAAGTACATATATTTATATAAATGTAAAGAGTATAAAGTACATATATTTATATAAATGTAAAGAGTATAAAGTACATATATTTATATAAATGTAAAGAGTATAAAGTACATATATTTATATAAATGTAAAGAGTATAAAGTACAAATATTTATATAATTGTAAAGAGTATAAAGTACATATATTTATATAAATGTAAAGAGTATAAAGTACATATATTTATAGAAATGTAAAGAGTATAAAGTACATATATTTATATAAATGTAAAGAGTATAAAGTACATATATTTATATAAATGTAAAGAGTATAAAGTACATATATTTATATAAATGTAAAGAGTATAAAGTACAAATATTTATATAAATGTAAAGAGTATAAAGTACATATATTTATATAAATGTAAAGAGTATAAAGTACAAATATTTATATAAATGTAAAGAGTATAAAGTACAAATACTTATGCAAAAATGTAGGGAGTAAAAGTAAAAGGTTTCCAGAAAAATAAATTGTGAAGTCAAGTACAGATATTTAAAACGTGTACTTAAGTACAGTGAAGGAAGTACTTGTACTCAGTTACTTCCATTCTCAGACTAACCTGAATAGAAGAGGGAAGACAGGACGCTGACGTCTGAATAAATCCATCTGAAGTGAAAACAGACTCGTTTTTACTAAACGCCCCTGACAGGGGCTCATTCTGGGGCCCTTAAACCCCCCAGTGGGGGGGTGGGACCCCACTGGGGGACAATCGGGTCTCTGTTTTTGTTTTCTCCGACACCTCCATCTTCCTTTTAGGCTCTGCTGGAGCGTACTGCAGGAGGAGGGGTAAGTGCCCTGACCCTTTGGTGGACCCCCCCTAAACCCCCCACTGCCAAAACCGCTCCTAACCCCCCCCCCAAAAAAACCTGCAGACCACCACGCTAGCCTCACATACCACTGGGTTGCCGCGGGAAACGGAGTGGGCGCAAAGTGGACAAGTGTGAATGGAAGTGACAATGGGTTTGGAGTCACTAAACTGTGGTCCAAACTATGGTCCAAACTATGGTCCACACTGTGGTCCAAACTATGGTCCACACTGTGGTCCAAACTATGGTCCAAACTATGGTCCAAACTGTGGTCCAAACTATGGTCCAAACTGTGGTCCAAACTATGGTCCAAACTATGGTCCAAACTATGGTCCAAACTGTGGTCCAAACTATGGTCCAAACTATGGTCCAAACTATGGTCCAAACTGTGGTCCAAACTATGGTCCAAACTATGGTCCAAACTATGGTCCAAACTGTGGTCCAAACTATGGTCCAAACTATGGTCCAAACTATGGTCCAAACTGTGGTCCAAACTATGGTCCAAACTATGGTCCAAACTATGGTCCACACTGTGGTCCAAACTATGGTCCACATTGTGGTCCACACTGTGGTCCAAACTATGGTCCACACTATGGTCCAAAGTATGGTCCAAACTATGGTCCAAACTATGGTCCACACTGTGGTCCAAACTATGGTCCACACTGTGGTCCAAACTATGGTCCAAACGGTGGTCCAAACTTGTTACAATGAGTTAGTTATCTGCTGGAGACACACAGTCAGGTGGAAATGCTGGGATTGTCCTCTAGTTCTGCAAGACCATGACAACTGGACCAGGACATTGGACCAAACACCAGACTGTTCATTTCCTCCACATTCACAGATAATTAGCCCAAACATTGTTCCGCTTTTTATGGCCCTGTGTGTGTGTGTGTGTGTGTGTGTGTGTGTGTGTGTGTGTGTGTGTGTGTGTGTGTGTCTGTGTGTCACAGCTCTTTATTCTCTAGTCAGAACACATCATGACTGGGCCTTTTGTCTGAACTGACACCATCATAGTCCCCTGTCTCCCTCTCTCTCCCACTCTCTCTTTCTCTCCACCTCTCTCCCTCTCTCTCTCTCTCTCCACCTCTCTCTCTCCCCCTCCCTCCCTCTCACATTGAACCAGTTATTTCCAGGATAATAGACCATGTGGATTATGGACTTTCAGGACAGTCATCATCATCCAGAACACATGGGTGACTCTTCTGGGTTTTTTTTTTTGTTTTTTTTCCTGGATCTTTGTGTGATGCCCTTTTTTCTGTGTTTGTTATTCACTCCTCCCTCATCCCTCATTTAAGACGGCACCGTTGCCATTCCAGATGAATCATAATTTAATGCCAGCTTTAATTTGCTCCAGAACAGCTATGACACTTGAATATAAAACGAACTCTTCAATAAACAGATGCACTGAACAGGTCTGTGTTCTTATTTAGGCTACAGTTTCCACCCACCCCTGACACCCCTGACAGTTTTTGTGACGGAACAGTCTTTGTCACACCTATGGCAGGACTCGGTCACACCACAGATGGTCAAGGCTTGGTGGGATGTGTTGGATATTCTTTAAACTCTTCACAGTTGGACTAAAAGGCCTACGCATCCAACAAACACTGGTTTATAAATGGAACCTCATCAGAACAGTCCACAGCCAAACCTACTACAACTAGTATTCACAGAATGTTTAACTCCGCCCCTATTTTGTTCCAATCTCAAGTTTCTATGACAACCTCTTCTTGCATTAGATCCAATAATGTGATTTTGATCTGTGTGCTAAATGCAACCTGGACCTTTGACCTTTTGCAAAATTGATAAATTCATTATATATATATATATATATATATATATATATATATATATATATATATATATATATATATATATATATATATATATATATATATATATATATATATATATATATATACAGTGAGAGTAAAAAGTATTTGATCCCTTGCTGATTTTGTTGGTTTGCCCACTAATAAAGACATGATCAATCTATACTTTCAATGGTAGATGTACAATACGTACAATACGTCACATACGTACTGTACGTATCATCCCACTGGCTATGAGGGAGTTACCCATGATGCTTTTCGTTACCCTCTGACCCTCATCCATCCCAGAGCGGCTGCTGTGTCTCCATGGTAACAGACACTTTAACACTCATTTCTCCACCTAGACCAGCGCTGTTAGTATCAACAGTTGAGGCCAACGGTGCAGAAGAGTATATGACCCACACACTATCATCAGTTTAACCACAATTGGTCCAAACTTGGACTCTGTAAGCCTTGAGACGTGGACCGTTCTACAGAACCTGGGTCTGATCCAGCGTCCTACAGCGGAGTCTCCCCCCACCAGAGGAAGTAGAAGTGCGTCTGTGGCGGTGGATTTCCAGCTAAGCTAAGAGCTAACTCATTCAGGCCGTCCTTCCATCAGTCCTGCTCACCAACGTACGCTCAGTGGAAAACAACGTGGACTACCTGAAGATTTAAACACAAACATGATCCACCAGACTGATGCATCCTCATTCTGACCCAGACCTGAATCAACTCTTCTGTCCTGGACACCCACATTAGCCTGGACCCACTAACAATATAAATCTACATTTTATAACAACATGTGTTTATACAAAACCTGTAAATTGTTATAATTTTTAAAGGGTTTAGGGGGTAGTATTGGGTGTTTAGGGGGTAGTATTGGGTGTTTAGGGGGTAGTATTGGGGGTTTAGGGGGTAGTATTGGGGGTTTAGGGGGTAGTATTGGGGGTTTAAGGGGTAGTATTGGGGGTTTAGAGGGTAGTATTGGGTGTTTAGGGGGTAGTATTGGGGGTTTAGGGGGTAGTATTGGGTGTTTAGGGGGTAGTATTGGGGGTTTAGGGGGTAGTATTGGGGGTTTAGGGGGTAGTATTGGGGGTTTAGGGGGTAGTATTGGCCTTAGAATGACTTAGACTTTTTACATGAAAAATATCGACTCTATTTATGAAAAATTAATGTTGCGAAAACACTTCTAGAATGAATTAATTTCATAAGTAGAGGAACCACTGTATAATTATTGTTATATTTATTTTATAAAAAAAGATAAAAGTTTACACTCACTACAAACTTGGTCCTCATGAGACATGGAAACAAGTGTGTGTGTGTGTTTCAGTGTCTTAGCTCCATATTCCACATGTTATTAAAGGTTAGAAGAGAATAATATATAAACAAATAAAAGACAAAAACGTATACGGAGACGACTTTCAGAATAAAAGTTGACTGAAATGTTTCACAGCCGAGTCTCGTCATCGCAGGACAAATCTCATTTTGTGCTGTTTTCCAGTCCGACTGCTGCTCCTTTGTGTCTGCGTATTCAAACAGAAAATTGCTGCGAAGGTTGTGACTGTCATCTTTAAAATGTAGGCTGTGTGCCCAGCTTATCAGAACCGCAGGGAAATCTAAATTAAATCTTCCCGCTGAATGGGATCAGCCTGGGCATTATCTGCTGTCATTCTCAACTATTAAAGTTAGTTATTATGAAGTAAAGGCACATTTGTCAAATGAATGTGCAGACGCTGTTTCCAACCACAGTTATCCAATGCAGCCGCAGGGTTATCGGGAAGGGCCGCGCTGACCCGTTAACGGAGCCGTTGTTTTACGTGTCATTAAACCGGCATTAATAATCGATACGCCGCTGAAGGTCGGCGCGGGGACGAGTCAGAAGAGGATAAAAAAAAAAAAAAAAAAACGCCTCTTGTGACGAGTGTCGTTTACATTGTAATGACACAGACAGTTATTTATGCTCCATATCAAACCAGGATGAAGGTTAGTGGGTTCGTTCCAGCGCCAATGCCCGATCCAACGTGTCATAAACGATAAAAGGAAAAAATTTAAGAAAATCTAAAATAATTTTCATGTTTCAAATGTTTTTGACTGAATTATACAAAAAGGATCTTTAATTAAACTCCTGACTGCATTAAGGAGCTGATTCAGTGATGAGATGAGACACCATGACGATGAGACGAGATGAGATGAGACACGATGGAGATGAGACGAGATGAGATGAGACACGATGGAGATGAGACGAGATGAGATGAGACAGGGTGAGGATGATTTCATGGTGATATCTACAGTATACATTGAGTTAGAGCATGATAGAACATAGAGCAGTGCACACGGCGGTGCTAATAAATTTTGCCACATTCACACATGACGTAAGTGACGTTAAAATAGTGGTTCAGGAAAACAGTTGATTTTAAATGATTATAACATGGGTTGGGTTTAACTTTGAATTTGTCGACATGTTTTGAGTTGAATAAAACTTGCAGGCCAACATGTGTTTATTTTTTTAATAATAATTTTCACAAGTGTACCAGGGTCATGCCTGGTACCATGACTCTCCTTACTTCCATGTAAGTGTGATGTTGTTTATAACTAGACTTCATCTGATAATAACGTTTGGTGTCAGTTAAAAAACGTCCTAATCACGTCCATACTAACACAAAACAGCAAAATATTCATTTCTCAATGTACATCCAAATGGTGTGATTTTGATGTCAACTATATACTGGGTGTGATTTGCTGGCGGGCGGGGGGGGGTGATCCTCCCCTCTGGTTTTGGACGTCACTCTTGGGTCCTGTGGTCTATGAGTCTTTCTGTCTTCTGTCGGTGTGAACACAAAATGCTCGAAATGCAGCAAAGTTCAGGTGGAGGGGGGCTGTAAAGCTCACAGCCAGACCCGTGAACCACCTTATCCTCTGGGGGGGGCGAAGGGACAGGGCAGCAAACTGCCCCGACCTGACTCCCACCAGCCCCTGGTACCCCCTGCCAAACATTGCCCCTCCAGGGACGGGTCTCATGCGCTTAGTCCCGGTCCCTCACACCACTGTACCCTGCCCTCACACCGTCGTACCCTGCCCTCACACCACTGTACCCTGCCCTCACACCACTGTACCCTGCCCTCACACCACCGTACCCTGCCCTCACACCGCTGTACCCTGCCCTCACACCACCGTACCCTGCCCTCACCCCCTCGTACCCTGCCCTCACACCGCTGTACCCTGCCCTCACACCCCTGTACCCTGCCCTCACCCCCTCGTACCCTGCTCTCACACCGCTGTACCCTGCCCTCACACCGCTGTACCCTGCCCTCACACCACCGTACCCTGCCCTCACCCCCTCGTACCCTGCCCTCACACCCCTGTACCCTGCTCTCACACCGCTCTCCCCTGCCCTCACACCGCTGTACCCTGCCCTCACACCACCGTACCCTGCCCTCACCCCCTCGTACCCTGCTCTCACACCGCTGTACCCTGCCCTCACACCGCTGTACCCTGCCCTCACACCACCGTACCCTGCCCTCACCCCCTCGTACCCTGCCCTCACACCCCTGTACCCTGCCCTCACCCCCTCGTACCCTGCTCTCACACCGCTGTACCCTGCCCTCACACCACTGTACCCTGCCCTCACACCACCGTACCCTGCCCTCACACCCCTGTACCCTGCCCTCACACCCCTGTACCCTGCCCTCACACCCCTGTACTCTGCCCTCACACCCCTGTACCCTGCCCTCACACCACCGTACCCTGCCCTCACATACTGGCAGATAAAATCAGTGAAAACCTTCCCATTCATGAGCAAATAAACACCATGTACAGTAAACAGACCCAGATGACCCCCCAACAGGGAAATAGAAAAGGCCACATGAACTGAACCATCAGAGGAAACTGTTGATTTTAAATGTTTATTTAGTGGTTTCAGCCTCATTTATGTTATTGATGTGAGAATGAGGTTCACGCACCCCTCTCTGTTTTTGGATAAATCTCACCCTGAGTATATGTGTGTACTCTCTGTCATCTAAAAAAATTAGCTCAACTGATTTTTACTCCAAATAATCCCTTTAACATGTTTATATAAACATGAAGGAAATAGCTTCAATTCCACATTACTTTATTCAGAATAAATAATTAGGAAAAAAAAACACCATGTAAACATACTAAATATTTGTATGGAGGCAGAGGAGAACAGGGGACGAGTGGAAACAAACTATGGCTTCTTATTATCATGAAAAAAGCATTCCATACTGTATTGAAATACACACACACACACACACACACTTGTCTAACACAAAGTGACTCTCACACAGATGCATGCCGTTGCAGAATTAGCATGTGAATGCTAACTTTTGTTGGTAAATTGAGGCTCCTGTGGGTTTGTGTGAGTTGTGCAGAGTGTTGGGTTCAGCTCTGGGAACAAAGTCACACATTAGCAAAGCTCTGCCAGCTTTAGTTCTAAACACTAGCACTGGGCTGATACTGTAGCGGTTTCCTGAGGTCCAGCCACCGATCTGTAGTTCTGTTCTTTGTGTCTGTAGCCAAGTGACTGAACAATGTCATAGCATTTCTTTTTAGAAATGTACGCACGTTAAAATGTCCAACTGGAGGTTTATCTGCGGATTTTTTTTTAGGTATGGATAGAGCTAAAGTTAAAGGAAATGCAGGTAGTGGACAGGAAGTGACAAAATAAAAGCATATTCATGGATGAAACCGCAGGTTAATCCACACAGCTGAATAGTTTTAGTTTGAAGGGAGCTTTATATCTGGCCACAGATTTCCAAAATACAGGACAAGTTTAGTGCTAACACGTACTAGCAAGATGTTATTGAGCAAAACTGATATGGTGTGTGTTTAAACTGAAAATAAAGCTCAACACTGAGCTTCTGGGTAGAGAATGTTTAATCATGGGTTGGTTTATGGGTCTAATGTACACGGGTACGGGTTTGAAAAGTGGACCCGTGTGGGACTCAGTCAGTCCACCTGGACTGGATCCTTGGTGAGTCTCCCACTGCTGTCATGTCTTTAAAAATACCTCTGTAAACCCTGACCTCTGACCCCTAACCCTCTGAAGACCAGACACCAGTAGCACCAGAATGAGTTTTTATCAAATCAGTGGATATAGTTTCAGTGACGTTACTGTTCTTAGACAAGATTATGCTCATCGGTTGATTCTCCTCCAAAAATGTAAAAAAAAACAACTGTATTTTCTGTCTAACCTCAGTGTATTCTCAGATTTGCAGGAATAACTCAACTTTATGACATTTTTTATCTTTTATTTTGTCTTTCTTGGAGGAAAGTAAGTTTTAGATTTTAAGTATGAGTAGAGTTTTACAAACCTGTTAAATAGCAACACTAAATTATCAGTTTTTCATTTCATTAATATCAGTTATCCACAGGTATATTATCATTAATATTAGTTATCTACAGGTATATTATCATTAATATTAGTTATCTACAGGTATATTATCATTAATATCAGTTATCTACAGGTATATTATCATTAATATCAGTTATCGACAGGTATATTATCATTAATATCAGTTATCTACAGGTATATTATCATTAATGTCCGTTATCTACAGGTATATTATCATTAATGTCCGTTATCTACAGGTATATTATCATTAATATCAGTTATCTACAGGTATATTATCATTGATATCACTTATCTACAGGTATATTATCATTAATATCAGTTATCTACAGGTATATTATCATTAATATCAGTTATCTACAGGTATATTATCATTAATATCCGTTATCTACAGGTATATTATCATTAATATCAGTTATCGACAGGTATATTATCATTAATATCAGTTATCGACAGGTATATTATCATTAATATCCATTATCTACAGGTATATTATCATTAATATCCATTATCTACAGGTATATTATCATTAATATCCATTATCTACAGGTATATTATCATTAATATCAGTTATCTACAGGTATATTGTTCAGTAGTTCCTGCTCTATTGTCTCTGTGACACTAAAGTCAGTGTGGGTGCACCAGAGTAAAGACACTGATGACAAACACATTCATCTGAAAAATACTGAACTGTCCCTTTAATTTCATTGTAAATTGCTACAATGACAAAAAAGGAATTCTATTCTATTTTTCCTCACACTTCCTCATTTCCTTCCTCTACATTCCTCTCCAGATTTTCCTCTGCATGATGAGACAGCGCTGATGAAATTGCGAGTGTTTGCTATGACGCGTCCTCCTTCAATATGTAATAAATGTCTGCTCTTCCTCTGCTTCCCTCAGATTGGATGTGTGTTTTTGTCATCCTAGGGGTGGGGGGGTGGGGCTGCAGATTGGATGAAGCAGACTTGGTGACTGTTTCCAAGCCCAAGGTGTTTTATTTATGGGGGAAAAAGTACATTAACGCCTCTGCAAAGACTTGGGGACATGGATCACGCACTCAGAGGCTGGTCGCTGTCGTCCTTCTGAGCTGCGGACGCTAAAGTATGGATGTGTAAAGTGGGTGGAAGGCAGGGGTTCCAAATATGTGGCCCGTGGGCCAAATGTGGCCCGTAAACAGTTTCAATGTGGCCCCTGGCTTGAAGAACAGAGTGGGAGATCTTTTTTTGGAACATTTTTTACCATATTGCTTGAAAACAATCCGTGTATCATTCATTCATTCATTTTTCAATATAAAACCAAAACTAAGACAATGAAACAACAAGACATTTCTTTATTATTTGTTTCCAAAACCAAAATGGGAAAAACGGATAACGATGTGGTTTTTCAGTTTCCCTTTTTGTGTTTAATGAATAATGGAAAAAACGGATAATGGCCATTTTCCGTTCCATCCTATTTTGACCCGAAGCAAGTTGAGTAAACTGGAAATGACCTTTGACCCGCAGTGACAAAGATGGAAACCTACATCTTATTTGGGGAAACTAAGAGGGTCACCCTAAACCTGAAGATATGACCACGGAGAAAATTGGTGTCATATCATATCATAATAATCTTCAAGTCCGGTGGACATGTTTGTTTCAGTTGTTAACATTCATTTCCGATTTACTCAATTTGCTTCAGGTCAAAATCGGATAAAATGTACTGTTACGGTATGGTACGGAAGTTAAATGGAAGTACACAGTTCCATACATTGTCAATCACTAGCTTCAGTGAACGTTTGGGTTGCCAACATGCCAGCAGTTTGGACTACTAATCTTTCCATCATGCCAGAGTTAACGGTCAATATACCACGCTAACACGCTAACCACAAAATGGAAAGAATAATCTTGAAATACCATATACAATGTAGTGTTATGTAATTACACATTCATATTTTCCTATTTCATCGTGACATTAGGTTGATTAGATGGCTGGCTAACCTGACTCACGTGATCTGGCTGCGTTTCGCTACGCAACCATCTGAGTACCGTGAGGTTCAGGTTTTCTTCAAAATGAAGGAGCCAATCAGTGTCGCCAGGTGGGACTACCCCATGACTGGGCGACGTGAGTGGCTAAAGCGGTGTGTCAGTCAAGATGACGGACAGATTCGTTATCTAATCCCATGCAAGGATTTTAGATAAAGCCCCTCCTTTGAAAACAGATCATTTGCGGGAGGTTCCCAAATGGTGTTGCGAGATACCATCCGGCGACAGTTAGGTTAGCTGTTAGCCCCATTTATCATTGATGCAAGTCTGGTAAGCTAAGCTTAATGTGTTAGCTAATGCATTTCAGTGGACATAATTACCCTGAAATATGGTCCAGGATCCTCTTTATGTTTCTGATCCATTCATGCTCAGGTGCCTTATCTTTGGGGAAACGATGGAAGGTCTGTCCACATTACCATTTTTTCCTCTTTGACGATGTACATTTCTTGATGCAGCAGGCAGATGTCATTGCCATCGGAAAAGTGTTGTATGTAGCAACAAGTGTAGTGGACGTTCAACGTCTGTTGAACGTTCCAGGTGAATACGGCCCATACCTTTTGACAGGGTGGATGGATTGCCACCAAATTCAGTGAGCTCATGCTGTAGGTCAGGCACATGAACTCATTATATTATTTTTTATTTCATATATAAGTTCATGAATGGGTGGATGGGAGTGGTGGAAATGATGGGTGACAGGAAGCATCGTGTTTCAGCAGTCAGAGATGACTGCATAGGCCTAGTTAATCAAAGAAAAAAAGAAACTCTTCATGCCCTCCATCTCATACTTGTATTGTGTAAGGATATATGGATTATAGTATGTTTTAAAGTGATATAGACTATGACACTGTTCAAGCTCCTCCCCCACACTGTTCCACAGTTTCACCCCCACAAAACCAAATGCGATCTGCCTGTGGACCTGGGCTGCATTTCCATCCCTACACTTCGGGCGCCGTAGTACCATCATGCCCATGCTGTGACATGGCCGGCTCTGTTGTCACACCATTTATAATTCAGTCGTATCAATAAAATATGGGCGGCATTAAGTTTTCATCTGGTGATGCAGCGCCGCCATCTCTTACAGCCTCTTTTACAAGCCAAACACTGAAGAGCAAAACTTTCCCTCTCTGTTCTGACTTCCAGGCATCACTTGCCATTAGTATAACCTCAGATGATCCTTGTTCCTCAAACATGCTTTTAGAAGCTAATTCCCTATGATCTCATATTCTGGTCTCTGAAGCTGACTCCCCCAGCCCTTTCCCTCCCAGCCCCGAGCCTTTAATGAGTTTTGCTGAGAGTTATATTTACTCATGTTGTCTTGTGCTTCTGTCTAAATGGCAGAAATTCCTCTTTCATTGGGTCTTATCTGGCTGAATCAGCAGTGTCGTTTGGCAGTTCACTTAGTGCAAAGAGCTGATGTGGGCACAGCTCTGTGAGCAAAACCAGCTCTAAATCATCCCAGTTTACAGCAAAAGCGTGGCATCGCCAACGCACACAGATCATCCAACCCATTATTAGTTGTATTTTTATTGATTTTTTTTTTTTGACCAGTCTTGTTTAGCATCCTTAACAGCAGAATTGTAGTAATATGACAAACATATATGTGCTGCGGCCACACAAACATGAATTTTGACATGTACGTGTCGAGATGACATACAAAGTCAACGAAGAGACATGTTTGGATGCAGATTCTCCCTGGGCGGCACGTTGGACACGCTGCTGGAGCGTCTGGCACGTTTGGCCGTAAATATACGTCGACGATCTAGTTGAAAATATTTGACTTTTCAGAGGAATTTGCGTAATGCTGGGCCACAAAAGCCAATCAGTGTTGAGAAAGAAAAACTGAGCCAGAGTCGACCTGAAATACTGTTGAAAGCAGACGTCATGCAGGCGGAGTTTCTGGAGGAGGTGGCGTAATTCCCCATGTTGCAGGCGTTTCTGCAGGAATTCATCCCAGTTTAGAGCTAAAGCATGGCTTCCATGGCAACGCAAACGTACACAGATCATCCAACCTAATATTAGTTGTATTTTTATAACTTCACAAATCTCAGATTTGTGAAGTTATGTTGGTTTAACAGTTTGTCTGTTTGTGTGTGTGTGCACATTTCCTCCTTTCGCACTTTAGCGTTGCCAATTCTTGACGGATCATTCTGAAATTTGGCGGTTCTGATTGATAGATAGATACAAGGATGAAACACCAAATTTCAGCCGAATAGACTCACTACTTCCGATCTGACGCCATATTGAATTTTCAAGTCAAGGTCACAGCAGGGATTTGCCTTTTCAACATGATAATGATATATTTGTTATTTAACATGTTAATGCGTGATAATGATGTATTTGTGATTGGACAAGATCATAGATTTCATATGAGTCGCAAAGTTATCACACTCCGCGTGGCCTTGGTATGGTAATAAATCAGACATATTAAATGAGGAAGACAAAAAACATAATCAGAACAAGACATCACAAACAACAACAGGCTGACTGCACTAAAGTGTCATTATACTAGAGGGTCCTGAAACCACAGCGAAACCTCCTACGAAAACCAGAAACCAACAAGGAGTGCTTCAAGGCCTGGTCAACCAGCGAACACCACAGAAAGGGGGTAGTTTGGACCCCCTCACCCCAGCCCCAGAGGCAACAGTGAGTCAGCTCTAAAGATGAGTAAAAGAAGACCCCATTGGTTTTGGAGTCTGACGCTCAGCAGAGCCGCTGTTCGTAAACTGGATCCCATCTTTGTTTTGTTTCCACACGTTGTCAAAGTATAATAGCCAGCGTCTGTTTGGACGTCACGCTTTCCTCTGCCTTTTTCTTTGCAGTTTCATGTAGCATCTGCCACCCAGCGAGATAAACAATATGAGTAGATAAAAGCTAGAGGGAGGGAGAGTGCAAACTAGGAAGAAAAGACTGTATGTGTCAGTGTGAGCAGATAAAAGCCTGAAAATCCAATTAGTTCTCAGTATCAAGGGGAAGGAGGGGCCTCCTGGGAGTAATGTCAGGAAATATCCACCAGCGCAGCATGTCAATAAGCCACTATTTACATACTGGGCTATTGATAGAGCGAGTGTGTTAGAGGGGATGTGTAGTGTGTGTGTGTGTGTGTGTGTGTGTGTGTGTGTCATTCCTGACAGCCTTTGACCGCATCAGCTTTTTCAACAAATAAACAAGTATCAAAGAGAAGCTCGAGTACCTTCAATACTACCACAAACCACACAAAACAGACCCCCCCCCCCCCCCCCCCCCCCAACACACAGGGTCCATTCTGTGTGCGCTGGCGACGTCCTGGAAGACAGTCTGTCTGCGTTGTTTTCACCTCACTTGTGTCTTGTTTTAATCGTCATCCATAATTTCATGGTTAGCTAGCCTGTTCAAGTTAGCTATTACAGTGGTTCTCAAATGGGGGTGTGCGTACCCCTGAGGTTACATGGAGGTAGTGCAGGGGGTACATGAAGCTTTTCAAAGTTTTTAAAAAATATAAGTACTTTATTTTCTGCACTATAAGGCGCACTGGACTATAAGGCTCATTAGGTGAAATTATGAGTTAACAACTGATATAAGTTAAAGTTAAAAAATCAGACATTGATTTTACAGCACTGTACCTCTTTTTTCTTCCAAAAATGTGTTGCCTATGTCAGGGGGTACTTGAGTGAAAAAAGTTTGACAACCACTGAGCTATTTTATATCAAGATAGTAAACTAGGCTAGCAATAACAGTGATGTTAGCATACACTAAGCCAGTGTGTTAAAGATAAGTAGAACAACAGGCATATTTCATACAATTTCACTAGCTTGTCTAGAAATAACACCTTATTAGCGATCAGTCTTTTTAACGCAGCCACCACAGTGAACCTCTACCCCCAAACCCCCACACCCCCCCAACACACAGGATCCGGTTTTTCTTGTTCACTAACACATATGTCGGAAGATTTCATTAGTTTTATTCTGGAAGCATTTGACTTGTAGACCAGTGTTATTAGCAGAACTTCCTAAACCATCAGTTCTGGTGTTTTTCCTTCTTTTCCTGGTGCGTTGTAATTCGATGCTGCTCCAGTTTCATCTGATACACGTGAAAACACATGATGTATTTGATGTCCTCCAGCTGCTCCAATGAATCCAAAGTCCATATAATTACTGTCAGGGTTTCTTACTTTAGCTCGTTTGGACCAGAAACATAAATAGAGAGAGTTCAGGCCTGCTTCAGTGTTGTTGCTGCGGTGATCAGGTGGTTGGGAAAATTCCATTAGTTTTATTCCGGAAGCCTTTTACATGCAAACCAGTGCCTCACATTCTGCTGGAGACTTCAGTGAAACAGTGTCTTCTTCTTCAGTTCAACTTCAGCACTGTCTTGTGTACTGCCCCCGCCAGTGACGCGTGGTATTACACATGGGTCATTCCACATGGGTCATTCCACGTCAAAGGATCCAGAAAAGGTTCCTCTTATGGATTTATGAAATAATACCAAGTTTTAGAACCATAAAACTAATCCCTAATAGTTCTGAAGAAAAGACCTTCCAAAATTTGGGGTATTCTTTTTATTTTGACAATGTTGCCTTTGGTCCAAATTTGAGTGTCCACTGCTCTTCTATCATTTGACCTAGATGTTAGATTTTTGGTTTCCCTGGATAACTTTTCCCCTACAATCACAATCTGTGCTCAGATTACAAATATCTACCTTGGTTGATCCACAATATGGCTCCAAATTTGGCCGAAAAGCCACAGAAAAACCTGAGTTAGGGTCATCATTCCATGTCAAAGCAGCCAGAGAAACAGACATTTCCCAGGTCACCCTCTCAGAAAATTCTCAAAAACTTAATTCAGGTTCCCCTTATTGACCCATATCCCTAATAGTTTGGTAGAAAAGGCCTTCCAAAATTTGTATTTTTTTCATTATTTTGACAAAGTTGTGTTTGGTTCAACTTTGAGCTTCCACTGCTACTGTATCCTTTTATCATTTTATCACCCATCTCCAAATAGATAGCATCATTTAAATAATTGCAGTAAAAGAATCGAGGCTGAACATCATTCAAATGACCAACCTGACAACTATAGCAATCTATGGTAAACATTTGAAGGATGTGATCTATTGCTAGCAGGGTGAACCGTAGCCTTAAAAATTGCTACGTTTTTGGAAAACTTAAAAACTTAACAAAAGAAAATATGTTTTATTTCTCATTCCTACCAAGACACAAACAAAATGACAGTGGAATGTCAAAGACAGGGACCAGGAATAGTCACAAAAAAAAGTTTAAAGCTTCAACTCTTTAGACTCTAAATTCTGTGGCACGTAAACGGTAGCACAATGTTTGCAATTTTTGGCTTTTTGGCCAAATTTGGAGCCATATTGTGGATCAACCAACGTAGATAGAGCTAATCTGAGCATAGATTGTGATTGTAGAGGAAAGGTTATCCAGGGAAACCAACTATCTAACATATCAATCAAATGATCGGGACCAGTGGACGCTCAAAGTTGGACCAAACTATTCCAATATTTTGTAGTCAATTTTGAATAGTTCTTTGGACCAAAAATCACATCCCAAGTTCTCACTTCAACATAATTCTGTCTTTGCTTCATTTTCAGGATCAGGTCCAGTCTTCTGGTACCAACGGTCCCAGTCATAAACAGGAATGGGCAGAGGTGGGTCATTCCAGGTTCATCAAAGTCCTGTTCAAACCTGTTCACTGAACACAGGTGATTCTACTAATAACCCCATTGACCTGATCAGGTGTCGAGTGAACAGGTTGAAACCAATACATGGTACGACTTTGTCTTAATGGATCTGGAATTATTCCCCTCTGCTAATTGGTCCAACACGTACACATTATAATTTAATCACACGTTATCACTGCAGAAGTGTCATCAGTTGTTAGTTAGTGTACATAATGTCCACACACTGAGACATACTGTCCACACTCATATATACTGTCCTCACTCATATATACTGTCCTCACTCAGACATACTGTCCTCACTCATACATACTGTCCTCACTCATATATACTGTCCTCACTCATACA
>CM035787.1:53751714-53781714 GCA_020466265.1 Siphamia tubifer
TCGCATCCGCAATATGTATTAATACTGCGACCCACCCCGCCCGACTCGCGGGTCATAGGAGAATTAAGTGTACGAGTAATTGGAAGGAGAGGAGAGAGAGGATGCTACTGTAGGTTAGCGGGGCTCCTTTCCGTTTCATAACACGGCTGTGGAGACTGCTCCATGCACGCACACACCTCTCTATCCTCCCTCATCGGTCTTAACATGGTCTGTAAAGATATGAAGGCAACCCTTTCCTGTAGATGGCAATGCAAAGGATGTGAAAATAACGTGGCTGTTACCCATTCATTCTGACTGGAGCGTGCCGCCTCTCATGGAATGAAACTGCCGATGTCAATTGAGTTGTCTTTCATCATCATATTTTTTATATGTCGTTGATTATTCTTACTGAGGTTATTTTAAGTTGAAATATTGTATACCTTCAGTCTATCCATATTGTGCCATTTTTGGGAATGTCGTATGGAAAAATGCGGGTATTGATCGTCCCTGACCCGCCCCGCCCGCATCCGCAATATATATTAAATATAACCCGCCCAGCCCGCAATATGTATTAAAAACTGCGACCCAACCCGCCCGCCCCGCGGGTCACCCGCGGATATCCGCGGGCCAGCGGGTAGCCCGCGCATCACTACTAGCCACACTAGCTCCTCCTAGCATCAGTAAATCTAATGTTCTATCATAGTAGCCTAGCCACACTAGCTCCTCCTAGCATCAGTAAATCTAATGTTCTATCGTAGTAGCCTAGCCACACTAGCTCCTCCTAGCATCAGTAAATCTAATGTTCTATCGTAGTAGCCTAGCCACACTAGCTCCTCCTAGCATCAGTAAATCTAATGTTCTATCGTAGTAGCCTAGCCACACTAGCTCCTCCTAGCATCAGCAAATCGAATGTTATATCGTAGTAGCCTAGCCACACTAGCTCCTCCTAGCGTCAGTAAATCTAATGTTCCATCGTAGTAGCCTAGCCACACTAGCTCCTCCTAGCGTCAGTAAATCTAATGTTCTATTGTAGTAGCCTAGCCACATTAGCTCCTCCTAGCATCAGTAAATATAATGTTCTATCGTAGTAGCCTAGCCACACTAGCTCCTCCTAGCATCAGTAAATCGAATGTTATATCGTAGTAGCCTAGCCACACTAGCTCCTCCTAGCATCAGTAAATCTAATGTTCTATCGTAGTAGCCTAGCCACACTAGCTCCTCCTAGCATCAGCAAATCGAATGTTATATCGTAGTAGCCTAGCCACACTAGCTCCTCCTAGCATCAGTAAATCTAATGTTCCATCGTAGTAGCCTAGCCACACTAGCTCCTCCTAGCGTCAGTAAATCTAATGTTCTATCGTAGTAGCCTAGCCACATTAGCTCCTCCTAGCATCAGTAAATATAATGTTCTATCGTAGTAGCCTAGCCACACTAGCTCCTCCTAGCATCAGTAAATCGAATGTTACATCGTAGTAGCCTAGCCACACTAGCTCCTCCTAGCATCAGTAAATATAATGTTCTATCGTAGTAGCCTAGCCACACTAGCTCTAGCATCAGTAAATCGAATGTTATATCGTAGTAGCCTAGCCACACTAGCTCCTCCTAGCATCAGTAAATCTAATGTTCTATCGTAGTAGCCTAGCCACACTAGCTCCTCCTAGCATCAGTAAATCTAATGTTCTATCGTAGTAGCCTAGCCACACTAGCTCCTCCTAGCGTCAGTAAATCTAATGTTCTATCGTAGTAGCCTAGCCACATTAGCTCCTCCTAGCATCAGTAAATATAATGTTCTATCATAGTAGCCTAGCCACACTAGCTCCTCCTAGCATCAGTAAATCTAATGTTCAATCGTAGTAGCCTAGCCACACTAGCTCCTCCTAGCATCAGTAAATATAATGTTCTATCGTAGTAGCCTAGCCACACTAGCTCTAGCATCAGTAAATCGAATGTTATATCGTAGTAGCCTAGCCACACTAGCTCCTCCTAGCATCAGTAAATCTAATGTTCTATCGTAGTAGCCTAGCCACACTAGCTCCTCCTAGCATCAGTAAATCTAATGTTCTATCGTAGTAGCCTAGCCACACTAGCTCCTCCTAGCGTCAGTAAATCTAATGTTCTATCGTAGTAGCCTAGCCACATTAACTCCTCCTAGCATCAGTAAATATAATGTTCTATCGTAGTAGCCTAGCCACACTAGCTCCTCCTAGCATCAGTAAATCTAATGTTCTATCGTAGTAGCCTAGCCACACTAGCTCCTCCTAGCATCAGCAAATCTAATGTTCTATCGTAGTAGCCTAGCCACACTAGCTCCTCCTAGCGTCAGTAAATCTAATGTTCCATCGTAGTAGCCTAGCCACACTAGCTCCTCCTAGCGTCAGTAAATCTAATGTTCTATCGTAGTAGCCTAGCCACATTAGCTCCTCCTAGCATCAGTAAATATAATGTTCTATCGTAGTAGCCTAGCCACACTAGCTCCTCCTAGCATCAGTAAATCGAATGTTATATCGTAGTAGCCTAGCCACACTAGCTCCTCCTAGCATCAGTAAATATAATGTTCTATCGTAGTAGCCTAGCCACACTAGCTCCTCCTAGCATCAGTAAATCGAATGTTATATCGTAGTAGCCTAGCCACACTAGCTCCTCCTAGCATCAGTAAATCTAATGTTCTATCGTAGTAGCCTAGCCACACTAGCTCCTCCTAGCGTCAGTAAATCTAATGTTCTATCGTAGTAGCCTAGCCACACTAGCTCCTCCTAGCGTCAGTAAATCTAATGTTCTATCGTAGTAGCCTAGCCACATTAGCTCCTCCTAGCATCAGTAAATATAATGTTCTATCGTAGTAGCCTAGCCACACTAGCTCCTCCTAGCATCAGTAAATCGAATGTTATATCGTAGTAGCCTAGCCACACTAGCTCCTCCTAGCATCAGTAAATATAATGTTCTATCGTAGTAGCCTAGCCACACTAGCTCCTCCTAGCATCAGTAAATCGAATGTTATATCGTAGTAGCCTAGCCACACTAGCTCCTCCTAGCATCAGTAAATCTAATGTTCTATCGTAGTAGCCTAGCCACACTAGCTCCTCCTAGCATCAGTAAATCTAATGTTCTATCGTAGTAGCCTAGCCACACTAGCTCCTCCTAGCGTCAGTAAATCTAATGTTCTATCGTAGTAGCCTAGCCACATTAGCTCCTCCTAGCATCAGTAAATATAATGTTCTATCGTAGTAGCCTAGCCACACTAGCTTCTCCTAGCATCAGTAAATCTAATGTTCAATCGTAGTAGCCTAGCCACACTCGCTCCTCCTAGCATCAGTAAATCGAATGTTATATCGTAGTAGTCTAGCCACACTAGCTCCTCCTAGCATCAGTAAATCTAATGTTCTATCGTAGTAGCATAGCCACACTAGCTCCTCCTAGCATCAGTAAATCTAATGTTCTATCGTAGTAGCCTAGCCACACTAGCTCCTCCTAGCGTCAGTAAATCTAATGTTCTATCGTAGTAGCCTAGCCACATTAGCTCCTCCTAACATCAGTAAATATAATGTTCTGTCGTAGTAGCCTAGCCACACTAGCTCCTCCTAGCATCAGTAAATCGAATGTTATATCGTAGTAGCCTAGCCACACTAGCTCCTCCTAGCATCAGTAAATCTAATGTTCTATCGTAGTAGCCTAGCCACACTAGCTCCTCCTAGCATCAGTAAATCGAATGTTATATCGTAGTAGCCTTGCCACACTAGCTCCTCCTAGCATCAGTAAATCTAATGTTCTATCGTAGTAGCCTAGCCACACTAGCTCCTCCTAGCATCAGTAAATCTAATGTTCTATCGTAGTAGCCTAGCCACACTAGCTCCTCCTAGCGTCAGTAAATCTAATGTTCTATCGTAGTAGCCTAGCCACATTAGCTCCTCCTAGCATCAGTAAATAGAATGTTCTATCGTAGTAGCCTAGCCACACTAGCTTCTCCTAGCATCAGTAAATCTAATGTTCAATCGTAGTAGCCTAGCTGCACTAGCTCCTCCTAGCATCAGTAAATCGAATGTTATATCGTAGTAGTCTAGCCGCACTAGCTCCTCCTAGCATCAGTAAATCTAATGTTCTATCGTAGTAGCCTAGCCACACTAGCTCCTCCTAGCGTCAGTAAATCTAATGTTCTATCGTAGTAGCCTAGCCACACTAGCTCCTCCTAGCGTCAGTAAATCTAATGTTCTATCGTAGTAGCCTAGCCACATTAGCTCCTCCTAGCATCAGTAAATCTAATGTTCTATCGTAGTAGCCTAGCCACACTAGCTCCTCCTAGCATCAGTAAATCTAATGTTCTATCGTAGTAGCCTAGCCACACTAGCTCCTCCTAGCATCAGTAAATCTAATGTTCTATCGTAGTAGCCTAGCCACACTAGCTCCTCCTAGCATCAGTAAATCTAATGTTCTATCGTAGTAGCCTAGCCACACTAGCTCCTCCTAGCATCAGTAAATCTAATGTTCTATCGTAGTAGCCTAGCCACACTAGCTCCTCCTAGCATCAGTAAATCTAATGTTCTATCGTAGTAGCCTAGCCACACTAGCTCCTCCTAGCATCAGTAAATCTAATGTTCTATCGTAGTAGTCTAGTTTCACTCAATGTAACTTTTGTCTAGATTTCCCTGAAACTCGTCGACCAATCACAGTGAAGTATAGAGTCAGAGGGCGGGCCTAACAAAGTGACGCTGCAACGATTCAGAGAGAAACAACCAGAAACAACCATAGAAGAAGAACAACAACAGGTGTAGATTTCCTTTTATCACAGATGAGTGAAGAATGTGAGAAAACGTCAACAATCTTTAAATTCTTTTTACAGAAGCGACAACAGTCGTTCAGCTCCATAATCCACCATTTTGTTTAGTCATTCCTAACTTTCTCCAGACTCCTCCGTCAACTTTCAGGCGCTCTAACTACGTCATCCTACAGATTACGCTGATACATATATATATATATATATTAAAATGATGCATATAGGGCAACAACGATTGGTCGACGTCGACAAAAATCGATGATAGAAATAGTCGACAATGAATTCTATTGTCGACTATTGTCACCAGACGCATTTTTTCCAACAGTGAGACATCTCACTTGATTTTAATCTCTGCTGAGAGTCACTCATATGCAATAGCGTCTGTGTGTGTGTGTGTGTGTGTGTGTGAGCAGTAACATACAGAAATGGCGGGTCAGCATCAGGTACTAGAACCAAAACTGGTAACGTTTAGGATCATTTTATCCTGGATACGGTGAATAAAAAAACTGCTCAAACTCAAACTGCTGTAAAAATGTACAATGTACGTGATAAAAACCATATTAGCTTGAATGATACTAGAATCATACGAGGTGAGTCAGACTGTGTTTGGATCAACTGGTCGACATACTTTTATCTTTAAATGTTGGTGCATCAGTGAGATACTAGTCTTTTTTTTTAAGTGTCTTTGAGTGTCCAAAAAAGTGCTATATAAGTTTGAGGTATTATGATTATGATTATGATTATGATTATGATTATGATTATGATTATTATTATTATTATTATTATTATTATTATTATTATTATTATTATTATTATTATTATTATTATTATTATTATTATTATTATTATTATTCACTGTATCCAGGCTAAAATGATCCTAAATATTACCAGTTTTGGTACTAGTACCTGATGCTGGCGCTCACACACACGCTATTGCACATCAGCGACTCTCTGCAGAGATTATAATCAAGTCAGATGTCTCACTCTGTTGGAAAAACGCATCTGGCCACAATAGTCGACAATGGAATTCATTGTAGACTATTTCTATGATCGATTTTTGTGGACAACATTGACTAATCGTTGCAGCTCTACTGGAGGTGCTGTGCTTTTCCAGGACTCCGCACCGTCACATGGTCGTGCTGTGGACGTGGCGTCTTCTTGTCTTTTCACACCGTCCTGCTGCTCATTGACCCTTGTCTTTATTTTTTGTCTATCTTCCTTTCGGCATCTGTCTCCGTCCTTCACCTCTGCCCCACCCCTCCCTCTCCACATCCCTCCCATCCACCCTAACCCTCTCAGGGGGGGTGAGGCCTGAGCTGGCCCCGGGCCCAGGCCCATTAGCTCCAACCTGGCAGCCATGTGCTCATCACCAGAGATCATTACACCCGGCCAATGACACCACTCTAATGCATCATTAATGATTGATTAACGAGCTGAGCTCAGCCCAAACGGGTGCATTTGTACGGAAGAGCAACCTGTAATGGCTGTGTGAGGCTCACATCTGCTATTTTTCACAGAACTGTTTCACTGTTTGTGTGTGTGTGTATGTGTCTGTGTTTTCCTGTCTTTATGGGGACATTAATATGTTCACACAGTCACACTATGGGGACCTCTGACACTATGGGGACCAAGATTCAGCCCCCCACAAGGGTTAAATATGAATAAACATTCCCACTACTAAAATAGAAATGATGTGGCCCTATAAATCCCCATTAAGCATGAGGGGAAATAGATGCAAAGTGAAACGTATATTTTTCAAAGGTTTAAAGGTGTGTTTACTTTTAAAAAGAGTATTTATTTTTATGTACTTTAAAAAAATATGTATTAATTTTATTTTTCATTATTTGCTTAATATTATTATTATTATTATATTTATTTATTATATTTATAATTTTTATTATTTTTTTAAACAGTATTTATTTTATGTATTCTTAAAATGTATTAATTTATTTTGAATTTTTTTATTCTATTTTGTATTTATTCATTCATTCATTTCCATCTATTTTTTCTCATTGTTATTCATGCATTTATTTACTTATTTATTTATGTTATTTTATTTTTTAAATGTGTTTACACTCACTACTTAGTGTCTACTTGATTCCAAATTTGGTCCTCATGAGACATGAAAACGAGTGTGTGTGTGTGTGTGTGTGTGTGTGTGTGTGTGTGTGTGTGTGTGTGTGTGTGTGTGTGTGTGTGTGTGTGTGTGTGTGTGTGTGTGTGTGTGTGTGTGTGTGTGTGTGTGTGTGTGTGTGTGTGCATATTTCATTCTTTTGCGTATCTTGTGTGTCATGTGTCTCAGGTTGGCGTTGTCTTCAGATCCTGGCTGTCAGACAGAACAGAGGGATGGCAGGGCAGGGGCTTTTGGCCCCTCTCCCTTTTCTTCTTCTACTCTTTCTTTTGGTGGACGTCCTTCCTGAAGCCCGGGGCTCCGGCTACCTCTCGGGATATCGCCTTCGGTCTCGTCTGCAGAAGGACCGCCACGTTCGTAACATCCGGCCAAACATCATCCTCATCCTCACTGATGATCAGGACATAGAACTGGGTGAGTTCACTTCTGTTCTGAACGTGGACGTCCTGTCTGAGGGTTTGACTTTTCAGGATATTTACAGACATTGATCATATGTTTGGAACTGTAAAAGAAAACAACAACATAGTGTCACAGATTTGAATATTTTTACTTTACATTTGACTTTTTCATCCAAGTGAAGGTTTTAAAAATGACATAAAAATGAAATCATTAAATTAATACGTCTATTTATTACCATGTCCATAAATATTGATATCTTCTAAATTGGTAATAAAAAATACAATTCCCATTATCCCATGATACTTAATGTCACAATTGCTTGTATTATTTTAGTAATAGTAATGTTGCACAAATCGATCGGCTGCTGATCATAATTGGCCGATATTGCCTAAAAATAACCTGACGGAAAAATATGCTGATCAAAAAGCTGATCACTTAACGTAAATTACTAGCGACCACTTTCAAACTTGCAAACGCGCTACAGAACAGGTTCATCTGGTTTGGACTGTTTCTGTACTTTTAAAATATAGTTAGTTAATTAATAGTAGAAGTTTTATACTGTGTAAAGCACACAACAGTGTGTCCACTGTAAGCTAGCATTAGCATCTGAACCGAACACACACTTCAACAGCACTTTGTCACAGCGGCCTCAGAGCTGATATGTTTTGCTAACTGGTGAGTACTAGCATCTGTTAGCATGTAGCCTAATCTGTTGTAATTATTTTTTATCAAATATACAAAGGTAGTGTTATTAGCACACATCCAGGCACGTGCATCTGTGCACGGATGCACGTGCACACAACTGAAAACACCTCAGTGTTCCCCTCCCAGTTTATTGATTGATCTAGTTTAACCCTTTAACTAGTCTAGTTTAACCCTTTAACTGGTCTGGTTTAACCCTTTAACTAGAAATAGAAATAGAAAAGCAGTGCAAGATAAAAGAAAAGACTCAGTGCAAAATTTACAAAAAATAAATAAATAAATAAATAAATAAAAAATAAAAAATGTACAAAAAAAGACAATATATATGGCAAAAAAAAAAAAACCTTTAACTAGTCTAGTTTAACCCTTTAACTGGTCTAGTTGAACCCTTTAACTGGTCTAGTTTAACCCTTTAACTGGTCTGGTTTAACCCTTTAACTGGTCTAGTTTAACCCTTTAACTGGTCTAGTTTAACCCTTTAACTGGTCTGGTTTAACCCTTTAACTACTCTAGTTTAACCCTTTAACTGGTCTGGTTTAACCCTTTAACTGGTCTAGTTTAACCCTTTAACTGGTCTGGTTTAACCCTTTAACTGGTCTAGTTTAACCCTTTAACTGGTCTGGTTTAACCCTTTAACTACTCTAGTTTAACCCTTTAACTGGTCTGGTTTAACCCTTTAACTGGTCTGGTTTAACCCTTTAACTACTCTAGTTTAACCCTTTAACTGGTCTGGTTTAACCCTTTAACTGGTCTAGTTTAACCCTTTAACTGGTCTAGTTTAACCCTTTAACTGGTCTGGTTTAACCCTTTAACTGGTCTAGTTTAACCCTTTAACTGGTCTAGTTTAACCCTTTAACTGGTCTAGTTTAACCCTTTAACTGGTCTAGTTTAACCCTTTAACTGGTCTAGTTTAACCCTTTAACTGGTCTGGTTTAACCCTTTAACTACTCTAGTTTAACCCTTTAACTGGTCTGGTTTAACCCTTTAACTGGTCTAGTTTAACCCTTTAACTGGTCTAGTTTAACCCTTTAACTGGTCTGGTTTAACCCTTTAACTGGTCTAGTTTAACCCTTTAACTGGTCTAGTTTAACCCTTTAACTGGTCTAGTTTAACCCTTTAACTAGTCTAGTTTAACCCTTTAACTGGTCTAGTTTAACCCTTTAACTGGTCTGGTTTAACCCTTTAACTGGTCTAGTTTAACCCTTTAACTGGTCTGGTTTAACCCTTTAACTGGTCTAGTTTAACCCTTTAACTGGTCTGGTTTAACCCTTTAACTACTCTAGTTTAACCCTTTAACTGGTCTGGTTTAACCCTTTAACTGGTCTGGTTTAACCCTTTAACTGGTGTAGTTTAACCCTTTAACTGGTCTAGTTTAACCCTTTAACTGGTCTAGTTTAACCCTTTAACTGGTCTGGTTTAACCCTTTAACTACTCTAGTTTAACCCTTTAACTGGTCTGGTTTAACCCTTTAACTGGTCTAGTTTAACCCTTTAACTGGTCTAGTTTAACCCTTTAACTGGTCTGGTTTAACCCTTTAACTGGTCTAGTTTAACCCTTTAACTGGTCTAGTTTAACCCTTTAACTGGTCTAGTTTAACCCTTTAACTAGTCTAGTTTAACCCTTTAACTGGTCTAGTTTAACCCTTTAACTGGTCTGGTTTAACCCTTTAACTGGTCTAGTTTAACCCTTTAACTGGTCTGGTTTAACCCTTTAACTGGTCTAGTTTAACCCTTTAACTGGTCTGGTTTAACCCTTTAACTACTCTAGTTTAACCCTTTAACTGGTCTGGTTTAACCCTTTAACTGGTCTGGTTTAACCCTTTAACTGGTGTAGTTTAACCCTTTAACTGGTCTGGTTTGACCCTTTAACTAGTCTAGTTTAACCCTTTAACTGCTCAGACATTATTTCAGGTGGGGTTAGGGGTTTAGTTTTACTGTTTTATAATTAAAACAGGTGGAATAACAGAGAAAAGACACAGAGTGTACGTTGAAGACGTAGGATGTTGAACATGGACTGTGAACTGGAACACTTTGAACAACTGTTACTTGAACTTTGACCCAGCAGGATTTGTTTTGGGCTCTTAAAAAATCAGTTCAGATATTTTCTGGCACTTGGTTTGATTCCAAACAACAATTACAGTCAAGTTTATAAAGATACAGTGGAAAAAAGGAAAATCACAACAAAAGTGTAAACTATAGTAAAACAAACAAATCCCAAAGAGTTTATTTTTAGTTTCACTCACTGCTTTGAATTATGAATATTTACAAGAACTCATACACAGGGTGCGATTTATCAAAAAATAGAGGGGGGGGGGGTTCCACAGAAAAAAGTCTGTGTTGGATGTTATGACCCTCAGAAGCGGGTCCCCTCACTAGGGTCACGGGGGTCACCTGGGGGGAGGGGGATGCTCCAGTTCATCACAGACTGAACATATATAGATAAACATTTAGATCAGTGGTTCTCAAACTTTTTTCACTGATGTTCCCTCTTAAAAACATATTTTTAGTCCAGTACCCCCTGACATGGACTAAACATTTTTGGAAGAAAACATAGGTACAGTGCTGTCAAATAAGTGTCTGATATTTTAACTTCAAACTTATATCAGTTTTTATCTCATTTGACTTCCTTAATGCACCTTATAGTGTGGAAAATATGGTGCTTATTTTTTTTAAAGAATTTTGAAAACCTTCACGTACCCCCCTGCAGTGCTTCCACATACCCCCAGGGGTACGCGTACCCCCATTTAAGAAACACTGATTTAGATTAACCAGTTAACCAGTTAACCATTTAACCTATCAACATAAACTAATCAACATGGGATGTGATTGGATCAGCAGCATCCTGGGACGGTCCATCCAGCTAAGACTGCATATTGGCTCCGCCCCAGCAGCCCAGTCAGAGTCATGTGACCCCATTGCCACGTCCTCCATTCGAGGCCTAAAATGGGGGCATTCTGGGGTTCCTTTTGTGCGGGTGCCAGACCCCGGCCATGTCCCGCGCCGCCGCAGCCTTTAGCGGCGGCGTGTTGGACTGGAGTGTGTGCATAATGGCCCGCTGACACCCTTTGTCCCCTGGAGGTGGCTGCTCACAACACTGGCATTGAAAAGCAGGAATTTATGGTCAAGCATCTGTTTCCCCCAAACAATTAGCATCAGCCTGAAAAGCTTTTAGGACACAGGGGTCCAAATGGGCTGCACTCCAACTGAAAGACTCAAGCCCTCATTTAACTTTTGAGTCTCACTGCTTTTTAGTCTCAGCCCTGCATGACTTTTATTTATTTATTTATTGTGTTAAAAAGCTTTTTAAACTGTGTTTTTTTCAAGTTTTGTTTCTATTTTTACATTCGCTATGGAGGTATTACATTTGGGTCTGTCTGTCTGACTGTCTGTCTGTCTGTCTGTCTGTCTGTCAGCAGGATTACGCAAAAAGTTTGGAACAGATTTTGATGAAACTTTTAGGGATGATAGATGATGGGCCAAGAAAGAACCTATTAGATTTTGAGCAATGAAGGTCAAAGGTCAAGGTCACACCTATGGCTCCATCACGCCATGTTTTGGCGTCACATGACGTGAAGCCAATGGTGTGTTTGTAAACTTAAATCAGGGTTATTGACACATTTGATCAAATCCGAAAATAGACTGTGTTTCATACAGTATGAGATATCAGATCAAAAATATGTGATATGGTCGTTATGCAACGTCGCATGGCGTCATAAGTAATCGAATATTGAAATGGTCATATCACACAAACTGAACCCCGGATTTTTTTAGTTTTTTAAACCCTCTAAGAAAATCCTATTGATCCTTATAATAAAATCTCGAATGAACATTGAAATGACATAATGAAAATTAATATCCTGCAGGGGTCCCATGGGGGATTTCATACCCATATATTGTATTGTTCACTGGATCCAGGATAGACCCAGAGCTGGTCTGACCTACTTTTTATTTCAGGATAGACAGTTACTGTCGGCCAATCACGTCAAACAAACATCAATAACATCATGGGGTCGTTACAATATCTATGGTTGAAGGTGTTTACCCGCCCTTGCCGTACACCAGCATAAGGAAATGAAGCGCACCTCAGTTCCAGGGTCAAATGTAAACAGTTCTTCTTTGTGGTGTTAACAAACAGTCATCAAACAGGAAGTAATGACAAATGTTTGTGTTGTTAAACTAAGTTAAATAAACTATGTCTTACTTTGTGACATTTACCCTCAGATAACTGACTGACAGTAGGAGGATGTTTTCATTCTTATTGTATTTCTGTCAAGTTTTGTTCTTCTTGGAATAAATGTTTGACGAAAACACTTTTTTATTAATATTTTGGCCATATATTAATTTTTTTTATCTAAAAATTTAACCATTGATGGATAATTGTTGGTTAATTTTTCTGATGATAGATTAAGAAAACTCATGTGCCACAGCCTAGAACACCCCCACGTTTAAATGACTGTGACTTTGGATTAACATGGAAAATCCCATTTGCACAATGTTTTGTGAATTTTCTCAGCAACCAAACATTGTAGAATGTCCCAGGTTTTTTTTTTTTTTATAATATTGAGTTTCATCAAATATTACAGAAAAGTTTTGGATGAAAAAAGACAAGGTGTGCCTTCTCTGACTGCCTTATTTGTGTTTTTATTTTATTGTTTTATTTTCTACTTATTTATTTACTTATTTTTGGTTTATTTGATTCATTTGAAGATTAAGGGAGGATCTATAGAAGACATTTTATTAACGTCTGAAACAGATACTTTCTAAAAAAACTCAAATGTGGAGCAGTGTAATGATACTTATTTATGTCAGTCTAATTTTACACTCTCTCCCTCTCCTTTATTCTGCCCCCCCCCCCACCACTTCCAGGCTCGATGCTGGCCATGAATAAAACCCGACACATCATGGAGAAGGGTGGCACCCATTTTACCAACGCTTTCTCCACCACCCCCATGTGCTGCCCCTCCCGCTCCTCCATCCTGACGGGGAAGTACGTGCACAACCACCACACCTACACCAACAACGAGAACTGCTCCTCCCCTTCCTGGCAGCTTCACCACGAACCCCACACCTTCGCCGTGCACCTCAACAACTCTGGCTACAGGACAGGTGACTCCCACCACAGGAGACGACCCCCCCCCCCACCCCCCACCCCTTACCACAGGAGAACTAACGTGACCTGCTGCGTTTGTGTTTGTTTTTCAGCCTTCTTTGGAAAATACCTGAACGAATACAACGGCTCATACGTACCCCCCGGCTGGAGGGAGTGGGTCGCCTTGGTGAAAAACTCCCGCTTCTACAACTACACCCTCTGCAGGAATGGAGTACGAGAGAAACACAGCAGCGACTACGCTAAGGTAAGAGGAGGAGAGAGGGGTGGGAGGGCACGAGGAGGAGGGGGCATACGAGGAGAGGGAGAGGGGGAGGGGGAGGGGGAGGGGGAGGGGGAGGGGGAGGGGGAGGGGGGAGGGGGAGGGGGAGGAGAACGGGGGGTACGAGGAGGAAGAGAGGGGGAGGGGGAGGAGGAGGAGGAGGAGGAGGAGGACTGACCAGTAGAATAACTGACCACTGCAGTGACCAGTAGAATAACTGACCACTGCAGTGACCAGTGGAATAACTGACCACTGCAGTGACCAGTGGAATAACTGACCACTGTAGTGACCAGTAGAATAACTGACCACTGTAGTGACCAGTAGAATAACTGACCACTGCAGTGACCAGTAGAATAACTGACCACTGCAGTGACCAGGATACATCAAAGGGTTAAAGACAGTTGAAGTCATTAGAGTCAGTGGGGAAGTCCTAAAAAACCCAAACAGCTGCTACCAGACAATATTGGTCTGTGTTTGCACAAGATGCCAAAACTCTGGAGGCTCCGCCTTCATTTCCTGTTTCCATGGATGTGCAGCAGCAGAAGCCTTTTGTCACTGGGTTTATTTAGTGGTTTGGTCTCAGACCTTTCAGCCATTTTCTGGTCTGTTGGGTGTTCAGATAAAATAGAATTTTGTACTTTGGACAGTGCCACCTGGTGGTGGGGGGGTGTAGAACTCTAGTGTGGGTTAAAACCTTGGTGCATGGATCAGATTGTGTGTGTGTGTGTGTGTGTGTGTGTGTGGGGGGGGGTCATGTTGGATCATGTGCATCACACATTCATGCACTTTTATTATTATTTTATTTGTAAGATTCCAAACACTTAAATAAATCAATTCACCTTTGTGCAAATTTCCATTTAGTCATAAATATATTATTTTACACTTGACATAATGTCCTCATATTCAAATCCTATTATTGACTAAATCATTCTTTCATATATATTATATATATATATATATATATATACAAACAAATACACATTTTAACAGTATGTGCTGCTTTTATAAGAATGTTCAAACATTCTGGTCCTGGTGGTTCTCTTCAGATTCTGTGGGTTCTGGTCCTCTTGCCCCCCCCCCCCCCCTTCTCTCTCTCTTTCTTTCTCTCTCCTCCAGTTTGACTCTAGTTTTTGGTCTTTTATGTCTCTTCTTCATCTTCTTCTTCTTCACAGGATTACCTGACAGACGTCATCACCAACGACAGCATCAACTACTTCCGCATGTCCAAGAGGATGTACCCTCACCGTCCCATCATGATGGTCCTGAGCCACGTGGCCCCACATGGTCCAGAAGACTCTGCCCCCCAGTACAGCACCACCTTCCCCAACGCATCCCACCACATGTAAGACCAAAGACTAGACCAAGACTGTGAAGGGTGAGGACCTAGTCCAGACCAAGACCAGGATTAGGATGAGACTAAAGCCAGACCAAGACCAGGATTAGTCTAATCCTGGTAATATGGACAGAGCTCTGGGAGAAACATCAGATGTTTCTCGTCCAGTTCCGGAGGAATAAATTAGGCTTTAGTCTGTGGCCGCCAAGACACACACCACACTGTCCACATCATGTTTGGAAAAAAGAGCGCGTTGTCATAATGTGCGCTGTCTGCACTGCTGCTCATATCAGTCAGGTTAGCTAGCGGATGCTGCTCATATCACTCAGGTTAGCTAGCGGATGCTGCTCATATCAGTCAGGTTAGCTCGCGGATGCTGCTCATATCAGTCAGGTTAGCTAGCGGATACTGCTCATGTCACTCAGGTTAGCTAACGGATGCTGCTCCTATCAGTCGGGTTAGCTAGCAGATGCTGCTCATATCAGTCAGGTTAGCTAGCGGATGCTGCTCATATCAGTCGGGTTAGCTAACGGATGCTGGTCATATCACTCAGGTTAGCTAGCGGATGCTGCTCATATCAGTCAGGTTAGCTAGCGGATGCTGCTCATATCACTCAGGTTAACTAGCGGATGCTGCTCATGTCACTCAGGTTAGCTAGCGGGTGCTGCTCATGTCACTCAGGTTAGCTAGCGGATGCTGCTCATATCATTCAGGTTAGCTAGCGGATGCTGCTCATATCAGTCAGGTAAGCTAGCGGATGCTGCTCATATCAGTCAGGTTAGCTAGCGGTTGCTGCTCATGTCACTCAGGTTAGCTAGCGGGTGCTGCTCATATCACTCAGGTTAGCTAGTGGATGCTGCTCATATCATTCAGGTTAGCTAGCGGATGCTGCTCATATCACTCAGGTTAGCTCGCGGATACTGCTCATATCACTCAGGTTGGCTAGCGGATGCTGCTCATATCATTCAGGTTAGCTAGCGGATGCTGCTCATATCATTCAGGTTAGCTAGCGGATGCTGCTCATATCAGTCAGGTAAGCTAGCGGATGCTGCTCATATCAGTCAGGTTAGCTAGCGGATGTCTCTTCAATTGTCTCCTCCTCTGGTTTAGGTCTGACTGGTCTGTGTTTACACACAAAGTAAAAGGGAGAGAGGCAGAGAGAATGCGACTTGTCGACTCCTCCAAATTTAACAGAATAAAGTCTGCTTCCAGTGCCACCTGGAACTTGTCTTCAGTAGGGATGGTCCTGTTTGGTGACAGGCTTAATCAGCCCATAAAATAAAGGCATTTTTAAACTTATAGAGGATGAGTGCCTTGGAAATTTGATGTCCTTCAAATTTAAGTTGACATTTCTGTGAAAGTCCTAATGGAACTGACTTCATTATGTGGCAGTTTTCACAAACACAAGGATAAATATCACATTTTCCCTTTCGGAGCTGTTTTCCTCTGACTCATCCACACACTCTTTGATTTGACCCAGAATGACACACATTCCATAATGTGAGCCTGATGTTATCTTCCTGTGCCTGCAGTTGGATGTTGGCAGCGGAACCTTCTCCAAACACAGCCAGCATCTCACTCCACTTTATTTGGCTCGTGTGTTCTTCACATTAGTGTTAGCACCATAATGAGCTCTGCTAATTTGTAGTATTTTGTCAGCGCTGATCAGTGACACCAATAAATGATGTGTGTGCAGGGCCGGAAAAAAAAACAGAAACATGAAGGTTCCACCTATGGCTTCACAGACAGCATCATGTTTGAGCTGCACAACTGTATAATATGGAACTGTTTACAACATCTCAGTATCAGCTGTAGAAAAAAAGATATAGTTAAATATAAAATCAAACTTTAAAAGGACTCATATGTAAATGCACTATTAACTGTAATAACTAGTATTCATAGAATGTCTAATCTTACCCCTATTTTCTGCCAATCTCAAGTCGCTATGACAACCTGTTCTTGAATTAAAGCCAATATTTAGGCCTTCGCCACGTACCATGTCGGGTGCAAGGCTTATTGATACTGCTTTCAGTTTGATCTGATTCTGCTCTTTGACCTCTAATTTGACTCCCTGAACATGCATGAGAACTCACCAAATTGCGAGTATTTATAGGTTTTGTAAAAGTCGGTAAAGAAATGTGTCTACAGCGCCACCTAGAACAGGTGAAATAGTTGTATTAGGCCAGATTACGCCCTAGTGAAGTTAGAGCTATGAACATCAGTACAGGTGTTCATCATATGATGACAAAAAAAACCTTATGATGGCCACGCCCATAAACAAACAGGAAGGCCTCCATCTTGGATTGAATATTTAAAAATTAGGAGTCATGGATTTTTGCTGTCATTGGAATTTAATGAACTCCTCCTTGGCTGTTGGGCCAAATAACATCAAAATTGGTGAACACGATCTAGACAAGTGGGACATCAAAAGTTATCCAAAGTTGCATCGCTTTTGTGCTACGCTGTCGCAAAATTTGCAAAGTTTTCAGGAAAAATGACCACTACATAAATGACTTCATCTCGGACATACAAACATTGATTTGGCTGAACTTTGACACACACGTCTATCTCCCAGGTCTATATCCATTTAGCTAAAGACATTCTGATTTTGTACTATAGCGCCCCCTAGAAATGTACTTTCATTAAAATGGCTGTAGTTTGAACATACAAACACTGATTTGGCAGAAATTTGACTCCGATGTCTATCTCCACTATAGCGCCCCCTACAGATTCGCCAAATACAAGGTTAGTAAAATGGCTGTAGATCAAACATACGAACACGGATTTGGCTGAAATTTGACTCAGACATTGCATGGGGAGGTGGTTGCGAGGGGCGGTGAAGGCCTTTGAGACTGCTTGCAGTTTTGATATTAACTGTTAAGATTCAAAATCGCAAAATAAAAAAATGCCACTTTAGTGCCTTGCTCAAGAGCACATTAGCAGAGCTTGCTGATTAGCCGATAATTTGAATCAGGTGTGTTGGAGCAGGGTGACATCTAAAACATGCAGGACAGTGGACCCTAAGGACCAGGGCTGAAGACCACTGATCGAATGAACGTACATGTAAAAATACTCACAATGAAGTGAAGCTAAACTGTGTCAGGATTCCGTCCATAAACAATTGTCCAGTGTTAATTTGGTCAGAAAATTTGTATTTAGTTTTAGTCTCATGACGAAAATTTAATTTTAGTTTTAGTCACAATTTAGTCATCTAAAACATTTTAGTGTTAATCTAGTTTCATTTGTCCAAAATACATAACATTTTAGTCGACGAAATCTCAAATCATTTTAGTCGACTAAAATGTGACAACCAGGATTCTGTCCATAAAGAATCGTCCAGTGTTAATTTTTTCAGAAAATTTTAATAGGCCTTCGTCACGTCCCACGTTGGGCGCAAGGCCTATTGATACTACTTGCAGTTTGATCTGATTCTGCTCTTTGACCTCTAATTTGACCCCCTGAACATGCACGAAAAGTCACCAAATTTTACACACACTTCAGAAGTGTGAGAAATTGTGAGTATTTAAAGGTTTCGTAAAAGTCGGTCGAGAAATGTGTCTACAGTGCCCCCTAGGAAAGTGAAAATAGTTTGTATTAGGCCAGATCACGCCCTAGTGAAGTCGGTACATGTTCGTCATATGATGATGAAAAAAAAAACTAATGATGACCACGCCCATAAACCAACAGGAAGTCCGCCATGTTGGATTGAAATTTTAAAAACTTTGAGTCGTGGATTTTCGCTGTCATTGGGTTTTAACAAACTCCTCCTAGGCCATTTATCCAAATGAGCTCAAAATCGGTGAACACGATCTAGACAACTGGGTCATCAAAAGTTATCCAGATTTTTTCGGGAAAAATTACCGCTACATAAATTGCTTCAGCTCGGACATACGAACACCGATTTGGGTGAAATTTGACACAGACGTCTATCTCCCAGGTCTACGTCCATTTAGCGCCCCCTAGAAATGTACTTGTAGTAAAATGGCTATAGTATGTCCGAACTATAGCCATTTTACTAAAATGGCTATAGTTCGGACATACGAACACCGATTTGGCTGAAATTTGACTCGGACTTCGCCAGGGGAGGCGGTTGCGAGGGACAGTGAAGGCCTTTGAGACTGCTTGCAGTTTTAATGTGATTTTGACCTTTCTGCTACATGCAACCTTGACCTTTGACCTTTTTCAATATTGATCATTTCCTTATATGTATATATGCATCAGTGTATTATGATAATATATCTAGCATTGATTAAGTTATAGTGTGATATGTCTATGTTTGACACAAACCGTGTTACACAAGTTAATTTTGCCGCATGTCACCTTTGACCTCCAGAGATCTGAAAAACTATTGGTCGTAGTTGATAACATCAATTATGAGAATTGTATAAATCTTCATTCCGCATCATTTGGTACCAATCTGAAAGTTCTGTGACCCTCCGTTCTTGAGTTATAACCCATAATATGATTTTGACCTTTTAGTTAATTGTGACCTTGACCTTTGACCTTTACTCAAATGGATCATTGCATCTAATACACATTAGCTATATGTATATGCCCATGTAATTTCATGGTGATATCGACAGTATTCATTGAGTTATAGCCTGATATGTCTCTGCGGACTGGGCTCTAATTCAAGAACAGGTTGCCATAGAAACTTGAGATTGGCACAAAATAGGGGCGAGATTCGACATTCTCTGAATACTAGTTTTACTATATGACATGTCAGACTTTTTTACACATATGTTAAACACACATCCGTTATTATGTTTAAACACAGACACTATTCAACAGGACACGTGTTACATGGGTGGGTGTGTGTGTGTGTGTGTGTGTGTGTGTGTGTATATCCCAGTCTTTATCTTGCCCCCCCCTCACCCCTCCTGACGGCCTGTCTACTACTGCATCTTCTTCTTAATGCCAAACCTCCCACTGGCCTCCAGAGACCGATCCAAGTCCAGTAATGAGAGTGCAGTTTTGGCCCCCTCCTCCTCTGTCTTCCTGCCCCCCCCCCCTGCTTCATTTAATCCCTCCAGCATCATTAACCTGTGCCACTGAGACTTTACACACAGAATATTCCTAAAACCCAGCACCGGTGTCTTTGTACTAACTTTTAATTGCTCCTTCTCCATACATTTCTGCTCCCTCGGGTGGTGTTTTCCGTGCCCACCTTCCCCGCCTGTGTTTTCTGCCTCTATCTCCCTCTGCCCTTATCAAGTGTGAGAACAGGAGAAGGGCAGAAGCAGAAGGTCCTGCATTCCTCTGCTGATAAACTTTCTACTTCTCTCCTTGGCACCTCGCACACACGTCTTCACATTCGCATTTGATTCGCCACCGTGGACCGAATCTGAAGACGTTTCTTAAAAGTCGGATCGATCTGCTTTTAAAACGTTAAATACATTTTCTTCCAGGATCTCATTAAATATTTTGTCGTGTTTATTCTCAAATAATTAAAGTTCCTTATAGCTCCCAGTTAAATATCGATCGCACTGTGGACGCTGCGTACTGCCCTATTGATTGCAGCTCTTTGCATTTTACATGGTTTATGTAACCCTCAGTTTAGTGTTGCACAAACACTTTTCTGGCTCCTTTAGAAGCAGAAGGATTGGTGACATCAGCGGGGTGGGAGGGGGGGGGTTCTGCTGTGAATGCAAAATGGAACTATACACACTGGTACATTTTCTGTAATCCAATTTACAGCCAATGGAAATGGAAAATACACATGCATAGATTGAAAAAACAACGAATGCAAATGTAGGAGTGTGTGTGTGTGTGTGTGTGTGTGTGGGGGGGGGGGGGCTGCAGTCAATGCTTTTATTCTGCAAAGATGTAAAAGAAGGTGTGGAAATGGAAGAACACCAGGCTGGCTTTGGCTCTTCTCAGGCTACGACCAGACGAGTTCGATACGGTTTAGTTTTGAAACCGTGTCAAAAAGATATTAGATAAAAATGGAAATGTTTCAGTAAAAAAATCTTGGTCATCATGGGCATGAAATGCTGCTGAAGACGATTCAGTTGACATGACACACCTCTATGAGCGCTGTAAGACAGTCCCACTGGATACAAGAGAACAATAGACGAAGTAGTGCACATGGGCCCACATCCTTTTTCTAACTTTTACATTTCTACTAGCAAGATGTCAAATCCCCAAAACCTCCGTCCATGTCCCTCTGGTTCAGGGATGTTGTGTTCTTTCTCAAATTGGAAACTAGTATTCACAGAATGTCTAATCTCACCCCTACTTTTTGCCAATCTCCAGTTTCTATGACAACCTGTTCTTGAATTAGAGACAATAATGTGATTTTGACCATTCTGCTTAATGCGACCTTGACCTTTGACCTTTGCAAAATTGATCATTTCATTATATGTATATAAGTGTCAGTGTGTGTAATATTATGATAATGTATCCATTTAGCCAAATGACCTCAAAACACAATCTAGACAATTGGGTCATCAAGTTATCCAGATTTTTTCGGGAAAAATTACCACTACATAAATTGCTTCAGCTCGGACATACGAACACCGATTTGGGTGAAATTTGACACAGACGTCTATCTCCCAGGTCTACGTCCATTTAGCGCCCCCTAGAAATGTACTTGTAGTAAAATGGCTATAGTTCGGACATACGAACACCGATTTGGCTGAAATTTGACTCGGACTTCGCCAGGGGAGGGGGTTGCGAGGGACAGTGAAGGCCTTTGAGACTGCTTGCAGTTTTAATGTGATTTTGACCTTTCTGCTACATGCAACCTTGACCTTTGACCTTTTTCAATATTGATCATTTCCTTATATGTATATATGCATCAGTGTATTATGATAATATATCTAGCATTGATTAAGTTATAGCGTGATATGTCTATGTTTGACACAAACCGTGTTACACAAGTTAATTTGGACACATGTCACCTTTGACCTCCAGAGATCTGAAAAACTATTGGTCCTAGGTGATAACACCAATCATATGAATTGTATAAATCTTAATTCTTTGTTTGGTACCAATCTGAAAGTTCTGTGACCCTCCGTTCTTGAGTTATATCCCATAATGTGATTTTGACCTTTTACTTTATTTTGACCTTGACCTTTGACCTTTACTCAAATGGATCATTTCATCTGATGTGCATTAGTTATATGTATATGCCCATGTCATTTCATGGTGATCTACAGTATTCGATATCACATTATTAGCTCTAATTCAACAACAGGTGAAGTTACGCATTCTGTGAATACTTGTTTTTGTTTTTTTTGTGATGCCCACCTTTCTCATTATGTGTGAATATAATGTGTTGATGTCAAACATGTTTGTTTGATCATTTATCATTTTTGGTTTTCCTCTTATGTTACCTTGTGTCATTTGATTTTACTTTACATGTTGCATATTTGTTAAACTTTGACTCAGTTTAATTTAATTAACTGTACAGAGACTTTGTTCCATTGTTTATGAGAAAAAGAAACATCGAGATGAACACTATGTTTGACCTTGAATTGACATATTGTACTCCCAAAAAAAGATTCATAAAAAAAGCAGATCCCATAAATAAATAGGGCCTATTAAAAACCAATAAAAGCACCTTAAAACCCATCCTTCTGTCCTCCTTTCAGAACCCCTAGCTACAACTACGCCCCAAATCCGGACAAACACTGGATCCTGCGCTACACCGGCCCCATGAAGCCCGTGCACATGCAGTTCACCAACATGCTGCAGCGCAGGCGGATGCAGACGCTGCTGTCGGTGGATGACAGTGTGGAGAAGGTAGGCGCATGCGCAGCACTGGCACACGCTTCATCTGACTGTCTCTGGTCCTGGGAGATCTGTGCCGGTTCTGACGGCGACTGTCTAATGTATTCACTGACACACTTGGTAAAATATTCCATCCTTTTCATTAAAGCTGCCTCTGGAGCCTAGAAACTTCCACAAAAAAAACATGAAACAACTTTTTCACGCTGTGTCAGTGATGGTTGGTCGTATGTCCCGTAGGTGTACAACATGTTGATGGAGACGGGCGAGCTGGACAACACCTACCTGGTCTACACCTCGGACCACGGCTACCACATCGGCCAGTTCGGGCTGGTGAAGGGAAAGTCCATGCCTTACGAGTTCGACATCCGCGTACCCTTCTATGTACGAGGCCCTAATGTGGAACAGGGCGCCATGTGAGTGATGTCAGCTGACTGTTCAGGTGTTCCACTTGTGGTCACTTTGGCCCCGTCCCATTTCTCCCCCTTAAAACTTCCACTTGGTTTTAAGTTCCCTAAAAAGTAAATTCCACTCATCAAGGGGAAATAATTCCCCCTGAAAATGGGACACCACTCGCCTGAAAATGGACACCACGCGCCAAGTGAACGTAACAAACGTGCTGACGTCACACGCTGACAAGTCTACCCCGCCAAATTTGAAACCACCCCTCCGCGAGACTGACAGCAGCTGACTACTATTTACACGAGACAAAGGGCGTCCCAGCTGTGTTACCTGTTGTGTTGTTCTGTTTATTTACCTTCGGGATGCGCAGAGAAGAAATGCGGCAAACAGAAGACGCATTCGCCGTCTACTTTGCCTTTCATCTTGTCTCAGGTATGTTGATTTATTTAAATATTTGGATGTATTTTTTCTTCAATAGTTGGCGATTTATAACATTAACGTTAGCATTACCGCTAGCTTGACAAGGTAACATTACCGGTCATCGAAATACCGGTCAGAAATCAGTCGGCTCGCTGAGCTCGCAGTGCATCATTGGTAATTTCATCTTCCCCTCAAAACGAAATCCGCAACCAACCTCACTACATTTTGAGGGTTGATTTTAAGGGCAAAATCGCACTCCCACTTGCTCCCCTAGGTAATGGACACCCTACCCCTACACATGAACGCGCAAAATCTAGGGTTAGGAAATTTTAGGGTTAGGAGGAGAAATGGACAGGGCCTATGACAACGGCATTGATCTGGTGACAGTTTTACATCTACCGCTCTTGTGGCTCCGCAGTAATCCTCATATCGTGCTGAACATCGACCTGGCGCCCACTATGGACATGGCTGGTGTCGATATCCGTCAGAAATGGATGGAAAGTCCATCCTGAAGCTGATGGACACTGACAGGCGGTCAACAGGTGAGTCACATGACAAATGAAGACATTCACAATGTTCTACTACAGGGTTAGCAACCTTTAAAACAAAAGAACCATTTGAACCCAGTTTCTATGGCAGCTGCACATATTAAAATAAATATAACCCCCCCCCCCACGCATTTATTCTAAAAGAATATATATATATATATACACACACACTGACAGCCATTGATGCGCTGCAGTGCGCTCACTTAAACAATTCATCCACTGTACTTTTGGGTTGTCATGGTAACGACTTGTTGTCCCGGTCTCTAGCTGCTAGCTGTAGAAGTTCTGTTACCTCACGCCAGCTTTGTGTTTAGTTTATGTTTTGACTAAATGTTGTAAACTAGTGAAATGGTCACGCCACATAGATTAACTGAGCTCTGAGTTTGATATTAGTAATACATTCTGTCTTGTATTCTACTGCTTATGTTCAAATTCAGCATTTTTAACCCTTGTATTATGTTATGGGTCAGTTTGACCCATTTCAGTTTTTGTGTTAGGCTTAGCTAACTAGTTATCTTTTCTTTCTCTCATAAAATGTTGTGACTTTTCCTCATCTAGTGTCATAAATTGGTGAGTGAATCTGAACACTCGTGCACTGGTGTCAAATCCAGTCCTCAGGGGCCAGTGTCCTGCATGTTTTAGATATTTGCCTCTTCCAGCACACCTGGAAGCTCTTACATCATTATCAGGCTCTGCAGAGCATGAGGATGAGCTGATCTTTAATTGAACCGGAGTGTTGGAAGAGGGAAATATCTAAAACATGTAGGATAGTGGCCTCCCAGGACTGGATTTGGGCACCTCGCACTAGTGTATTGTGGAATGCTTGTGCAGTTTGGATACAAAGATGATGTTGCAGGTGGGTTTTTTAATTTTTTAAAAAAAAAATTTTGTCTGCATTGTTCTCATTATTTAACACACAGAGAGGGTGTCAACATTGTTTGAGATCAATGCATTTTTTAGTCTTGCAGCAAATATTTTAATATTTAGTGCATGTGTGTGACCATCAGCGGTCCTCCCTGAAAGCTGAGCAGACATCCTTTATTAGAACTCTCTATATAAGCCAGGGAGGGCAGTGCTACACTCGTGATGTGTGGGGGAAACAAAGACTGGACAGTACGGACAGGGAAAGAAGTTAATAGGTGGTGCTATTGCAGTTAAAAGATTGTAGGTGGTGTGTTATTCCCAAATTAACTGTCCATCAATAAAATAATTAATTGCAAAAAAGAGAAGAAAACCAAAACAGCAAAAGAAAAAGAGAGTCAATAAATATAATTAAACAAAAACGGTACTGAGCATCTAGTTGTGGATGACTTGATAGTGTAAAATAGATAGTAGAAGTGGTTTAAGTGAGTAATTATCTGTTCTGATCCAAAACAACATGTCTATTCTGATATACTTATTTTGATTGTATTTTTGAAAAGCTGTTCAGCGCTAAGAGACCCTGATGTAGGACCCACATATTCCACTAAACCCCCCCCCCCCCCCCCCAAAATAAAAATACTCCTAGAGAGGATCCAGTGGATACAGAAAAGAATGAAGAATGAAAAAAAAGTGTTTAACCCTCTTTGTGTGGATGTGTATACAGTATGGGTCCAAATGACTCTCAACATAATCAATGTAATTTTTTTTCAACATAATACGAGGTTAAAGATAAGCTATGGACAGATCACAAAGCTTCCTCTTTTATCCTACACAACAATGATAAAGAGTTTGTGCAGTGGACTGACTGACAGAAAATTATGACCGGACAACGTTGATGCGGTCTACCATCGGTCAAACGGTCATCGCTTAACATCCTAATCTCTACCATTTTATTTAATAATCTAATGGTTACAGGGATGAAGAGTTAAAATAACTTTTAGTTTTTGTACTGACAGAATAAAAACACCTGCCAGAGGACATTAAGGAGAATTCTGCTGCTAAAACAGATCAGGCTGAACTCTGTGGCTTTTTGTCACTTTGACCTCCAGAGATCAGAAAAAATATTGGTTGTAGATGTAAGACCACGATGACAATTGTATAAATCTTCATTCAACATCGTTTGGTACGAATCTGAACGTTTCTGTGACCCTTCCGTTCTTGAAGATTTCTACAATTTTATACGTGGTGTTATCACCTACGACCAATAGTTTTTCCGATCTCTGGAGGTCAAAGGTGACATGTGTCCAAATAACTTGTGTAACACTGTTTGTGTGTGTCATTCACACTATAACTTAATCAATACTGGATATATTATCATAATATTACACACACTGATGCATATATACATATAACAACATTATTAATATTGCAAAAGGTCAAAGGTCAAGGTCACATTTAGCAGAAAATCACATTATTGGCTCTAATTCAAGAACAGGTTGTCATAGAAACTGGAGTGAAATTAGACATTCTCTAAATACTTGTTTTGACCTTTTAATTAATTGTGACCTTGACCTTTGACCTTTACTCAAATGGATCATTACACTGATGTACATTAGCTATATGTATATGTCCATGTAATGTCATGGTGATATTTACAGTATTCATTAAGTTATAGCATATGTCTCTGTGGACACACACACTGATTACAATAATCTCACCCAACCAATAAAAAAGTGGGATCAACCTCTGACCTTTGACCTCGATCTGAGTAAAAGTTCTTTTCTGACACTTTCAGAACAAATGTGAGGTCGATCTTTTGTTCTGATTTTTCCAGGTTTCAGTTGAACAGGAAGGGGAAAACCTGGAGAGACTCGTTCCTGGTGGAGAGAGGGTATGTGTTTAAACTGACGGACCTTCACCAACACCCCTGCTCTGTGGAGATGTCATGTTCCACTCACATCAAACGTCTTGTCTTTTGTTGGAATAAACTCGACTTCCTGTTTTTATCAGGAAGCCGCCGCACAAGCGAGGAGATGGAAAGGAGGAAATGGCCCAGGAGGAGAACTTCCTGCCTAAGTACCAGCGTGTGAAGGACCTGTGCCAGAAGGCGGAGTACCAGACGTCCTGCCAGCAGCCAGGACAGGTACGTGACCTGCAGGAGCTGCTGTTCAGCCCCACATGTGTTGGACTTCCTGCTGGTGCAAATCTGTCTGACACTTAACGCAGGATAATACGCCGTCCTGGGACTCCAGAGGATTCGGTTTAACATCAAAGTCTGTTTTTCATCTTCCAAAATGATGCTTATGTGACCCAGAGTCCTGCACGGTTCTGATTTTGACAAACCGCAACCGCCCGTACCCGTCATGTTCAAACCCGTATCCGACCCGTTTTCCGACGAAAAAAAAATTACAAATCCGCACCTGAACCGACCCGCTATAAATGAACCCGATAACCGACCCGAACCCGGAAGAAAATGTCAGCTTAAATACAAACATTTATTGCCACGAATATAGTGAACAGTGACATAGCCAAGGCAGAGCCAAATAAAAATGTTGTTAAACAGGAGCAGACAAATAATAAATTCAAAAACTATTTTTATACATGAGCTCACACACACGCACACACACGCACACACACACACACACACACACACACACACACACACACACGCTTGAAAAACGCATCAAGAAGGAAGCTGACAGGAGGCAGTTATACAAATCCAAACTAAAGAACAGTTTTTAACCTATGAACCGCAAATTAGACCCGCGATCACCCACGTCCGACCCGAACCGAACCCGTATCCGACACAGCACAACATTTTTCACCCGTTTCGTGAAAATCTGCGGTTCACCCACGGGTCACCCGCGGTTACCCGAACCCGTGCAGGACTCTGGTGTGAGCACAAGAAGAGCTTTGTGATTGGTGAAGACACTGAACATCACTGCTATGCTGTTTTTTTTTTTTTTTTTACAAAGTCTCTTTTTCAGACATTAAAGGTATTGTGACGTCCAAAACTCATTTTTGATATTTTCATGTTACTATATGGGTCGTCTGGCCTCATTTACACCAAAAAAACATGAATCTAGACTGTTCAGTGGTTTTCCTATGGTCTGGGGCTCTTGGAGGCCTGAGCATGAAACGCTCTCTCTGATTTGTCTCCCGCTTTCGACGTCACACTCGGGAGAGCAATAAGGAGACACCCCCCCCTCTTCTCTTCTGCCCGTCCCCTGTGCTCAGCCCCGCCCCCACCAACGTTACTATAGAAACGGTGTTCACATGCGCTCCTGCTCTTACAACCTTTTCATCGCTGAACGGTTTACTCGTGTCGTAATGGCTCCTAAATCACACCTCAAATGTCATGTTGTTGGCTGTGTAGATCAGCAACAATCACTATTTGACCTACCAAGCTCCCCTGAAGAACTACGTTCCCAGTGGCTGGCTTTTATCTACCAAGGTAACGTTCCTGCTTATTTACCCAAGAGAGTCAAGACTTGTTCCGGTCATTTTCGACGAAACTATGAATTAAAAACTTATAATAACAAATTAACAAGACATGATGAGTTAACATCTGGTTTTAAAGTCTTGGTTTGTTAGAATATCAAACTGTTGTGACAAAATACAAATAATAAATACACTTTTAATGTCGTGGTGAGACGGCAGCCCCCCCCCCCTTCCCCCCAACGATCCGACGAAACTATGAATTAAAAACAAAACTATGAATTAAAAACAAAACTATGAATTAAAAACAAAACTATGAATTAAAAATAACAAAGTAACAAGACAGGATGAGTTAACATCTGGTTTTAAAGTGTTGGTTTATCATTATTTATACTTGGTATCATTCTTCATTAGGCAGCATATGATACAGTATTTCTTATACTGAACAGCAGGAAGGAGGGGGGGCTGGCCGCAGCAGTTTGGGGGTGGAGCCGAGTACATGACTGACAGGCGAAGCGCCCCAAGTAGTCTGTTGAGGTGTTCATGTGTTGCAGGCATAGTACTTGGATTCAGACCACAGAAATCCACAAAAATGAATATTATGGAGTGGGGTTTTTTGGTTGAATACTTTTGAAACATGTTTTAAATTCATTGTCAAAGACTTTGAATGCTATGAAAACAACATGTCACAAAACCTTTAAATGTGTTAAATCTTCCGTACTTTCATCAGATGAAGCAGAAAATAAGTGACGTTAGTTCATGTTTTTAATATACACTAGTGCAGAGCCCGTAGAAAATGTGAGATTGTTTTCTACTAATGTGTTTTAGAAGAAGAAGACTATAATAATGGAGCTGTTTTGGAGATTAAGTCAAAATCATGTGATTAAAAAGTCTAAATTATTAGAAAAAAATTCTAAACTATGAGCTAAAAAGTTAACATTCCAAATGACTAAACACAACCAGAATTAATCCATATATAAGGAGCACTGTTGTTTTTGGAGGAAATTAAAGACTTTTAATAATTGCACCTTATACCCGGGAAAATACAGTATATATATTTTTAAGAAACATTAATTTTATCAAAAATTTCAGATAAAAATGAGTGGGTGGCAGAGCTACTTTTGGGTTGTTTTAGGGGAGGCTTTTTATCACAGAATTTTGAATTTTAATCACAGAATTTTGAATTTTTTAATCGCATTATTTTGAAATTAAAAAAGCATTAGATGGTGTTATTGGACCAATGTTTGTGCTTTTATTTCAGAAGATAATTTAGACTTTTTATTACATAATTTTTAAATTAAAAAGCATTAGGTGTTATTGGAGCAGTGTCTTTGCTTTTATTTCAGAAGTGGCAGTGTGTGGAGGACTCCACTGGTAAACTGAGGCTGTATAAATGTAAGGGCATGGCCAGTCTGTCCGCCCCACGTATGCAGGCTCTGATGGCCAGAGGCGCCCCCCCCCTGACCCCCACCTCCACCTCCCAGGAGTGTAACTGTGCTGAAGCAGCGTTCAAACCCTCCGTCCTGAAGAGGAAGAGGCTGCTGACCAAAAAGAGTGAGTGCGTTTGTCTTCTACCGTGTTATTGATCGACTGGTTTTGGTCCCAACAACACTCAAACGTCCCGACCGTAGCCACGGGACGGTTCATCTGAAGGGAAAAGAACTGAGCCACGTCTGTGTTGATGAGATGAAAAGGATGCGACTCTGCTGCCATCAAGTGGTGAAAGAGACGCTGAACCTTTCATCCTCTGACCTGGAAATGTCCCAAATTAAATGTTCGAGCATCGACATCACACTGTATGTGTGAGCAGGAGTCACATGACAGGTCCTGCAGTTATTTTTATTTTATTTTTTATTTATTTGTATATAATAAAAAAAAATTCAAAATGTATTTATTTAATATAATTTGGTTATTATTTAT
>CM035787.1:53791714-53809214 GCA_020466265.1 Siphamia tubifer
ACAACAAAGTCGTCTCAGAGGGCTTTACAAAAACACAATCAACTACAGAAATACATGAAAAGTCCCAGGCATCCCCTGTCCTTAGACCCTCCCCCTGTCCTTAGACCCTCCCCCTGTCCTTAGACCCTCCTTCTCAGCAGAAAAAACTTCCAAACCCAGTGGGAAAAAGAAGAAATCTTGAGGAGAACCACATTGAAGGACAGATCCACTCCCATGGACGGACAGACTATAGATGAACGTCCATTTATAAATGAAGGAGGGGGGGCTGGTCCAGACAGGCAGGGGCGGGGGTCCGGGGTCACAGGTCAGCACAGGCGAGATACTGCAGATCCTGTCGTCCATGGCTCCCATGCAGACACTGTCAGGAGAGCCACCGGGGGGGGGGGGACACCAGGTGACTAGACATGAACAGACTTGGTATGAAAGATAGGTTATAAAAATGACACAAACAGGTGTGAGAGAGAGAAAGAGAAGAAAGAACTCAGTGTCTGTACTTCCCCCAGCATTCTAACTCCTAGAGCAGCCTAGACTGAACTGTGACTCATACATCATGAATACATGATATATGAGTCACATCATTTTTAACTAACCTGACCATAGGCTTTATCAAACAGGAATGTTTTCAACCTAATTTTAAATGTAGAGACTGTTTCTGCGTCTTTAATATTAAAGGGAAGATGATTCCATCAGACAGTAACCATGGTAACTAAAGGCTCTAGCTCCTACTGTACTTTTAGAAACCCTAGGCCTTTCTAACCCATCCACATCCTTTCTGTGGATGGGTTAGAAACTCACTGCATCTAAATGAGACTCTTGAGTGACACCTGGTGCATCAGATACAGATGTTTGGAAGTAGGACAATGTTGATTGGTTTGATTTGATTTGATTTTGATTTGATTTGAATGATTTATTTCAAACATGTGCAAAGTGCAACAATAATAATAATAACAATGACATGTCCGAAAAGGAGTAGGATGAAGCATAAGCTTATTTAATTCTACCCCTTCTTCACTTCCCCAATAACCTAAATTTATCTTAAAGTAATATAGTGCATAGTACAAAAATGATGATAAATAAAATAATAACAATAACAATAATAACAATACCAATAATCAATAACTGAAGTACTAAACATAGACATATATACAAAAAACAAAACAAAAAACAACTAAAAACAAATGAGCAGATAGGAAAGTAGGTAACAAATAGAGTTTTTTTTGTTGTTTATTGTTTTCTTTTTTCCTCCCTTCCTTCTTCTTCTTTTCCCTTTAAAGGTTTGATCATCTATTGAATGACTTCCTGTTGTTGATACCAGCCATCGCAGCTGTGACCAGACACATGAAAATCACAAATATGCACACGTTACTTTCCTTTGAATAAGATTAATTTTGTCCCAAATACTTGTTTGTCCCATACTCAGGACATGACAGGTGTAATGTTGAACCTCAGCTTTTTCAAACTGCTTCCTTTGTCATCTCAGCTTTTCTGATCCTGAAGCAAAAAACTGATGCTGCTGGTCCTGTTCTGAAGCCTAACTGCTTTGTCTCTGCTGTGTGTGTGTGTGTGTGTGTGTGTGTGTGTGTGTGCATATATCTGTGTGTGTGTATATAAACCTGTGTGTGTCCTCATGCACATGCATTGCCCTGTGCGTCTGTCTGCTGTGCATGCCTCAGGCCCGTTCATCGCAGAAAGAGGCCAAAAGTGAAGAAGCCTTCGTCCAAATCGCTGTGAGTTTGTCATAACCCATCTGTTCCTCCGTAGTCCAGCCAAGCTTTACTCCTTCTTCCATCCAGAGTTTTTTTTTTTAGCTTGGTCAGATGACAAAGCAGCATGACTAGCAGCCCCCACCCACCCACCCCCACCCCTCTCTGCTGTAGTCTCGTACCGTATTTTCCACATTATAAGGTGCACTGTCAATAAATGGTTTATTTTGAATTTATTTTTCATATATAAAGAACACTGGACTATAAGGCACATTAAGTCAGTCAAACTGTACTAAACTGTACTTCACAATAACTCTCACCTTTTAGACCGTGAGCCAGGGCCTCAAAATATGGAAAGTGTTTCTGAAAAAGTGGCAAAAACTACCATACCTTTTCTGGAAGTCTGGAATCTTAGCTTTTCAATGATATGACCCTCCAGCACAAAACCAGTCACTTTGGTCAAATTTCATAAATTAATATTTTAGGTTTATGTTAAAGTTTAATAAAAATGTTTGTGTGACACTAATTCAACCAGAGGTTGTTTTTCAACATCGCCATAGCAACAAGGGCTTTAGTTTAGTGCAGAAGGCTTTGTTCTGAGGCCTCCCATTGGTTCAAATCTATAATTGTGTAGATTTCTATTTAAGGGTTGTCTAGAGGGAATCCCCATCTTTCCAACGGTACCAAACATGACGGGGAAATACCTAACGCCAGCGCCAAGGAAAGTCGTGTTTGGAGTCGATTTGTCTTAGTTTTAGACTTAATTACTGTCTGACTGCAGATGTTTGGATGCTCCTCATGTCTGCTCACATCTTCCATCTGCTAAAGCACCAGTAGCTTCTCTTTGTTAAGGCGGGGCTGTCAATCAAAATCATTGGCCCTGATTGGATAAACCAATCAGATTAAAGCAGAATGTAACGTAGATGATAGAAGTAGAAGCTCTTATCATACCCTGTTGGTAGAAGAGACAGAACATGCTTAACAACAATAAATTATTTATAAACTGTTCTGTTCATCTTTTAAAAAATCAATATGTGATCGTTTCTACAACACTGTTGAAACTGTAGAATCGTAGCCCAGTTTAGTCTCCTCCATGCTAACCGTCATGTTTATCAAAGCTACTGTGTGAAGAGTCTTCCTGTATTCTCTGTGGCCACTCTATGATTACATCATAACTGTTAAAATCACACCCAGTGTGTTATAGCTTTCATCTAAATCCTTTTGTGAACATTTTGGATAAGTGCAGCCAAGTCTGCTCTTCAAAATATTAATCACACACATTTTCCTGCCATTTCTGCCGAAGTTATCTGTTGTCTTTTAATCCTGTGACACCAGAGTGCATCGAGGAAATAAAATGTGAACGCTGTTGAAATACTGGCAGAATCCTAAGGATTCAGAAAATGTAACATGTATCTATATCATCTGATTTGGAGAGATGGATTTTCACTCACATGGTGTTTTTTAAAGACAGAAACAGTAGTGCACTATTAGCACGAGGCTAATGTGTTGATATGTCAAGTTAACAAATAACAGAATAAAATATTCTAATATGTCTAATACAGAGTATACAATTATCTCAACCTTACACAAGGACATATGTATATATATGTATATATATATACATATATATATATATATATATATATATATATATATATATATATATATATATATATATATATATGCACACTAGGGCATTAACGCCTTTTTTTCAAGTCATCTTATCTGTCAATAAAGTCGAACTTGAGTCAACAGGTCGTGATGATGTCATCACATTGTCAGAGGAACAACACAGACACACGTCTGTCCAGCAACGAACAACTTGTATTAAAGTTCACTGTAACGTAACGATGTCCACTGACAAGACACAAACATTTTAAACCCTAACAAAACAAAAGCTAACGTTAGCAAAGAGTTTTCTGTTAAAAGTAACTGAACATCAGTAAGTGAACATATGTCCATGTTTGGTCTGGACCAACAGCTCTAAAACTGGACTGTCCACATGTCTGTCACACGTCCTCACATTTTACACTTCATTCTAAGGAAAAAATGTAAAAAGTGAGGACGCGTGACAGTTGTTTGGACAGTCCAGTTTCAGAGCCGTCTGTTTGGACAGAATCCAGACATATGGTCACTCTCCATAAAGTGCAAAAAGTTTAAGTCGGTGGCCGCCAAGACCCACACCACACTGTCCACATCATGTTTGGAAAAAAAGACCATGTTATCTTAATGTGCATTGTCTCTGCTACTGCTCATATCACTCAGGTTAGCTAGCGGATGCCGCTCATATCACTCAGGTTAGCTAGCGGATGCTGCTCATATCACTCAGGTTAGCTAGCAGATGCTGCTTATATCACTCAGGTTAGCTAGCGGATGCTGCTCATATCACTCAGGTTAGCTAGTGGATGCTGCTCATGTCACTCAGGTTAGCTAGCAGATGCTGCGTATAGCACTCAGGTTAGCTAGCGGATGCTGCTCATGTCACTCAGGTTAGCTAGCAGATGCTGCTTATAGCACTCAGGTTAGCTAGCGGATGCTGCTGATATCACTCAGGTTAGCTAGCGGATGCTGCTGATATCACTCAGGTTAGCTAGCGGATGCTGCTCATATCACTCAGGTTAGCTAGCGGATGCTGCTCACATCACTCAGGTTAGCTAGCGGATGCTGCTCACATCACTCAGGTTAGCTAGCGGATGCCTGTTCAGATGTCTCCTCTGGTTTAGGTCTGACTGGTCTGTGTTTACGCGACAAGATATAGAGAAAGAATAACATGTCACTTGTTGATTCCTCCAAACTTAAGTCGACTTGTGCGACAGGAGTTGACGTGTCTGTTACTGTCCTCGTAGACACCACAGTAGTGGTATTAGCAGAGCTATTAGTGTTATTGAAGGAAAATCTACTGATGATGATACTTTCAAAGTATCGCTTGTTTTCCAAGATCTTGTACCCTACCTTTAGATGACGTATATCAATGTATTTTATACATTTATACACAACAATGCATGGAACACAGTTGGGGGGAGGTTCACTGTCCCACACTTTAAAAAACCTTGGTCTCAGTCCGTCAGCGCCTTATAGTCCAGAAAATACGGTCCTGGCTTCCTCACCGTGTCTTTGCAGGGTTTAGGCTTCACTTCCTGTCATCATCCACTCACTTCCTGTCATCATCCACTCACACCATTTAACAGCTGTGGTGTCATTCTGTCGTCTTCTCGGTCCTAACTCTCTCTGGAGGCCATAGACACAACTGGAGCCACCCCTTCCACTAAACGCCTCCCCTGCGCCTTTAAACTCTACACTCTCTTTTTCCTACAGAGGGCAGATTTGGGAAGGGTGGGTCGGTTAACCCCCTGCGGCCCACACCCCCACCACGCCGGCCTCCTCCACTTACGACAGGAGAAGAAGGGAGGAGTGGAGAGGTGAAAGGAGGGGGGGGACCAAGGACCTTGACCACACACACTTTGATAGACCAGAACCTGAGACTCCTAAGGCTCTAGACCGGGTTTGGTTTGGGGGGGGGGGGGTTTGTCACCCTCGCCCAGACGCAGGAGGTCCTGGACTTTGAATCTCCACTTGTCAATATTCCATTTGAACACATGTCATCCCTGCATCTTCTGTTCCATCGAGCTGTCAGGACCACACGTCCCCTGTAGGATCCAAGTGGGGACACACAGCTGTAGATAGAACAGATCTGCTTCATGTCATATGGAACTGGATGGAAACAGGACTTACACGTCAACTCTGCTGCTACTAAACTGTGTCGTTGGAGCCACTGCTTTCGCTCATTCTGTTTTAAAACACATGTTGATTATGTCTGTGTGGGGTCAGTGTGTGTGTGTGTGTGTGCGTGTGCGTGTGTGTATTCCTATCTTTATGGGGACATTGGGTTTTTTTTTTACAGTTACACCATGAGGACCTATGACACCATGGGAATCAAAATTCAGGTCCCCACAAGGGTTATATATTATTATATTATATATTATTATATATATTATAAATACAGGTCCACATTAGTAAAATATAAATCTGAGTGGCCCCCATAGAGCATGGGGGAAATAGGTGCAAAGCAAAACATGTATTTTTGAAAGAATTGAAGATGTGTTTTTTTTTTTTTTGTTTAAATTTTATTTTTATGTTTTCTAATGATTTTTATTTCAATTTTTTCATTCATTTCATTTTTATTTTTTGGACAAAAAAGAAAGAAAGAAAAAGTATTATTTTACCTACAAGTGGTGATTGGTCGTCATGAAACAAGGAAACCAGTATTTGTGTGTTTGCTTGTATTTCTATCTTTATGGGGACATCGATTTTTTTTGCTTACGCTCACAACATGGGAACCAAAATTCAAGTCCCCACAAGGGTTAAATTATAAATACAGGACCCCGACTGGTAAAATATAAATCTGTGCAGTGTATGGAAATTTACATTCATTTGTTTTTTTTTCTGAAGTCCCCATAAAGAGTAAGGAAAAAAACAGGTGCAAAGTGTAACATGTATTTTTCTAAGTTTTCAAGATGTTTAAATTTTTTAGATAGATTTTTAGATATGCTTTTTTCTTTTTTTCTTTTTTCAATGCTTTTTATTTATTTAATAATTTTTTTTATATTTTCCCCTTTTTTTCAGTTTTATGCATATTTTTTGGTATTTTTTATTTACGTTTATGATTACAAACTTGGTCCTCATAAGACATGGGAATCAGTGTGTGTGTGTGTGTGTGTGTGTGTGTGTGTGTTCACCTTGATAATGACCAAGCGTACCAGACTTTTGGCCATAATCTTTTGTATTATAGTTGATCTTAACGCTGATGAATGTTCTTTATAAAAGCATCGACTTCCTCAAAAAAATGGTGGAAGGAAATGCTGAGGAGGGCGGAGTCAGCCACGCCTCCACCAACCACTGTCTCACAACAGTACCATCCAAAAAAAAACATGATCCCGAACATCTGAGCACGGGCAGAAGACCGTTGGACTAGTTTTGGTTTCAGTCCCAGATGGTTTTGGTTGGCTCTACATGGTGCTACAAGGATAACGATACACAAGTCTGTACAGTACAGTATGTATTTGAATGTATGTTGTGCAATTAATATAAATGTTTACAATATTTTTTATAATAATACCGAAGAGGCAGACCTCATTGTATGATACGAGTTGACAAAATTATCTTATAGGGAGAAATGTAGCCGGATAAATTTCAATGGCCGCAGTTTGTATGTGTGTTCTTTCATTACTGACATTGGAAAAAAAAAAAGCACTTAAAGGGTTCACTGTGAAGAGACACGTCATGTACATGGAATGGAAAAAGAGTTTACGCCAGACAAACAACACCACCTAATACTTATTATTGATGTGAATTTTAGCTTCCTGCTTTTGTTAGCTTCTTTTATTTGTAGCTAATGTTTCCATAATAGACCTGAGTGCTGATAGTATTTGTGAATAAAGTGTTGTTTGAACATTTACATGATACGACTATTTATTTATTCGTTTACTTATTTCTGCTTTTTTTTTAACCCTTGGGTCAAGCCCTGCACTCCCGCTGGACCCTGTGAAAGCAGGGGTGGGGGGGGGGGGCAGATTTATAACCTGTCTGACTGCAGATGTTTGGATGCTCCTCATGTCTGCTCACATCTTCCATCTGCTAAAGCACCAGTAGCTTCTCTTTGTTAAGGCGGGGCTGTCAATCAAAATCATTGGCCCTGATTGGATAAACCAGGTGTTTGTCATTTTGAATGACGTACTACTTCAACCAATCAGATTAAAGCAGCATGTAACGCAGATGATAGAAGTAGAAGCTCTTATCATACCTGGTTGGTAGAAGAGACAGAACATCCTTAACAACAATAAATTATTTATAAACTGTTCTGTTCATCTTTTTAGTCAGTCAGTCAGTCAAACAGACAGACAGACAAACAGTCAGTCAGTCAGTCAGTCAGTCAGTCAGTCAGACAGACAGACAATCAGACAGTCAGTCAGACAGACAGACAGTCAGTCAGTCAGACAGACAGTCAGTCAGACAGTCAGTCAGACAGACAGTCAGTCAGTCAGACAGTCAGTCAGTCAGTCAGTCAGACAGTCAGTCAGTCAGTCAGACAGTCAGTCAGACAGTCAGTCAGTCAGTCAGACAGTCAGACAGACAGACAATCAGACAGTCAGTCAGACAGACAGACAGTCAGTCAGTCAGACAGACAGTCAGTCAGACAGACAGTCAGTCAGACAGACAGACAGACAGACAGATAGACAGACAGTCAGTCAGACAGACAGTCAGACAGTCAGTCAGTCAGACAGACAGACAGTCAGTCAGTCAGACAGACAGTCAGTCAGACAGTCAGTCAGACAGACAGTCAGACAGTCAGTCAGTCAGTCAGTCAGACAGTCAGTCAGTCAGTCAGACAGTCAGTCAGACAGTCAGTCAGTCAGTCAGACAGTCAGACAGACAGACAATCAGACAGTCAGTCAGACAGACAGACAGTCAGTCAGACAGACAGTCAGTCAGACAGACAGTCAGTCAGACAGACAGACAGACAGATAGACAGACAGTCAGTCAGACAGACAGTCAGACAGTCAGACAGACAGTCAGACAGACAGACAGTCAGACAGACAGACAGTCAGACAGACAGACAGTCAGACAGACAGACAGACAGACAGTCAGTCAGTCAGACAGACAGTCAGTGGGATCTGGTGGAGGATTCAAATGAATCTATACATGTTACATAGGAAACACCAAAAATCCCAAATGGACTGTTTTCATGTCCCTCTAACAAGAAATGGATGAGGAGAAAAGGAGAATGGATGATTTTGTTCATAATTTCAGGGTGTCCAAACACACACACACACACACACACACACACACACATTTGTGTTGGAAAAAGTGCATTTTGCAGAATATGTCCCCTTTAAAATGTTCATACAGTTTAATAATTTCTTTTATTTACAGCTCAAGTTGATGAAATAGAAAAAAAGGTGTCTCTGTCCTCATGTCCACACTCTCACAGTCCCCAGCAGGTGTCTCTGTCCTCATGTCCACACTCTCACAGTCCCCAGCAGGTGTCTCTGTCCTACAGAACAATGTACAGTGAAAGATGTTTTTACACTGACATTCAGATTCCAATATAAATTTAAAATAGAGAAAAAGAACAAAACAAAAACTACATAAAAGATACGTAATGAAGAAGGGGGAATATATATATATATATATATATATATATATATATATATATATATATATGTGTGTGTGTGTGTGTGTGTGTGTGTGTGTGTGTGTGTGTGTGTGTGTGTATAAAGCAAATAAGTGGAGACTGTGTAAAAAGCCAGGAGTGAAAACACATTTTTATGGTTGTCATGTCTTGCTACTGACTGAGACAGTTCCCTAAATAAAAAAAATAAAAACATAGGTCAAGAAGGAAGCTGCCATTCCTGCATGTTGCTTAGTAACCACATTGCCTAGCTTTTGTAACAAAGATAGCTAACAGCAATATTTAAATACTTATTTAATACTTTTACTGCAGATATTTCTATGAATTTAAGCCCAATGGTTGAATGCCTTTATCCAAATATAAAACAATAAAGTTGTGTTTGTTTGTTTGTTTTTAGAAACGGACCCATTAAATGTGTTTACTTTTAAATGAACCACTTTATTGCTAAAAGCTTAGTATTTTAGATAAGTATTAACTTTTCCAATTAACGAAGTAGACCGTGAATACTCTGACTCGGTGTAATTAATTTTACTTATAGACAACTGTTCACAGAAAAAGAGTCTCTTTACAGTGAAAAAAAACAGAAACAGTTTAGAATACAACTAAAATACAGATTTAAAAAAACGACTCACACTTGAAACAAACACGTTCACGTTATAATCAAATAAAAATGCGTTTGTTTTTTAGAAACGGACCCATTAAATGTATGCATTTATTTTTAAATCTCCCACTTCATCTTTACATTTATTACTAAAAAGAAATGGGGTTAAAACTTAACATTTTAGATAAGCACTAACTTTTCCAATTACAGAAGTAGACCGTGAATACTCTGAGTAATTCATTTTTATTTATAAAGAACTTTTCACAGACAGAGGGTCGCTTCACAGTACAAAACAATTAAAAATACAGTAGAGTCCAACTAAAATACAGATTTAAAAATGATTCACACTTGAAACAAATACGTTCAATCAAATGAAGTTGGTGTGCAGTTCACGGTCTGAGTCTGGAATTAAAAAAAATAAACTTTAATGTTTCACAGTTTATCGTCGTGTGGATCAAACACAACATGTTTAGGTCATGGTTTGTGTTCCGGGGGGGGGGGGGGGGGGTAGACGGTGACCCCCATCCCAACCTATGACTCACGTGCAGAGGCGGAGACTCCACATCGGATCCACCATCGGAGGAGGAACTGTCCCAGACTCTCTGGTCCGACAACGCGCGCGCACACACTCACACACACCGGACTCTCCCCGTTTCCTTTTTGTTTTACTCCTCGTTGACAATGTGAAGAAAATGGCCGGGACAAGGTAAGTTAAAATCTGACTTTAACTCCAATTTAACACTTAAAACTAAATTGGGATGAAGTTTCGGTGCTATCTAAGCTAGCTGTTTTATCCCGACAGTCCGTGAACGCAGCACGGCTCCAAGGGAAACCCAGTTCGCTCCATTAACTACAACTAACTTCTAGTTTAGTTCTGTTTAAATGAACATTTAAACTGAGTTTAAATGTTCAGTTTGTCTCTTCAATGTGCCGTTGTGTGTCTGTGAAAGTGTGATTTGAGTCTGAACAGCCGATTTCATGGATTTAGTTCGACTAACTCTTGTCCTTCACCCACTTCTGCTTAGTTTAACCCTAAAAAACCCAAACAACTACTGGTAGACAAAACTAACTACTGGTATAAACATGTTTAATACTCATTGATCCACTAAATCTGTCAATACACAGAGAGATTGTTCAGCAATAATGACCAATTTGGACGTTTAGAGGCTATGTAGTGAATGAGAAAACAACATTCTATCTTATTCACCATTGATTCATCAGTAAAACTCGTGGATTTTGATAAATAATAAATAATAGTGAATGGAGACACTTATTTATACTGTTAATTGTACATGTTTTTACTGAAAAAATAATTACTTTTTTAACCCCCAGCTTTAGCTTTTATGAACATCTACATCAGGGGTGTCAAACTCATTTTAGTGAATTCAAATTTGATCTGAATTGGACCATACCACGAAAATAATATAATATATAAATAATGTAAAAAAAAAAAAAAAAAAAGTTCAATTATGTAATGAAAATGTTCACATCTACCAGACAATGTGAATAACATGAATACACTGACATTTGTTGAAACACTAAATGTAATTTTTTTTCAGTTTATCATTTACAACATCCAGATTATTTATTAGTCTATTTACAAATACACAAAACATTTAATAACAGGCATATGTTCATATATGTTCAGATTATTCGCGTTTTTGTGAAATAATAGACAAAAATGACATGAAAATGTTTACATTAACAAAGCGTAAAATATGGAGTTGTTAGTATTTATAGGTTGTTATGATAGTATTTAATGATCTGATTCATTTTGATCTGTATGTGGGACCTGAAATAAAATTAGGTGTTAAAAGTACTCGCATTTTGTACGTAAGTAGAAGTAAAGCTACTTATGTGAAAAAATAGAAATACTGATTCAACTACTCTACTTAAGTAAAAAAAAAAAAGATAATTTCTCAATTGTAATAAAGTCCAAAAATACTTGTCATGAATTAAATAATTATTATTTAACCAGGAAAAATCTGAAAAGTGTAAAAAGTATTAAAATTAAAGCCTTTAAAAGTGAATTACTGTGTTGAACTGAGATAAAAAGTCATCAATTATTTTTTATATAAATGTGAGATAAAAAAATGCATACTTTTAAGATGAAAAGTCAAAATTGTGAGATAATAGTCATATAACTATATATATATATATATATATATATATATATATATATATATATATATATATATATATATATATATATATATAGTCACAATTCCTCCTATTTTTCATACTGTCACATAGTTTGAAATGTAATGAATCTATTCTGAGAATGTAAAGAGTATAAAGTACAAATATTTATATAAATGTAAAGAGTATAAAGTACAAATATTTATATAAATGTAAAGAGTATAAAGTACAAATATTTATATAAATGTAAAGAGTATAAAGTACAAATATTTATATAAATGTAAAGAGTATAAAGTACAAATATTTATATAAATGTAAAGAGTATAAAGTACAAATATTCATATAAATGTAAAGAGTATAAAGTACAAATATTTATATAAATGTAAAGAGTATAAAGTACAAATATTCATATAAATGTAAAGAGTATAAAGTACAAATATTCATATAAATGTAAAGAGTATAAAGTACAAATATTTATATAAATGTAAAGAGTATAAAGTACAAATATTTATATAAATGTAAAGAGTATAAAGTACAAATATTTATATAAATGTAAAGAGTATAAAGTACAAATATTTATATAAATGTAAAGAGTATAAAGTACAAATATTTATATAAATGTAAAGAGTATAAAGTACAAATATTCATATAAATGTAAAGAGTATAAAGTACAAATATTCATATAAATGTAAAGAGTATAAAGTACAAATATTTATATAAATGTAAAGAGTATAAAGTACAAATATTTATATAAATGTAAAGAGTATAAAGTACAAATATTTATATAAATGTAAAGAGTATAAAGTACAAATATTTATATAAATGTAAAGAGTATAAAGTACAAATATTTATATAAATGTAAAGAGTATAAAGTACAAATATTTATGCAAAAATGTAGGGAGTAAAAGTAAAAAAGTTGCCAGAAAAATACTCAAGTCTCAACTCTAAAAAATCTAGTTAAATCCAGTAATGAAGTACTTTTACTTCATTACTTTGTACTTCTGAATATCAGTATATTCAGTGGCTGTGTTTTCATTACATTTTATATTTTGACGTGTTTCCATCGACGGTTGTTCCAGGCAGGAGCTTTTTTCTGTCTTTAAAATGACCGTTGTGTTTTTCTCATGAATTATTTCCAGAACAGTCTCCGTCTCCTCGTCTGTCCATGTGTATCGCACCATTTTCACTCCCAGAGAAGTGATCATGTGACCACGTACGTCACGTCCTGTGATGTGTAGTTGCTTAAAAAGTGTTTCCATTGTGCTTTTGTGATATATTCGAATATGGAAACGTCTGAAAAACCACCTCATGAAAGTGTAAAAACTTTTTATCGATATTTGAGTGTTGTTGTTTTTTTTTATTTAGGTGTTTCCATTACCAGTTTTTTATAGCGATATTTACATTTTGTGAATTTCCAAGAGTAATGGAAACGCAGCTACTATCATTTTTGTATTTCACAAATTTATCCCAGGGGCCAGAATGGAGCCTTTTTTCGGGGGGGCCATAATTTGGCCCTCAGGCCACATGTTTGACACCTTTGATCAGTAAATTATATATGTGATCCTCCAGAACTAAACCAGCCCCTTGGGTCAAATTTCATGAATTCATATTTTATATTTATCTTAAAGTTTATTAAAAATGTTTGTGTGACACTAATTCAACCAATCAGAGGTTGTTTTTCAACATCGCCATAGCAACAAGGGCTTTAGTTTAGTGCAGAAGGCTTTGTTCTGAGGCCTCCCATTGGTTCAAATATATAATTGTGTAGATTTCTATTTAAGGGTTGTCTAGAGGGAATCCCCATCTTTCCAACGGTACCAAACATGACGGGGAAATACCTAACGCCAGCGCCAAGGAAAGTCGTGTTTGGAGTCGATTTGTCTTAGTTTTAGACTTAATTACTGTCAGAGTCAGTTGTTGTTCTTCCTAAAAAGACATGATTTGAAGAAGTTACGCTAGGAATTTAACAAACACTCATAGTTAGAAGTGTTCAGGAGACATTTTACTGGGATTCATTTTGACCCATATAACGTACAGTGGTACCTGGACTTACGAAACACCAGCTCAGGAATAATCCAAGTAACGAAAACCTTCACCTTCATTTTTCGACTCTGAATGCGAAAGAAAATTCTATTTACGAAGGAAACTGAAACCTCCGAGACATAAATACTGTGAACATTACTGTACGTAAACATGTACAGTATGTAGTGTACGTCCACGGTTCTCAAACTGGGGTCCGCAGACCCCTAGGGGGACGTGGCGCATGTCCAGGGGGTACGTGAAATTATTCACGGTTTTGTTTTTTTTTGTTTTTTTTGCTGTTTTATTTTGAAATGCGGAAGTTTTATTTTGTAGCGAGCGGGCGGAAGTAACAGCGCTGTTTGACGCTAGCTTGACTAAATTGAGACGGAGCGAGTCACAGGCTATTTTTAGCCACCCTGCAGCGAACATGGATCGATTTTTGTGTCCGCCAAGTTCCTCAAGAAGTGGTAAAAGAAATGACAATGAAAATGACAATGACAAAAACAAACGCCCTAACCCTAAAAAGAGAAAGTACATTGATAGTTATATTGAGTTTGACAAGATCATCCCTCTCATTAAGTCTCTGTCTGTCTGTCTGTCTGTCTGTCTGTCTGTCTGTCTGTCTGTCTGTCTGTCACACACACACGGTTTTGTGTGTCTTTTGTTCCGTTTATTATTTTAAAATTATTTAAAATTGTTGTTTCTGAAGTGTTCATTTATATTATAATACCTGAAAATGTGGCTGGTTTGTACAAAAGCACTATTAAAAAAGGTTATCATTGTTTCATAATAATCATTGTTGAAGTGGTTTTTTATCATTTTCAGTATCGCCAGGATGAGGGGGGACATGGAAAAATGTCACCCCTCCAAGGGGGACCTGAGCCAAAAAAGTTTGAGAACCCCTGGTGTACGTAGTGTACGTACAGTACGTAGCATCCTGTTGGAACATACTTGATTTTGATAGAAAAAGGACAATAGAAGGTTAAGTAAGGGGGACGGTTCTGTCCACAAAGACACTGGGTGTTTGTGAGTTTAAGTCGTGTACATTTCAGACCAATAATCATCATTTACTGTTTCTTTCTAAAACAGAAGTGTATTTTTTTTACACATCTGTTTGGTTCTGTCTTTTGTTTTTCCTTAAACGAGTCCATAAATTATCAGAACTAACCCGGGTCTGTGGTTCAGTCTCAGGGTTCTGGATCTGTTTGGATCTTCACATGTTGAATTTGTTCATTTAAACTGTTTTTAACTTTCATCAGTTGGACACAGTCTGTTGTTTTCAGATCAGCTGTTGGACGCTTGTCTCGTCAGTGGACGTTGTTACGTTACAGTGATTGATGGACAGACGTGTGTCCGTGTGTTGGTTTATATATATATATATATATATATATATATATATATATATATATATATATATATATATATATATATATATATATAGGTTAAACAGGGTTAAAATACATCACAATATTTTTTTTTCTAATATTGTTCAGCTCCTATGTACTTGTACTTCAGCTCTAGTGTACTTGTACTTCAGCTCTAGTGTACTTGTACTTCAGCTCTAGTATACTTGTACTTCAGTTCTAGTGTAGTTGTACTTCAGCTCTAGTGTAGTAGTACTTCAGCTCTAGTGTACTTGTACTTCAGTGAACAGTTGAAGGTTGGTTTCCGTCGTGGTGAGTTATTGCCGTCGTGCTTCGTCCACAATTCACTAAAATCTTCTCCGTCAGTTCACAACAGATTTAAATTCAGATTTAATCGTCTATTAAATGACTCCCTTTTGTTGATAGTAAGACATCACAGCTGTGAGTTCTGGATGAATACTGGGACAGTGGAACTATGTCTGAAACAGAACAAACATCTACTGTTGAAGAAGAGGAAGAAGAAGAGGAAGAAGAACGCTTGTTCAGATTAAATACATTTGAAGATTTTTTTATTTTTTCCCTCCAAAGACATGTGACAGTTTACTTTACTTTAGTTCAGTTTAGTTTACTTTAGTTCAGTTTAGTTCAGTTCAGTTTAGTTTAGTTGACTTTAGTTCAGTTCAGTTTAGTTTAGTTCAGTTTACTTTACTTTACTTTAGTTTACTTTAGTTTACTGTACTTTACTTTAGTTCAGTTTACTTTACTTTAGTTTACTTAACTTTACTTTAGTTTATTTTACTTTACTTTAGTTTACTGTACTTTAGTTTACTTTAGTTTACTTTAGTTTACTTTACTGTACTTTAGTTTACTTTACTTTAGTTTACTTTAGTTCAGTTTAGTTCAGTTCAGTTTAGTTTAGTTTACTTTAGTTCAGTTTACTTTAGTTCAGTTTACTTTAGTTCAGTCATTGAACTGTTTTCAGGTGTGTTTTTTTACAGCCTGTAGTTTCATATTTTCCAGACTTCCTCTCCGTTGTTTCCTGTTTTGTATTTTCTAATCCTCATCCTCTGGTTCTTATCGTACGTCTGTTGTCGAGCTGCACGATAGAAGAAAAAGATGAGCGTGCGTTTTCAGTCACTAATGCAGGCTTTGTTCATCCAACATGTTGACGTTAATCTGGAGGATAATCAAATCATCAGCTGAAAACACTTTGATGTTTCTTCTGTTAATGTAGTTTGACATGGAACAGTTGTTTCAAACTCACATTCAGTCTGATTTTATGTCCAATGGTTCGAACCAATGAAAACATAATAACCTACAAATCATCACAAACCTCACATTTCTGTCACTGTTTTAGTGCAAAAACAAAAACAAACATTAAGTAAGAGATAATAATATATTGACCACACGTGACTATCAGAAAAATATTTTCTGACGGGGCCGAACAAAGTTGTTGCCATTGGGCGGTTATCAAACAAAAACTCCGCCCACAGAACGCTGGGAACGTCCATTCAAAGTGAACAGGAGCTGTCGGAACATTCTAGAAGGACGTAGAATAAATTAAATTATAAATTTTATAAATGATACAAATGCAAAACAAGTGAAATTTAATTTAAAAAAAAGTATCATTAGTCCATGTGTTTTGTTTTGTTTTTATTTTTCAGCTTGTAGTACTTTATTTTATTTTTATTACTTAACTAATTTCTGCTAATTGTATTTTATTCGACTTCCATGCCCTTACGTTTCAACTTTTTGAGCTGATGGTGCTGTACATTTCTCCTTGGTGATCAATAAAGTATCTATCTGTCTGTCTATCTATTATGGATCAGTTTTAAACTCAGTAACAGAAGCATTTTTTCATTTTTTTAGACATTTCAGGTTGTTCACATTTTATTGTTACAGGATAGTTTGTAAATGTCAATATTTTCTTCATTTAATATTTTTTGCAGTAAAACAATAACAAAAATGTCATTATTATTATAAATGTGATCATTTATATTAATAATAAACTGTATTTCTATAGTGTAGTGATTGACAATTAAAATATAACTTTAAAATACATTAACTTATGATTATAAACAAAATGATAAAAGTACAAGAATTAAAATAAAGTAAAATATTTGATTATAGATGCATGTTAAGATTTGCACGGTTTGTTTACGACGGGTGAATCAATAATTTGATTCACCCGTCGTGATCAAAACGTAGATGAAATAAATGTCAGTAAAATAGAATAAGATGGAATAAAATAAACAATATAAAAAGTCCTTCCTGCTTCTGAATTCTGACTCTTTTGCTGCTGAAAATATAGACAAAGAAAAAACTGAGAAGAAAATGTGGTCATTTCATATTTAATATTAACAGTTATTTTCCTCTTCATCCCACGGCCGCATTACAACCGTTGGGGGGCCGAATTTGGTACCCGGGCCGCATGTTTGAGACCCCTGCACCTCACAGCTCTGTAGGTCTCCTCCTGCTTCCA